>JBBDGP010001068.1:2257500-2800000 GCA_037952835.1 Lithobates septentrionalis | reverse complement strand
ATGGCATGCTTACCAAATTGTAAGCCAATTAGACAGGTGGCTTAACCCAGCCTGGGCCTTGATGCGAACCAGTCGCAGTAGGATATAACAGTATCCGCTTGAACGGCGGGTATGTGTTGAGTCCACGTTAAACAATTATCCCCAAAAAATATATAATAACATAGTGTAATACTGACACAAAAAAATTGTTAAATAAAAATGAAGATAAGAGTAGCACTCACATTGTGAGGTATAGAAAAGTGCATATAAAACACCCGGTGGTGAAAATTTCCAATCACCAACACCATACAGAGAGCCCCCTTACCAAATGGCAGATAATTAGTGCAAAATCCCAACAGATATGTGAAACATCAGTCAGTGAAGAAATCGATAAGTGCACCAACACCACACAGAGGGCCTGCTTACCAGATGGCAGACTCAAAAAGCAGGTATAGGATTTAGGGAGGACAGAGATAGTCAACTGAAAGCACCACATCCCATAGTTAACTATAAACTGGAAATAAAGGCTGATTTGCCTAAAAAGAGGGGGGAGGGGAAAGGATTTTCCCCAGGGACTTTTAAGGTGCTGTTTAAATCAACAATGCAGTCAAAAATTCAAAAAATCTGTACAATCATATTGAATAAAATTACTATTTTATTGAATCACGATTAAAATATCTATGCCTCACATGAAGAATGAGACATGATTGTAAAAACAATTTGACATAGGCAATTTCACCCAAATTCATTCACATTAAACAATGCAACATAAAGCAACTACTTAAAGGTGCCATGACAATCTGCCGCTCGACATGTTTCGCTCTAATACGAGCTTCTTCAGGAGTTTAAAGGCAATGATTGTGGTGGACTCTAAATAATGGAAGAGTAGACGATGATCAATACATAAGTAGTTTAAACATATATAGAATACATCTGATAATATTGGATTCAATTGACAAAGTAGAGATTGGTACAGAGCATTTAAATGCATACACATAAATTTAAAAATCTAACAATTCAACCAAATATACATAGAAGATTTGAGTTTACACATCTTACCAGGCTGTAGTGCATCAATGCGATATAAATACTTCAATAGAATGACAAACTGCTGCCAATTTCAAACCGGGAAGTTCTCATATATGAGGGACATCGCTGCCATAGTGTGACCACAGGGGAATATAAAGTTTTAAAACGGCCCTTTAAAAAGCAGGATAGATTGAAAATTAGAAAAGAGGGATCGCATCCAATATCCTTCCCATTTAGTTTGGGGAGTATATTACCTTTGGTAGAACCAATCATGGATCCTTGCCTAGAACCTGTAAGGTCTCACGGCATGTACACATTATGTGAATAGGGATGGCACCATGGTCTAGTAAACTAGTCACTGATGACTGCACAATGTAGTAGTGCAGGGGGAACGATCACCGTCAGGCCTGTTTTCTAGATAGAGAAAGGGGAATGCAATAAAAGGGACCATTAGAGTTCAAAAAGTGCAGCTTACTGTCAGTTAATGGCAGGGCTGCAGAGAGAGAACTTACTTTGGAGACAGTAATCCGGCACGCAGGCTTGAGAGAGCTTCACGCTGCCTCTGTGGAACAGCGCCGGTAGCAGAACTGTAAGCGGTATATAACCGCCTTTATATACCCCCATCACGGCGGCGTCTGGCCTCGCCGCCGGGATGCGGACGCTTGTTGAGACTAGCTACGTCATGACGTGGGGGGATGTAGCGGCGTCGTTCTGACGTCAGCAACGTTCATGGGGCTTAGTGCGCATGTCGGTGTAGTTTTAGAGCCTGTAAAGCATCTAGGCGCCAGAGGCGCCATCTTAGCTAAGGGAAAAAGTCAGGTAAAGGCGAATAAATATAGCTTGAAGCATTATGCCTGTCTTTAAATACTGTTGCTGTTCTAACATTGGAAGAATATTCCCAAGGGTTCATAATGAAGGCTCATGTGCATCATTATTTGGTGTCAGGCCCCCACCATGACATGACCGGACCCAATTAAATAGGGCCACCACCATGGGGGCGATTGGTTCTTCACCTCCAATGGTGGGTGCCCCGGGCGTCCGTGTGGTCTAAATTGACAGAGATGGTCCCAATATGAAGATATTTCCGGGGAGTTATTGCCAAATATTGGAGATAGGAGCAAAACTTATAGGTGTATGTTTGCAACCACAGCCTGCAAGATGTAAATAACAACAACTCAGTGGAGGTTCAATGACATCAAATGTAACATACAAAATACATATGGTCATATTACAACTATTTCTATCTATTTTATGGCTCATACATACATATGATGCCAAATCAATTCAGAATTAAAAATACTGAATATAGTTAATGACCTGAAAAGAAAAAGAGAGGACGGGCAAAAAAAAGGAAAGAACGAGGGGGGAGAAAAAGAACCAAGAAGAGCAAGAGAAACCGGGGAATGAGAAAGGAGGGACAAGGCCAAACCAAGGCTAAGGATGCTTCAGTTTCCAAAGAAATGGCTTAAAACTGAATGCATCGTTCATGCCTGGATGCTGGAGGGCCGACAACTCGTGTATCCAACGAGCCTCCTTTTGAAGGAGGAGCTTATCGTAATCTCCCCCTCTATCGCCAGGGGGAATATGTTCCAAAGCAAAAAAATGTAAGCAATTAGCGTCAAAGTTGTGCTGCAGGCCAGCATGGCGGCTGATGGGGGTCTCCATTCTTTTTTTCTGTATCAGGGAGACATGATCCCTGATTCGACAGAAAAAGGGTCTCTTAGTCTTCCCGATATAAAACATCTTACATTCACATAGCATAATGTACACTATACCAATGGATTGACACGTTACTGCAAATCTTGGTTTGAATAGATGCCCATTGGGCAATAAAAGGCTTCGGGTCGCCAAAATATATCTGCAATAGGAACAATGATGGCAGGGTCTGCTGCCCCTGTCAGCCTCTTTAATTTTGACAGTGTGGGTTTCATAATGGCTATGTACCAACGAATCCCTCAGAGATCGACATCGTCTAAAGGTAATCTCCGGATATGGATTTAAATGTTTGGCCACTTTCTCGTCTCCCATTAATAGGTACCAATACTTCTTAAGGATGTCACGTGTTTGTTTATGTTGACTAGAGTAAGTAGTGATGAGTCTGACTCCAGGATTCGCTTTTTTGGATCTGGTGTTATGTAAAAGAGAGACTCTATTTTGATTTTTAGCTCTAAGGTATGCTTTTTTAAGGCATTTTTTGCTATATCCTCGATTCAGGAAGCGTAGACGTAAACATTTAGCTTCCTTTTCAAAGTCAGACTCATCACTACAGTTGCGCTTAGCTCGCAAGTATTGCCCATAGGGCACACTAGTAATAAGGGGAACTGGGTGGGAACTGGTGGCATGCAGCAGGGAGTTTCCTGCGGAAGGTTTACGGTATAGGGTTGTTCTGATGCTGCCATCAGATTTAACTGTAATTTGGGTATCCAAAAAGGTCAGACTGGATTGACTGAATTCAACCGTGAACTTGAGGTTGAACCTATTGATTTTTAAGCTTTCCAAAAAGGACAGAAGAAGATCTTTGGGGCCCACCCATATGAAAAAGATGTCGTCAATAAATCTCCTCCATAGGGGGATTTGTTCCATATATTGCTGCATATCATCTCTGGAAAATAATTCCCGTTCCCACCCCCCCAGATACAGGTTGGCGTAGGAGGGGGCACATTTGGTCCCCATAGCCACTCCCTGTATCTGGAGGTAGTGGGATCCCCCAAATAGGAAGATGTTATTAGAGAGGACAAACAGCAATAAATTCAAAATGAATCCATTGTATTGAGAAGATATCTCATGATTTTGAAGGAGAAAGTCTTTGACAATCTCCACCCCCTGCTGGTGGGGAATAGAGTTATATAAGGCCTCCACGTCGAGGGCTACCAACCACGCGCATCCCGGAAGGGAAACCCCATCGAGGGCGCGTAGCAGGTCATTGGTGTCCTGAAGATAGGACACCAAACCCTCGACGTGGGGCCTAAGGAAGTCATCAATTAGTTGACTGGCTGTCTCAGTAAGACTGCCATTACCGGAAACAATCGGGCGGCCCGGGGGTTTAGTCTGACTTTTATGGATTTTAGGGAGAGCGTACAGTGTGGGTATTCGTGGAGATGTAACATTTAAGAATTTCCAAGTGGACTTGTTGATAAGACCACTGCGGTAGACTGAGCCAATTAGGTGTTGGTAACGGTTAATTGTTAAAGTAACATGAGTTAGTGATACTTTGCGGTACCATTCATGGTTCTGGACAATGGCCAGCACCATAGATTCGTACTGGCCCTTGTCCATCACCACTAGGTTGCCGCCCTTATCAGCAGGCTTAATTATAATATTTTGATTTGATTGTAAAGATTTTAAGGCCTTGGCTTGGGAGGGGGTCAGATTGGTTTCGGAAGTATTTCTCCATTTAGTTTCCATAATCTCCTTGGTAACTTGGTTAGTAAATGCCCATACATTGGGATTGCCTTGCAGGGCAGGGAATTTGGAAGATTTAAGTTTGTAATTGTGGGGTATAGCAGTGATCGGAAGGTGAGGATGGGCTAATGGGGGTGGGGAAGGGGGCGGGGGGTCAACAGCCGTTTCAAGGGCAAGGGCCTCGAGCAGGTCTGTTTCATTGATCCCCCCTCCTCCCACAGCTCCATTAGGTCCTCCATAGCCTTAATGTCATTAATGGACATATCCTTCCAAAGAGGGTTGTCCAGAGAAGAACTCTGGATAGATGGAGGTGGCCTGTCATAAAGGATTTTAAACATGAGTTTCCTCGAGAATAGATTAAGATCTTTTATCAATTCAAAAGGGTCCACCTTTTGCGTAGGGCAAAAGGTGAGACCCAGTTTTAACACGGAAATTTGTTCTGCCGAAAGAGGGCAGGAGGAGATGTTAATCACCTCGAGTTGAGTTTCTGGGGTTTGGGATTCCCCAAGTCTGAGCTCATGGTTCTTTGGGGGTCCGACATCATCTGTGTGAAAATCGGAGCTGGGCGAAAATCCTGCTGCGAAGGAAAAGTGTTAACGTTACTTACCGAAGTGCTCGGACCCGTTGTGAGTGCGCAAGTAGTTGTGCAGGTGTTAAGAAGAGGTTCAGGGTGTACCGGTGCGCTAGTGAGTGAACTTTTGTTCGCACCCGCTCGAGTGACCATAGGTGTCTTAGGGTTGGGAGTGCGTCTAACTGTACCCGCAGGTACATTTTCTCTAGAGTGTTTGGAATTCAATGAATCCTGAGTTCTTGTGAGTCGCGTGAATTCTTGTACACAAGAAATAAAAAACAAGCAGCGCAAGTCCCAATGTTCATCATCTATCAATGTTATCACAAGAATGTCCTTTAGAGCAAACTGCTCTTTGTGAGATATGAACAGTCTATATGCAGGGCAGCCTTTTTAAAGGGAGATGAAGCAGCTCCAGATATGCAAAAAAGAGAAACAAGAAAAGGCGCCTCTTAGTAAAGCTGTATATTTAATGATAACATTCCATTAAAGCCACTCACATGTAAAACTTAGTTAGTCCGGCGTGGGAAGCTTCAGTATAGCTATACAGGATAGCGTCCTCCTCTGTCACATAGTCTCACTCTTTTCTCTTGCTGCCGGCCGGTCTGTGTAGCGCGGACTTCCGGGATTCAGTGAGACTCCAGAACGAGGCTTGGACATCTGCCGAGCAGTCGATAGGAGGACTGGGACGCTGGAACGCAAATCCAATTGTATTCGCTGTACTGCCGAAAAGCAACGCGTTTTGGAGCATGCGCACTAGAGCGCTCTCCTTTCTCAAGCTAAGGAGATGGTGTTACGTTGCAGCCTATTTAAGTGCTCTCATAGCACCGCCGCCTAATGGTTACTGATATAATTACAGGAAAATAAAACATTTAAAAACAGATATTGAAAAGAAAGATGATATTCCTATCCCATCATTGCTGCCATGGACAGCATTACTTCTGGGCTATCAAAATATATAGATCACCATCTACAGCCCTTAGCACAAGGACTGCAATCATATATCTGAGATGGAACACATCTGCTGGATCTATTGAAACCTTACAGATGGGAAGACCAATATATTTGGATATCTTTAGATGTGAACTCATTGTACACGTCTATTCCTCATGACTTTGGAATAACAGCACTTAGTCACTTTTTATCTCTAGACCCATACATGAGCAACAAACAGGCCACATTCATTTTGGATTGTGCTAGATACTGCCTAACACACAATTATTTTACATTTAATGAACAGCATTATCTACAGATCGAGGGGACAGCTATGGGGGCCAACTTTGCGCCCTCATATGCGAATCTGGCAATGGGTTTATGGGAGCACAGATATATCTGGCAGAATAATCCCTTTCTCAGACATCTCATTTTTTATGGTCGTTTTATAGACGATATCATTATTATTTGGGATGGTCCAGTAGATGCTGTTAACGAGTTTGTGTCCCATTGCAACAACAACCCACATGGTCTGAGCTTTACCCATGTCATGGATAAAGAGAGAATAGCTTTCTTAGATCTTGATCTTTTCCATGTAGGCAATGAGATACATGCGAAAAACTTTTTCAAACCCACAGCAGGAAACTCTTTACTGCATTACAAAAGCTGCCATTACAACAAATGGAAAAACAACATCCCGAAAGGGCAGTTCTGCCGATTACGGAGAAATTGTACAAAAACATCAGATTACGTGGAACAGAGTCAGCTACTCAGAAAAAAACTTAAGGACAAAGAGTATCCAGAGTCACTGGTAGACCAAGCACAAAAGTACTACCTACAACCAACACCTGTGGTGAAACACAAAAATGAAGAAATGCCCAATTCATCGGGACGTTTCATCACTAGGTTTCATAATAAATTTTCACAAATGGAAGCAATTTTTAGAAAGTATTGGCCTATCCTTTTAGAGGACCTACATCTCCAACCAGTTTTACCCAATTACCCAAAAATCACTTACAGGAAAGCCCCCAACATTAAAAACAAAATAGCGCCAAGTAAATTAAAGTCCATAAAAGAGACCACAGTAGCACAGGCCCACATGATTCCTCTGAAGGGCATGTTTCAATGTAAAAAAGCCATGTGCAAAACTTGTAATTTTGTCAAGCATGGAAAAAAACATTTTTCCACTAAAGGAAAGACCTACGTGCTTGACAATTTTTACAACTGTGGCTCAGATTTTGTAGTTTATGGTTTGAGCTGCCCCTGCAACCTCTTCTATGTAGGGCGCACCATACATCCATTAAGGCAAAGATTTGGTGAACACAGAAGAAAAATAGAAGGAGGGAGAGACAAACATAGTGTCCCCCGTCATTTCTGTGAACACTATGCAAAATCCACTGAAGGTCTTGAGGTATGGGTTATTGAGCAAATGCCAAAAAACCTACCCGCAGCTGAAAGATTTTTTAGATTATGTGAAAGGGAAACCTTCTGGATTTATTCTTTAGACGCTCTGAATCCTGGTGGAATTAACAAGGAATTAGAAATATCCACCATTCTATAAAATATTTTATTTGGGTATGGCATTCGCCTTTTATGTAATTATGTTATAAAAATACGGCCTTAGTCTAATCATGCCTTTTATACGAGTACATGAGAATAGTTTTTATACCAAAATTTTAATGGAATATATACTTATATATTTATTATAATATATTTTAGAATGATGTTTTTAAAGTATGTTAGTGTAATCATATACAACGATAAAAGAACACCACTATCCCCATATACTTTACATAGGAGCTTTCCCTATATAATTGGATAAGCTGATAGAGTTTGCTCACATTCATACATTATAGTTGTTTACATATATAATCTGAATTGTAATACATGAAACATACAAAAATCCATTTTTACTATATGTTTAGATACTGTGTATGTACATAGTGGAAACTAGTACATACAGAGGAAAATTGCACAATAGGAATATCATCTTTCTTTTCAATATCTGTTTTTAAATGTTTTATTTTCCTGTAATTATATCAGTAACCATTAGGCGGCGGTGCTATGAGAGCACTTAAATAGGCTGCAACGTAACACCATCTCCTTAGCTTGAGAAAGGAGCGCGCTCTAGTGCGCATGCTCCGAAACGCGTTGCTTTTCGGCAGTACAGCGAATACAATTGGATTTGCGTTCCAGCGTCCCAGTCCTCCTATCGACTGCTCGGCGGATGTCCAAGCCTCGTTCTGGAGTCTCACTGAATCCCGGAAGTCCGCGCTACACAGACCGGCCGGCAGCAAGAGAAAGGAGTGAGACTATGTGACAGAGGAGGACGCTATCCTGTATAGCTATACTGAAGCTTCCCACGCCGGACTAACTAAGTTTTACATGTGAGTGGCTTTAATGGAATGTTATCATTAAATATACAGCTTTACTAAGAGGCGCCTTTTCTTGTTTCTCTTTTTTGCGTGAATTCTTGTGCCTGTAGTGAAGAAACAGAGGAGACGGATGAATCAGAGTCACTGGGTTCACTATTCGCCTGTTTGGTTTGGCGTGTTTGGTTATTGCGTTTTTTTCTTTTATAGTTATTTTGTGACCAATTATACGCTTGTTTGTTATCATACGCTAATTTATCTCTAATATATTTTTTTTCCTTTGTTTTCAAAATTTCTGTTTACATAAATTTCTAAATTTGTTTTGAGTTCATTTTCACGTGAAGGAAAAAGACCATCTGTAATGATTACTGAATTATCATGGTATAACTTCTCAATTTCTTTATCCACAAGGGACAATTCAGCAGTGTAGTATTTGCATAGGAGCTCCATCATTTTTTTGGAGCAGCTCTGCAGATTCTCCTCCCATTCAAGTTTAAATTCTGGCTCTAATTGAGTGATGGTGGGGAAAATCTGAATTCTCAGACCCCAGGGAGAGATGTTCTCTTCAGTATATTTCAGAAAATACCATTTATTCCAAAATAGTCTTGATTTCTTCTCGAGCATGCGTTGCAGTCTCGAGAAAAAACGTTCCATGGACAGACCTCCACTGGAGGTGTTTTGTGATTTGTGAATGTGGTCCATTAAGCCATCAAAGGCATTTCCACAGTAATTGGCCATTATTCAAGGTTAATGGGTCTCAAAGATCAGCCCCAATGAGGCAGACAGAGGAAAACACAACACAGAAACAAAACCACCGGCTAACCACTACCTACCAAAAAAAAAAAATAATATATAATATGTACCACTTAGAGAAGAGCAAGGAAGGTGAGAGAAATAAGGGAGGCGCGTGGTTGGTAGCCCTCGACGTGGAGGCCTTATATAACTCTATTCCCCACCAGCAGGGGGTGGAGATTGTCAGCAGGGGGTGGAGATTGTCAAAGACTTTCTCCTTCAAAATCATGAGATATCTTCTCAATACAATGGATTCATTTTGAATTTATTGCTGTTTGTCCTCTCTAATAACATCTTCCTATTTGGGGGATCCCACTACCTCCAGATACAGGGAGTGGCTATGGGGACCAAATGTGCCCCCTCCTACGCCAACCTGTATCTGGGGGGGTGGGAACGGGAATTATTTTCCAGAGACGATATGCAGCAATATATGGAACAAATCCCCCTATGGAGGAGATTTATTGACGACATCTTTTTCATATGGGTGGGCCCCAAAGATCTTCTTCTGTCCTTTTTGGAAAGCTTAAAAATCAATAGGTTCAACCTCAAGTTCACGGTTGAATTCAGTCAATCCAGTCTGACCTTTTTGGATACCCAAATTACAGTTAAATCTGATGGCAGCATCAGAAAAACCCTATACCGTAAACCTTCCGCAGGAAACTCCCTGCTGCATGCCACCAGTTCCCACCCAGTTCCCCTTATTACTAGTGTGCCCTATGGGCAATACTTGCGAGCTAAGCGCAACTGTAGTGATGAGTCTGACTTTGAAAAGGAAGCTAAATGTTTACGTCTACGCTTCCTGAATCGAGGATATAGCAAAAAATGCCTTAAAAAAGCATACCTTAGAGCTAAAAATCAAAATAGAGTCTCTCTTTTACATAACACCAGATCCAAAAAAGCGAATCCTGGAGTCAGACTCATCACTACTTACTCTAGTCAACATAAACAAACACGTGACATCCTTAAGAAGTATTGGTACTTATTAATGGGAGACGAGAAAGTGGCCAAACATTTAAATCCATATCCGGAGATTACCTTTAGACGATGTCGATCTCTGAGGGATTCGTTGGTACATAGCCATTATGAAACCCACACTGTCAAAATTAAAGAGGCTGACAGGGGCAGCAGACCCTGCCATCATTGTTCCTATTGCAGATATATTTTGGCGACCCGAAGCCTTTTATTGCCCAATGGGCATCTATTCAAACCAAGATTTGCAGTAACGTGTCAATCCATTGGTATAGTGTACATTATGCTATGTGAATGTAAGATGTTTTATATCGGGAAGACTAAGAGACCCTTTTTCTGTCGAATCAGGGATCATGTCTCCCTGATACAGAAAAAAAGAATGGAGACCCCCATCAGCCGCCATGCTGGCCTGCAGCACAACTTTGACGCTAATTGCTTACATTTTTTTGCTTTGGAACATATTCCCCCTGGCGATAGAGGGGGAGATTACGATAAGCTCCTCCTTCAAAAGGAGGCTCGTTGGATACACGAGTTGTCGGCCCTCCAGCATCCAGGCATGAACGATGCATTCAGTTTTAAGCCATTTCTTTGAAAACTGAAGCATCCTTAGCCTTGGTTTGGCCTTGTCCCTCCTTTCTCATTCCCCGGTTTCTCTTGCTCTTCTTGGTTCTTTTTCTCCCCCCTCGTTCTTTCCTTTTTTTTGCCCGTCCTCTCTTTTTCTTTTCAGGTCATTAACTATATTCAGTATTTTCAATTCTGAATTGATTTGGCATCATATGTATGTATGAGCCATAAAATAGATAGAAATAGTTGTAATATGACCATATGTATTTTGTATGTTACATTTGATGTCATTGAACCTCCACTGAGTTGTTGTTATTTACATCTTGCAGGCTGTGGTTGCAAACATACACCTATAAGTTTTGCTCCTATCTCCAATATTTGGCAATAACGCCCCGGAAATATCTTCATATTGGGACCATCTCTGTCAATTTAGACCACACGGACGCCCGGGGCACCCACCATTGGAGGTGAAGAACCAATCGCCCCCATGGTGGTGGCCCTATTTAATTGGGTCCGGTCATGTCATGGTGGGGGCCTGACACCAAATAATGATGCACATGAGCCTTCATTATGAACCCTTGGGAATATTCTTCCAATGTTGTTAGAACAGCAACAGTATTTAAAGACAGGCATAATGCTTCAAGCTATATTTATTCGCCTTTACCTGACTTTTTCCCTTAGCTAACATGGCGCCTCTGGCGCCTAGATGCTTTACAGG
The DNA here is from genome assembly GCA_037952835.1 of Lithobates septentrionalis. NCBI lineage: Eukaryota > Metazoa > Chordata > Amphibia > Anura > Ranidae > Lithobates > Lithobates septentrionalis. The sequence continues at coordinate 2,788,674 of JBBDGP010001068.1, read as the reverse complement.
CTCTAAAACTACACCGACATGCGCACTAAGCCCCATGAACGTTGCTGACGTCAGAACGACGCCGCTACGTCCCCCCACGTCATGACGTAGCTAGTCTCAACAAGCGCCCGCATCCCGGCGGCGAGGCCAGACGCCGCTGTGATGGGGGTATATAAAGGCGGTTATATACCGCTTACAGTTCTGCTACCGGCGCTGTTCCACAGAGGCAGCGTGAAGCTCTCTCAAGCCTGCGTGCCGGATTACTGTCTCCAAAGTAAGTTCTCTCTCTGCAGCCCTGCCATTAACTGACAGTAAGCTGCACTTTTTGAACTCTAATGGTCCCTTTTATTGCATTCCCCTTTCTCTATCTAGAAAACAGGCCTGACGGTGATCGTTCCCCCTGCACTACTACATTGTGCAGTCATCAGTGACTAGTTTACTAGACCATGGTGCCATCCCTATTCACATAATGTGTACATGCCGTGAGACCTTACAGGTTCTAGGCAAGGATCCATGATTGGTTCTACCAAAGGTAATATACTCCCCAAACTAAATGGGAAGGATATTGGATGCGATCCCTCTTTTCTAATTTTCAATCTATCCTGCTTTTTAAAGGGCCGTTTTAAAACTTTATATTCCCCTGTGGTCACACTATGGCAGCGATGTCCCTCATATATGAGAACTTCCCGGTTTGAAATTGGCAGCAGTTTGTCATTCTATTGAAGTATTTATATTGCATTGATGCACTACAGCCTGGTAAGATGTGTAAACTCAAATCTTCTATGTATATTTGGTTGAATTGTTCGATTTTTAAATTTATGTGTATGCATTTAAATGCTCTGTACCAATCTCTACTTTGTCAATTGAATCCAATATTATCAGATGTATTCTATATATGTTTAAACTACTTATGTATTGATCATTGTCTACTCTTCCATTATTTAGAGTCCACCACAATCATTGCCTTTAAACTCCTGAAGAAGCTCGTATTAGAGCGAAACATGTCGAGCGGCAGATTGTCATGGCACCTTTAAGTAGTTGCTTTATGTTGCATTGTTTAATGTGAATGAATTTGGGTGAAATTGCCTATGTCAAATTGTTTTTACAATCATGTCTCATTCTTCATGTGAGGCATAGATATTTTAATCGTGATTCAATAAAATAGTAATTTTATTCAATATGATTGTACAGATTTTTTGAATTTTTGACTGCATTGTTGATTTAAACAGCACCTTAAAAGTCCCTGGGGAAAATCCTTTCCCCTCCCCCCTCTTTTTAGGCAAATCAGCCTTTATTTCCAGTCAAAAAGCAGGTAACTTAACGACCGAATAAGCTCCAGCTGGATAAGATGAGACTAATGGATGGATGGATCGACCTTACAGCTTTGAACCGAAGACTCCATAACTCACAGGATTAATGTAGGACCAATCCCAAAAGGAATAAAATAGTGCCAATAGCGTGATAGCATTTATACTAATTTATTTCTATAAAAAATGCACTTACAGACGAACTTGCAACAGTAGGTAAAACGATAGTAGGTAGTTGGTAAAACGAAGCCGGCCAGCAACAAACAAATCTTGCGTCCTCCTCAATGAGGCGATGTGGTGACGTCAGCATGTACCTCCCAGACGCGTTTCGTCATAAAATGACGTTTTCAATGGGGAACAGGGCAGCGTGCTGAACAACCACCATATATAGACACACCAAGCCTCGCTTTGAGTCCCGCAGAGAGAGTTACAAAGCGCCATCTTAAGTGTGGGCACATACTTTAAATGTCGATATAAATTAGGAAGAGTTAGAGAGAAGTATCTCCATTCCATTTTAGGTTAAAAAGTATATCACGAACAGCTATTAAAAATATATATTACATATATAAGGGCCAAAAATAAATAGGCTAAAAACTAAAAATAATAATATTAATAATATTATTAGAAAAACATAAATTAATTGGAACATTGTTCTAAATAAATGGATGCTAACATCGGTTATCAGATTAGTAACAGTAGATATAATCTGTGTTATCATAGCAGTCAAAATAGGGGACAAAACAATATTCCATAATGAACAATCAAATTTAATTGTATATAATGACCAATTAGACCATACACAATGAAAAAGGATTTATAAAATAAACAATAAACAATAAAGTTAATTGAACTAATAAAAATACATTTTGCTAGTCTTGAATAACCTTGAATAACCCTCCTGCAAGGCTCAAAGCAAGTGTGCAAATAAAACTGAAAAAATAAAAATTAAGAATTGTCAATAAAAGCATTAACGTTCACGTCTATATTCAATCCATAGGGCACATATGTTCTAATTCTATGGATCCAAGACATTTCAAGCTTGGAAATTTCTCGCACCATAGAGCTTCCCCGCCAATTAGGTCTATATTTATCAATCCCTAAAAAAAGGGTGTTGGAGGGGTCCCTATTGTGTACTAAACAGTAATGTTTTGACACCGAATGATTTCTAAATCCGGATATAATATTGGTAATATGCTCATTGAGTAAAAATAAGTATGGATAGAGAGACTTGACTCATATGTTAGTGTTCAATGCCTAAAGATTATAAACCATAAATTTGTGGTGATTGCGCTCCAACCCCAAAACAAGACAGTAAAAAGTATCCCAAACAGGTGGGGAAAGAGAAAAGCAGGGCTGAACGGAAGAGCAACGACCAAGTTTAAGTAGCAAAAGGTAGCAATTTATTGGCATGAACACATATTAACAGGGAGCAGGGTAATGACCCAGTGCAGTACTGTAATTATAAAGATGACGCCGACCACCTGTGAGGGTGGATCTGCCGCGTCTACAAACAGGGGGAACAGAATGACATAAAACAAAAAACATGTAACAAAACAAAACCAGCGTCCGGACACACAATGAGTTGATGTCAGTCCTGTTATCCAATAGGGCGTGAAGGAGCCAATGCTCAGTAGGGTTACAGGGCTGACATCAATCCCAGGGGTGGAGGGGCACGGGGGGGGGGGGGAAGAGGGGGGAAGGAGGAAGGGCGGGAGGCTAATGGGATCTTAAAAAAGTCCATAAAGCATCTGAGAGCTGATGATTGTGTCAAAAATTATCTTGCTGATGTACATCAGATAGTGTGTCCATATAGTCTACAGTGAAGGGACATGTAGTACCTAGGTATCCTGCTGTGTGGAAGTGCATCACACTCGCAGCAGCAAGTAGCAGGAAACAGTCATCAGCTTGTAGAGATTTCAATACATCGGGCTGTGTAGACAAGGCAGTAGAAAGACCAGGTTACTTTACCATCTCAGACAGGTGCCATCGTGCATGTACAGGAGCTGGCGTCCTCCGCGCAGAATCGCTGCACCGCTATGTGGTATTCAAGGTCCTTGCACTGAGTGCAGAGTGCACGTAGCTTGACATTCCTGAGAGGCTCAAGAGGTCATTTCGGTATGCGGTCTCAGCGGTCTCCTCCTCTGTTCCTCCTCAGTACCCTGTGATTACATGATCGGATTCCTCCCATAGAGTCATATGCCTCCATTAGCCTCTCGCCCTTCCTCCTTCCCCCCTCTTCCCCCCCCCCCCTGTGCCCCTCCACCCCTGGGATTGATGTCAGCCCTGTAACCCTACTGAGCATTGGCTCCTTCACGCCCTATTGGACAACAGGGCTGACATCAACTCATTGTGCGTCCGGACGCTGGTTTTGTTTTGTTACATGTTTTTTGTTTTATGTCATTCTGTTCCCCATGTTTGTAGACGCGGCATATCCACCCTCACAGGTGGTCGGCGTCATCTTTATAATTACAGTACTGCACTGGGTCATTACCCTGCTACCTGTTAATATGTGTTCATGCCAATAAATTGCTACCTTTTGCTACTTAAACTTGGTCGTTGCTCTTCCGTTCAGCCCTGCTTTTCTCTTTCCCCACCTGTTTGGGATATTTTTTACTAATATGCTCATTGAGCCTAACTTGGAGAGGGCGTTTGGTCCACCCAATATACTGCAGGCCAGTGCTGGGACAAGGCCATTTGGTGCCCAGGGCGAAGATGGCAAACTGCGCCCCCCCCCCCCCCCCCCCCCCCCGGTTTTAATAAAGAATCAATGTCGTTTCAAAACAAGAATATACTTAAAACAATACAAGTTCAATTATGTTTAATGCGATAGAAACAGAGTTCACTCACACATTTTAATATGTATTTTTATACCAAATATTGACATAAATAGGAAAAGTGCAAAAATCAAAAAATTTCACAAACTTCTCAACCAACATACATGGCCTTCAGCAAAAAAGAACCCTTAATACAAAATACTAATATATAAAAGTGCAAAATCAAAGGGATTACACTATTTCTCACTAAAACATATAACATTCAACTCTAATCTTTCCTAAAGGTAGTCAGTGCCGAATACAAAATATTCATATAAATATGAAAAGTGCACAAAAACAACAACAGACAGACATATTTTAAACATACAGGGCCTTCAGCCAAAAAGAACCCTTTAGTACAAAATATTCATTTAAAAAAGTGCAAAATAGAAATCAAGGCAGTAAATGAAAATTTCCGTAAACTTGCTGAAGACAGTTGCAAAAATGTCAAGTACAGTGGTGACAGAAAGTATTCAGACCCCTTAAAATTTTTCACTCTGTTATATTGCAGCCATTTGCAAAAATCATTGAAGTTCAGTTTTTTCCTCATTAATGTACACACAGCACCCCATATTGACAGAAAAACACAGAATTGTTGACATTTTTGCAGATTTATTAAAAAAGAAAAACTGAAATATCACATGGTCCTAAGTATTCAGACCCTTTGCTGTGACACTCATATTTAACTCAGGTGCTGCCCATTTCTTCTGATCATCCTTCAGATAGTTCTACACCTTCATTTGAGTCCAGCTGTGTTTGATTATACTGATTGGACTTGATTAGGAAAGCCACACACCTGTCTATATAAGACCTTACAGCTCACAGTGCTTGTCAGAGCAAATGAGAATCATGAGGTCAAAAGGAACTGCCTGAAGAGCTCAGAGACAGAATTGTGGCAAGGCACAGATCTGGCCAAGGTTACAAAAAATTTCTGCTGCACTTAAGGTTCAAGAAAGAGAGAAAGAAAGAAAGAAAGAAAGAAAGAAAGAAAGAAAGAAGAAAGAAAGAAAGAAAGAAAGAAAGAAAGAAGGAAAGAAAGAAAGAAGGAAAGAAAGAAGGAAAGAAAGAAAGAAAGAAAGAAAGAAAGAAGGAAAGAAAGAAAGAAAGAAAGAAAGAAGGAAAGAAGGAAAGAAAGAAAGAAAGAAAGAAAGGAGAGAGAGAGAAACCAGACAAAGAAAGAGACAGAGAGAGAGGAGAGAAAGGAGAGAAAGAAAGAGAGAAAGAAAGATAGAAAGAAAGGAGAGAGAGAGAAACCAGAGAAAGAAAGAGACAGAGAGAGAGGAGAGAAAGGAGAGAAAGAAAGAGAAAGAAAGAAAGAAAGAAAGAAAGAGAGAAAGAAAGGAGAGAGAGAGAGAAACCAGAGAAAGAAAGAGACAGAGAGAGAGGAGAGAAAGGAGAGAAAGAAAGAGAAAGAAAGAGAGAAAGAAAGAAAGAGAGAAAGAAAGAGAAAGGAGAGAGAGAGAAACCAGAGAAAGAAAGAAAGAAAGAAAGAAAGAAAAAGAAAGAAAGAAAGAAAAAGAAAGAAAGAAAGAGACGGAGAGAAAGAAAGAGAAAAAAAGAAAGAGAGAGAAAGAAAGAAAGAGAAAGAAAGAAAGAAAGAAAGAAAGAAAGAAAGAAAGAAAGAAAGAAAGAAAGAAAGAAAGAGAAAGAAAGAAAGAGAAAGAAAGAAAGAGAAGAAAGAGAGAGAAAGAAAGAAAGAAAGAGAAAGAAAGAAAGAAAGAAAGAAAGAGAAAGGAGAAAGAGAAAGAAAGAAAGAGAAAGAAAGAAAGAGAAAGAAAGAAAGAGAAAGAAAGAGAAAGAAAGAGAAAGAAAGAAAGAGAAAGAGAGAAAGAAAGAAAGAGAAAGAAAGAGAAGAAAGAGAAAGAAAGAAAGAGAAAGAGAGAAAGAAAGAAAGAAAGAAAGAGAAAGGAGAGAGAGAGAAACCAGAGAAAGAAAGAAAGAAAGAAAGAAAGAAAGAAAAGAAAGACAGAGAGAGAGGAGAGAAAGGAGAGAAAGGAGAGAAAGAAAGAGAAAGGAGAAAGAGAAAGAAAGAGAGAAAGAAAGAAAGAGGAGAGAGAGGAGAAAAAGAAAGAAAGAAAGAAAGAGAAAGAAAGAAAGAAAGGGAGAGAGAGAGAAACCAGAGAAAGAAAGAGACAGAGAGAGAGGAGAGAAAGAAAGAGAAAGGGAGAAAGAGAAAGAAAGAAAGAGAGAAGAAAAGAAAGAGAGAAAGAAAGAGAGAAAGAAAGAGAGAAAGAGAGAAAGAAAGAAAGAAAGAAAGGAGAGAGAGAGAAACCAGAGAAAGAAAGAGACAGAGAGAGAGGAGAGAGAGGAGAGAAAGAAAGAGAAAGAAAGAAAGAAAGAGAGAGAGAAAGAAAGGAGAGAGAGAGAGAAACCAGAGAAAGAAAGAGACAGAGAGAGAGGAGAGAAAGGAGAGAAAGAAAGAGAAAGAAAGAGAGAAAGAAAGAAAGAGAGAAAGAAAGAGAGAAAGAAAGAGAAAGGAGAGAGAGAGAAACCAGAGAAAGAAAGAAAGAAAAAAGAAAGAAAGAAAGAGACGGAGAGAAAGAAAGAGAAAGGAGAAAGAGAAAGAAAGAAAGAGGAAAGAAAGAAGAGAAAAAGAAAGAAAGAGAAAGAAAGAGAGAGAAAGAAAGAAAGAGAAAGAAAGAAAGAAAGAGAAAGGAGAAAGAGAAAGAAAGAAAGAGAAAGAAAGAAAGAGAAAGAAAGAAAGAAAGAGAAAGAAAGAGAAAGAAAGAGAAAGAAAGAAAGAGAAAGAAAGAAAGAGAAAGAGAAGAGAAGAAAGAAAGAAGAAAGAAAGAAAGAAAGAAAGAAAGAAAGAGAAAGGAGAGAGAGAGAAACCAGAGAAAGAAAGAAAGAAAGAAAGAAAGAAAGACAGAGAGAGAGGAGAGAAAGGAGAGAAAGGAGAGAAAGAAAGAGAAAGGAGAAAGAGAAAGAAAGAGAGAAAGAAAGAAAGAGGAGAGAGAGGAGAAAAAGAAAGAAAGAAAGAAAGAAAGAGAAAGAGAGAGAAAGGAAGGAAAGAGAGACAGAGAAAGAGAGAAAAAGAAAAAAAGAGAGAAAGAGAGAAAGAAAGACAGGAGAGAGAGAAAGGAGAGAGAGAAAGCAGAGAAAGAAAGAAAGAAAGAGAGAAAGAGAAATGGGGATGGAGAAAGAAGGAAGGAAAGAGAAAGAACGATGGAAGAAAAGAAAGAAAGAGAGAAAGAGAAGGAAGAGAGAGAAGAAAGAGAGAGAGAAGAAGGAAGGAGAGAAAGAAAGAAAGAAAAAAGAATGGTAAGAAGGAAGGAAGGAAGGGGAAAGAGAAAGAAAGAAAGCGAGGGGGATGGAGGAAGAAGGGAAGGAAGAGCATCCCCTACATCAGTGTACTCACTGGGAGGCAGGGGGGACTGGATGGATGGATGGATCAGACTCCCCTTTTCCTGGGCTTCAGCTTGAATCTTCATGCCCACACATCCCCTTCTCTGAGTCAGAACAGAGAACACTGCCGAGGAGAGTGGGCAGGGCAGACACAGGAGGAGAGGGCGGGAGGAGGAGCAGAAGCTCTCTCTCCTCTTCTGTCTGGCTGTGCGGGCAGCAGGGGGAGGGGGGAGATCTGTCAGAGCAGGCTCTACTGAGCGGCTCTCCCTGTTTGTGATCCGGAGATGTAGGTGAGCTCCGATCACACGTCTCACTCGCAGCCTGTATCTCTCCCTGTAGCAGAGCGAGGGGACTCAGGACTGTGTGATGGCGGTGATCTCTGCTGCTGGAAGAGGTGGCTCTCTAATTAGGTATACTAGCCAGCTGTGCGAGGCCCCTGTGACTGCAAGGCCTGAGGCTACCACCTATTTCGCCTAATTAGAGAGCTGCCTCTGTTTACCATCCAACCTGACAGAACTGGAGAGGATCTGCAAGGAGGAATGGCAGAGGATCCCCAAATCCAGGTGTGAAAAACATGTTGCATCTTTCCCAAAAACCCTCATGGCTGTATTAGATCAAAAGGGTGCTTCTACTAAATACTGAGCAAAGGGTCTGAATACTTAGGACCATATGATATTCCAGTTTTTCTTTTTTAATAAATCTGCAAAAATGTCAACAATTCTGTGTTTTTCTGTCAATATGGGGTGCTGTGTGTACATTAATGAGGAAAAAAAATGAACTTAAATGTTTTTAGCAAATGGCTGCAATATAACAAAGAGTGAAAAATTTAAGGGGGTCTGAATACTTTCTGTCCCCACTGTATACTCCTATGGAAAAGTTAGTATTATGACATCACAAAGTTACCTTTCTTGCTTTCATAGAAGCAAAATCATCTATGACACTATCAAAATTAATCTCTTTTGCAATTGCATACTCAATAGAAAGTATACTGAGGTTTGAAAGCCTGTCTTGACCCATAGTTGATCGTAAATAATTTTTAATGAGTTTCAGCTTGCTGAAGCTCCTTTCACAAGATGCAACAGTAACAGGAAGAGTCAAAAAAATGTTCAATGCTGTTTCAATATTTGGATAACAAGCAGTAAGAGAATAGTCATGTATTATCTGACACAGATCAAGAGGTGTTGCAGATCTTAAATTTGATGGTATAGACTCCATGAAAAATTTAAAGCTTTCAATCTCAGCAGAGATTTCCAAGCCATCCAGATCTTTTTTATACTTGGAAGCCAAGTTAAATGCAGATTTTTGTAATTCTGTCACAGTCATTGTGACAAGAGCAGGGCCAGAGAGGAACTCAAAGTCCTGGGATGTTTCCATTAGTGTTTGTGACTTCCATGTCATGTCAGCGATGAGAACATCAAAAACCTTGTTAAAATCAATTCTAAAACGGTCTTCTTCGCTCAGGTTGACCTGAGCATCTCGGGACTCGTATAAGGCTCTGGTTTTAGGTTTTCTTTGCCTCTTTGGTGGAAATGTTGCAGGAATCTGAAGTTTTTCACATACTTCTGCAGCATAATTAAATATTTCCTGGACATCCATATTACGCATTTCTTGAAAAGTTCGTCTTAAGCCATCAATCATATGAGATGCCTGTAGTATGGAAATCCCCTTGGCTTGGATAGCTTGGTTTACTCGATCTACCCGATTCAAGATTCTGTTCCACAAAAAAAGCGTACACAAAAATCGATAATCAACCTGCAGCAGAAGACTTTCAGATGTTGATACTGATTCGGGATTTGACGAGTTTTCAATAATGTCCGTAAGAGCTTCACATATATCAGTGATCTGTGTAAATAAAGCTTTTATTGCATTTGCTCTTGAAGACCATCGAGTATCTGTATGACCCTTTAGAGTTGTCTTTACAAGCTTTGTTAGAGTTTCCCAGCGGGATGTGGAACTGGAGAAAAATGTAAACATTCTTTGAACAGTTCCGAAAAAGGTTTTAACTTCTGGACTCACGGAAGCTGCATGTACCCCTGCCAGGTTTAGGCTATGGGCTGCACATGGAACAAATCTTGCATGTTTATTTTCTTGCAGAATTCTTGCCTGCACACCATTGTATTTGCCAGCCATGTTAGCTGCATTATCATAGCCTTGACCCCTTGCATCCTTAAGGTTAATTCCATCGGTTTTTAACTTGTTAATAATTTCCGAGGCTAGACCACTTCCAGTTTTCTCTTTTGTATGAATAAAATCTATAAAGCTCTCTTCTATTGTCACCTTCCCTTTAACAACAGTGACATAGCGTATAATTTCACTCATTTGCTCATGATGGGAGATGTCTGGAGTACAATCAAAAAGCAATGAAAAAAACTTTGCCTCCTTTATCCTTAATAAAATGGTAGAGCGAACAGTGTTGGCCAATAAACTGATAAATTCATTTTGAATTTTATTGGAGAAGTAACTGACGGTGTGCCTCCGATGTGTTTCAATTTTTTCTTTTAATGAGATGTTGTGATGGCTTATTACTTCTAAAATGTCAAGAAATATACCAGAATGTGGCCTACCAATGACATCTTCTGAACCTCTAAGTGCCAGATTGTTTTTGGCACAAAACAATATGCAATCCAAAATACATTTTAAGACATTTCGCCACTTCTCTTTTTCAGTATTAATAACTTTCTCCAGTTCACCGCCAATTACTTTCCCATCTTTCAAACTTTTTTCCATCATTTTCCACTTTGAATAGCATTCACGATGTTCTGGTGAATTTTCATGTGTAGGTATACGAGGATTCAGGTGTTTCCATGCACAAAATCCCTTTTTTGGGTCGGTTAATGCATAATTGTGCTTGCCAAACAAAATGCATGGAAAGCAAAATAGTGAATTTGAGATTTTTGAATAAATCAACCATGCACGATCAATATTTTTACCACTAAGTACATTTTTAGTAAACCAAGTGGCATTGAAAGTGCGTCCTTCTTGTGGTTTACATTTTCCAAAGTCACCATCTTTTCCTTGATCTGGGCCCTTTTCAACCAGATAACACCTAATCTTGTCTGTTAGTGTTGGCCATGAGGGAGGATCATTTGGGTTAATAGTAATATTAGCTTCAGGCAAAGTATCCTCTAAAGAGGGCTCACTTGGTGGTGTTTGCTTTTCTGATACTTGGCCTTCAGAAACAAATGGCTCGCTGTCACTCTCTTCTGTACAAAACATGTTCTCCAAACTTTTATCAGCCTCGCTGACAGCAATCATCTCTTGATCTAGGGTGATGACATTTATATTTGTGGCTGAAGTATTGTCAGTTGCAGAACTTGTGCTGGCAACTTCTTCTGATGTGGTGGTATTCAGAGAAACATTGCTTGTGCTTTGTTTCAACCATTTCTGCCACTGTTGAGATAACTTTGTGGCTTCCTCTTCTACCAATTTTCTTCTTTTTCGGAATTCTGCCCCAGATGGTTTTTTGGACATTCTTTAGAGAACAATAATACCAAGCAAACTCATGTCAAAACTGAATGTTCATGCAGCAACGGTAAATCAGAGAATACAGACTAAAATATCTAAGCCCTGATTATATGCAAAAGGAACCTCCGCTGGTGCACGGGAAAAAGAAATTCACGGTGCAGTGATTGAATACAGGGATCACAAAATTATGTATAGCCACAAAGACAAAAGGGTGCATATAGCTATAAGCGAAGATGCACACTAGACAGGAGATTCCGCCAGTATATAGGCTAAATATTGGAACCTCCCCAACATATCCTTCAGATGGCACCAACTGAATTAGATTATCTTAAACCAGTATCGCCTGACCGCCACACTTATCCCACAGCAGGTAAATAAAAAAGAAAAATTTTATAATAAAACTGTTCTACTTTATTTGTGGCACCGCAATAATCCCATTCCCCCTTTCTCCCCCCCTTTTTCCCCATTTGAATATATACATAGAGATTATGAGATCTATCCATCCATTTATCCATCCATCTATCCATCCATCTATCCATCCATCTATCTATCCATCTATCTATCCATCTATCCATCTATCTATCCATCTATCTATCCATCTATCTATCTATCCATCTATCCATCTATCTATCCATCTATCTATCCATCTATCTATCCATACACACACACACACATTTTATTTATTTAGAATATTTTAATTCAAATGAAAAGTTGTATGTATATATTTAATTAATTTAGATTAATTAATTAAACATTTAATGAAATGGAATTAATTAAATATTTGTACTTTTTATGATTTGTATAATAATTATTGTGCATAATATAACTAAAATTAATGTAATTGATATATGTATATATTTTTTTAATAAATATATATCTATTAAATGAAATCAAATGGTTGTCACCACGCACAGATAAGGGATAAAAGATGTGCCCAGGTGCAAAACAAAGGCTTTAGTTAATATAAATCAAAAAGATAGAGTTTGAAACTCAAGGGTCTTGAGAGATGAATGCTTTCACCTTTTGAGACCGGTGAGTACAGAACTCTCTCTCTCTATAATATATATATATATGTATATATATATATATATATATATATATATATATACACTACCGTTCAAAAGTTTGGGGTCACATTGAAATGTCCTTATTTTTGAAGGAAAAGCACTATACTTTTAAATGAAGCTAACTTTAAACTAGTCCTAACTTTAAACAAATATACTCTATACATTGCTAATGTGGTAAATGACTATTCTAACTGCAAATGTCTAGTTTTTGGTGCAATATCTACATAGGTGTATAGAGGCCCATTTCCAGCAACTATCACTCCAGTGTTCTAATGGTACAATGTGTTTGCTCATTGGCTCAGAAGGCTAATTGATGATTAGCAAACCCTTGTGCAATCATGTTCACACATCTAAAAACAGTCTAGCTCCTTCCAGAAGCTACAAAACTGACCTTCCTGTGAGCAGATTGAGTTTCTGGAGCATCACATTTGTGGGGTCAATTAAACGCTCGAAATGGCCAGAAAAAGAGAACTTTCATCTGAAACTCGACAGTCTATTCTTGTTCTTAGAAATGAAGGCTATTCCATGCGAAAAATTGCAAAGAAATTGAAGATTTCCTACAACGGTGTGTACTACTCCCTTCAGAGGACAGCACAAACAGGCTCTAACCAGAGTAGAAAAAGAAGTGGGAGGCCGCGTTGCACAACTAAGCAAGAAGATAAGCACATTAGAGTCTCTAGTTTGAGAAACAGACGCCTCACAGGTCCCCAACTGGCATCTTCATTAAATAGTACCCGCAAAACACCAGTGTCAACATCTACAGTGAAGAGGCGGCTGCGGGATTTTGGGCTTCAGGGCAGAGTGGCAAAGAAAAAGCCATATCTGAGACTGGCCAATAAAAGAAAAAGATTAAGATGGGCAAAAGAACACAGACATTGGACAGAGGAAGACTGGAAAAAAGTGTTGTGGACGGATGAATCCAAGTTTGAGGTGTTTGGATCACAAAGAAGAACGTTTGTGAGACGCAGAACAAATGAAAAGATGCTGGAAGAATGCCTGACGCCATCTGTTAAGCATGGTGGAGGTAATGTGATGGTCTGGGGTTGCTTTGGTGCTGGTAAGGTGGGAGCTTTGTACAGGGTAAAAGGGATTCTGAATAAGGAAGGCTATCACTCCATTTTGCAACGCCATGCCATACCCAGTGGACAGCGCTTGATTGGAGCCAATTTCATCCTACAACAGGACAATGACCCTAAACACACCTCCAAATTGTGCAAGAACTATTTACAGCAGAAGCAGGCAGCTGGTATTCTATCGGTAATGGAGTGGCCAGCACAGTCACCAGATCTGAACCCCATTGAGCTGTTGTGGGAGCAGCTTGACCGTATGGTACGCCAGAAGTGCCCATCCAACCAATCCAACTTGTGGGAGCTGCTTCTAGAAGCGTGGGGTGCAATTTCTCCAGCTTACCTCAATAAATTAACAGCTAGAATGCCAAAGGTGTGCAATGCTGTAATTGCTGCAAAAGGAGGATTCTTTGATGAAAGCAAAGTTTGATGTAAAAACAATGTTATTTCAAATACAAATCATTATTTCTAACCTTGTCAATGTCTTAACTCTATTTTCTATTCATTTCACAACGTATGGTGGTGAATAAGTGTGACTTTTCATGGAAAACACAAAATTGTTTGGGTGACCCCAAACTTTTGAACGGTAGTGTATATATATATATATATAATTTCATAGTATTATATTAAAAATCTAGAATAACTTAATTATGAAATATATATATATATTTCATAGTAATTAAAAATATATGTTAATTATTATTAAAATAACAATAATACAATTTATAGTAATATTACTTGAAAATAATTTCAATCTCCAAAGGTTTCTCCACCTCTATTTCCCCTTCTGCAGCAGTCACCTTTAATAAAAAATGTAAACAAACAAATTTAAAAAAATATATATTCAAAAGATCGAAAAGAACATAGGAACTCTATCTATCTATCTATCTCTCGCTCTCTATCTCGATATATAGATCAAGTGATAAATTTTGCATTTAATATATTAACTTTATTATATTTAAATAATTGACACAAGGAATACAAAATTTAAAATTCTGACATTTCTCTCCTACATGTACAAATCATCATTTTTTTGCTAGAAAATTACATAGAACCCCAAAACATTATATATGTATTTTTTAGCAAAGACCCTAGAGAATACAATGGCGGCTGTTGTAATTTTTTATCTGGCATGGTATTTGCGCAGCAATTTTTCAAACGTGTTTTTTTTTTTTGGGAAAAAAACAGTTTTGTGCTTTAAAAAAACAAACAAAAAAAAGTAAAGTTAGCCCAATGTTTTAGCAAATTGTGAAAGATGAAGTTACGGCGAGTAAATAGATACCTAAAATGTCATGCTTCAAAATTGCACACGCTCGTGGAATGGCGCCAAACGTCACTACTCAAAAATCCTCATAGGCGACGCTTTAAAATTTTTTACTGGTTACATGTTTTGAGTTACAGAGGAGGTCTAGGGCTAAAATTATTGCTCTCGCTCTACCGATCGCAGCGATACCTCACATGTGTGGATTGAACACCGCTTTCATATGTGGGCTGGACTTACGTATGCGTTCGCTTCTGCATGCGAGCACACAGGGACAGGGGCGCTTTAAAAAATTTTTTTTTTTCTATTGTTCATTTTACTTTATTTATTTTAGTTTGACACTTTAGTTTGACACAATTTTTGACAACTTTTATTCATATTACAAGGAATGTAAACATCCTTGTAATAGGAATATGGCATGACAGGTCCTCTTTACAGTAAGATATGGGGTCAATAAGACCCCACATCTCACCTCTAGGCTGGGAAGCCAAAAATAAAAAAATTAAAAAAAAAGATCCTGGCTTTGATCGTAGCGGTGAGTCAGTAGAAACACCAGAGGGCGGCGGGAGGGGGGGGGACGTCCCATCTCGCTTCCCGTAAGAATGATCAAGCAGTGGAACAGCCGCTATGATCATTCTTATGGTGTAGGGAATAGCTGGCTAAAAAAGTTGATATCTGAATGATGCCTGTAGCTGCACTCATCATTCAAATATCCCCGCACAAAGTCAAGGACGTCGTATGATGACCGGCGGACGGGAAGTGGTTAAAACGCATTTTTTTTTAACACAAAGTTGTCCGTTTATATAATATTTCTAACACATAGCATGTACATACCAAAAATGACACCCCAAACTAGATTCTCCTACTCCTCCTGAGTACAGCGATATCACATGTGTGAGACTTCCACAGCCTGGCCACATACTGAGGCCAAGTACAGCTGAGTATGGCTGAGCATGGCTGGGTATAACTGAGCATGGCTGGGTATGGCAGAGTATGGTTGGGTATCACCGAGTATTGCAGAGTATTGCGGGGTATTAAAACAATTATAAAAGAAAACCTGCGCTAATGAGCAAAGACGACAAATAGAATGAAATCGCAGCTGCAACAAATTACCTCAAATATCAGTGAAGTGAAAAATCATATATAAACAAAACATTGTGCGCTAGCATAGGATATATCATATATTTTAAACTAGAATTTAATTTGCATTGCAAATATGACTTCTCAGAACGATACCGGGGGCCACAGTGTATATGTTAAGACAAACCACAGTGCAACGTGATATTACAATTATAGCATATCTCCGTGAAGGAAAATATATAAAAAGTGTGAAAAGTTCAATCAAGAATACAAAAAAATAAAATATAAGTTTCCAATTGGAATCCAGATCGCATGAAAAGCGCTTTAATCAGTTCATGGAAATCAGAATCACAAAGAGAAATTTGTGAGAAAAATAAGCCGTTCCTTTGGTGTATCACATCAAGATGGAAAGATGAAAGGTATAGGGACACTTCCAAGCCACCAATAGTTCAGAGGGAGTAATTATAGGTGTACTCTTACCGAACGTGTTGGACCTCCTATATAGCAAGGTCATAAGGGCCTGCAGATATAACCCTCTGCGGGGACAAATGGATACCGATGCTCTGGTCCTGCTCGTAAGCGCCACCCACTGCAAGATGTTTTCACTGCTTCAGCGTCAGGAGGGAGACTCACTTCCGCTCTTGCCACTGCAAACTGCAATAGAAGCCACACCACGCATGCGCCACTCCCCGAAGCTCAGGGTTGGAAGACAACTTTCCACTCTATTTATTGCGGGGTATTGCAGAGTATGGCAGGGTATCGCCGAGTATCACAGAGTATGGCTGGGTATTGCAGAGTATTGCAAAGTATTGCGGGGTATTTCAGAGTATTGCAGAGTATTGTGGGGTATTGCAGAGTATTGCACAGTGTTCTGGGGGTATTGCAGAGTATTGCACAGTATTGTGGGGTATTGCAGAGTATTGCACAGTATTGTGGGGGTATTGCAGAGTATTGCACAGTGTTGTGGGGTATTGCAGAGTATTGTGGAGTATTGCAGAGTATTGCACAGTGTTGCGGGGTATTGCAGAGTATTTCAGGGTATTGCAGAGTATTTCACAGTATTATGGGGTATTGCAGAGTATTGCGGGGTATTGCAGAGTATTGCACAGTATTGTGGGGTATTGCACAGTGTTGTGGGATATTGCAGAGTATTGCACAGTGTTGCGGGGTATTGCAGAGTATTGGAGGCTATTGCAGAGTATTGCAAAGTATTGCGGGGTATTGCAAAGTACTGCGGGGTATTGCAGAGTATTTCGGGGTATTGCACAGCATTGCACAGTATTGTGGGGTATTGCACAGTGTTGTGGGGGTATTGCAGTGTATTGCACAGTATTGTGGGGTATTGCAGAGTATTGCACAGTATTGTGGGGTATTGCAGAGTATTGCACAGTGTTGTGGGGGTATTGCAGAGTATTGCACAGTATTGTGGGGTATTGCAGAGTATTGCACAGTATTGTGGGGTATTGCAGAGTATTGCACAGTATTGTGGGGGTATTGCAGAGTATTGCACAGTATTGTGGGGGTATTGCAGAGTATTGCACAGTATTGTGGGGGTATTGCAGAGTATTGCACAGTATTGTGGGGGTATTGCAGAGTATTGCACAGTATTGTGGGGGTATTGCAGAGTATTGCACAGTATTGTGGGGTATTCAGCAGTGGTGGTCACTGGTCATTAACCTCGCCTCAGCCTCCTCCCCTCCCCCCAATCCAGCCATTTATTAATCTGTTTTTTAGTGTTTACTTACACAAGTTCAGACTCAGAAGTTATGAGTCTGAACTTTTGTAAGTAAACACTAAAAAACTGATTAATAAATGTCTGGATTGGGGGGAGGGGAGGAGGCTGAGGCGAGGTTAATGACCAGTGACCACCACTGCAGTGCTAAATATCTGAGTCAGAACACTGGCACTGCGCTCTTCTACCTTCCAGATTGAATCCAGCCTGAGCCAGCCAGCCAGGCAGCAGCTCCTCAGCTCGGCTCCGCTTGAGATAACAGAAAGCGCGCCGACACGACACAGCTCAGCTCTCACTTCACAGCTCCCGCCTCCCGCCTCCCTGCGCTCCTCTCTGCGTCCTCCCACCTCGCCTCCGGCCGTGAGTGACGTCACGGCGCTGGCAGAGACAACGGGACTCCTCCGTAGGGGAGTAACGGTGTAGTTGTGTGCTGAGGGGAAGGGAAGGGAGGATCATGCAGGAGCGCACAGCTGCGCCCCCCCCCCTATACCAAATGGTACCGCCCAGGGCACGTGCCCTCTCCGCCCCTGCCTTGTACCGGCCCTGCTGCAGGCCACATGAGCATTGCAACAAATATACCACACCCACAGTGGAACAGGTAATGAATGGGGTGATGGTGTGCGTCTCACGTGTACTCGTAGATTAAAAAGTTTGGATTCTTCTATGTGTACAGCTATTTAGGGAGCACACACGACACCTCCTACATTGATAAAATCCTGTTAACTGATCAAAAAAGGTTAGTTTCCTCACTGGAGGATCCAAAATGTTAGGGGCTACTCTATTCCTAAGTGAAGGAGCCCCTCTAAACACTATCTGTGGTCTAGCTGGCAAAACTTTATTCAAAACTTTGTCATTATTGACAATATGCCAGTGTTTAGAAACAATCTGTTTTATTTTCTTATGCTGGATTGAGTATGTGGTAATGAAGGGTACTCCTAAATCATGGCCTGGATTGTTAGTCCGGGGTTTATCCCAGATTAACAATTCCCTGACCATTCCCTGCACTTCATTAAGCACAGGCAACAAGGCATCCATGGTATACCCTTTTTCCCCAGTTGTCTTCCAGGACAGCCCTTGAGAGATGGAGTCCCTCCCATCGACCCAGGAAACACATTGCCAACAGTTCAAAAGGCGTTCCCTCAGGTCCCTGGTCAGTCATTTGTGTTTCCTCCGCCAGGGGAACATGTTGCCAGGAACCAGGAGAAGGACTCTATCTCTCAGGGGCTGCCTGAGGGGAGCGGAGCCGCACAGGGGGACCGGGTCCTATCCACCGGCTCCAAGGTAGTCCTACCTTAAATGCTTGGGGCTCGGGTACCGTCCGGCTGACAGGAGCAGACCCGTTACCCCCCCTCTTTCCAGTGCCAAGGTGTGCCAGGGGCAGGTTGGTGCAGGTTCCCCCCAGGAGCAGTGCAGATGGATTCTTCCATCACAGCTCCTTGCTGCAATAGCGGTGGGGGTCGGAGACGCCGAGCGTCATTTCCGGCAGAATCGCGTCATCCTGTGTGCCGAGACTTCCGGTTCCGGATCTCTAGAGGCACAAGGAAGAGGGGAAAGCCCACGCTGGGCCTACAAATCCCGACCAGCGTCCAGCTATACCGGACTAGCGGCGGGATCCGGAGCTCGTGAGGGGGACCATGGAGGCTATTTCCCAGGACACTCCGGTGGATGCAGGCACCAGCCAAACCCAGGTAGGCTCCTGGGCAAGCCCTTACTGTGGTTTTTTCTGGGGTTTTGTTGTAAGGCTGGGATTTGTAGTACCCCATGGTGGTGGTTACCTCACAGTCCCGGGTTTATGCACTGGTGGTTGCAGCACAGGTGTTTTTAATGAGTTATAAAGGTTCTCTGATGCTAAGAAGTTTATTCTTTATTTCAGGGTAAGGAAGCCCCAAGGGAAGACAAGTCAGGCCGCAAAAAATGCCCTAATTGTGGAAATAAGTTGTCCTCAGGCTCTAACAAAGCCTTATGCAGACAGTGTATTGCAGGCTTACTTAAAACAGACAGACTCTCCCTTGGCAAAATTACTTGGCTCCTTTAAAGATGAAATGGTATCAACCTTTAAATCTCTCCGGGAGTTAATCGCAGATGTAAACACGTCTGCTTTCACCAGTAAAGCAGATGCGATTCCCTCCTCACCATGCCTTACAATACCCAGTTCTGGGGAGCCCCGTATAGTCAGGGAGCATAGCCCCGTGTTAGGTAGCCCTGAATCCTCTGACGCAGACTCAGATCAGGATCAGGCTGTAGCTAACAAAGCAGCAAAATACAAGCTGTCTTTGGAGGATGTAGACGAGCTGTTGAGCGCTATTTATGATACGCTGGAAATTGATGAGGAAGAAACTCAATTGACCAGACATGATAAAATGTATGAGGCTCTGGGGAAAAAGAAAGCTAAGGTATTCCCTATACATAATGTGCTTTCTGACCTTGTCCGCAAGGAGTGGACAAAAAAGTCTTCTTTCCTAATTCCCTCAAAAGAAGATTTCCCTTTGATGAGAGCCCAGAGGCGGTCTGGAATAAGAATCCTAAACTAGACGCCCCTCTGTCCAAAGTCTCAAAACAGTCTGACCTTGCTTTTGAGGATATGGGTCATTTAAAGGACCCAATGGACAGAAAAACAGACATAGTCTTAAAGATGGCCTGGGATGCTTCTATGGCAGGCCTAAAACCAGCTCTAGCCACTTCTTGTGTTGCTAGGAATCTGGAGTTCTGGTTGTCTCAACTAGAGGAACACTTAAAAGCAGGCACGCCTAGGGGGGAGCTCTTGAAAACCTTCCCTATGCTTTTCAAGGCAACAAGTTTCATTTCTGACGCTTCCACCGACTCCGTAAAATTTACAGCTAAAACCGCGGCGCTTTCTGTCGCAGCCAGGAGGTCAGTATGAATGAAAACTTGGGGGGGAGACACGGCATCCAAAACACGCCTGTGTAGTGTCCCCTTTACAGGAGACCTATTCTTCGGGCCTGAATTAGATACCGCCTTAGAAAGAACGGCGGATAAAAAGAAAACCTTTCCCATTAAAAAGAAAAATTTTCAAAGAAAATTTTTTCGTCCCGCAAAGGAACCCTCCAAGTCAGAGAAGGAGTTCAAACCCAAAAAGCACTGGACAGGACAAAAAGGGAAAGGAAAAGGGGGCATACTTTTTAACCGCCACAATTCAAACCCTAAACCCCAGTGACATCAGGGTTCCCGTGGGAGGAAGGTTAGTGAATTTTCTCCCACAGTGGGAAAAGATAACCTCAAACGAGTTTATCTTAAACATTATAAAAAGAGGGTATGCGCTGGAATTTCACAGCGATCCACCCTCAAAGTTTCTTGTGACAAAGCTTCCAAGACACTCCGAGAAGGCTAAGGCCTTACCTCTGTTAATAGGGGAAATGGTGGATCACCAGTCCCTATTCAGGAACAGGGGGACTGTTTTTACTCGCACATTTTTGTGGTAAAAAAGCCGTCTGGGAAGTTTAGACTAATCATGAACCTCCGACCTCTGCACCGCTCCATCCGATACAAAAAATTCCGGATGGAGTCCATTTACTCTATAAGGAATCTTCTCCAAAAAGAGGTGTTCATGGCTACCCTGGATTTAAGGGACGCCTATCTGCATATCCCGATAAGGAAGGAATGCCAGAAATTTCTTCGGATGGCGATCCAGATAGACACCAAAATTTATCATTTCCAGTGCAGAGCACTTCCCTTCGGACTGTCGTCCTCCCCGAGAATCTGTACCAAGGTTCTCGGGGAGGCATTAGTTCCGTTAAGACTACAGTCAGTCTCGATTATTCCGTATCTAGACGACTTACTCCTCACGGCCCTTTCGGAGAAACAACTTCGTCAGGACCTAGAGTTGACACAGCTCAGCCTGAGGCAGTTGGGGTGGATAGTCTGGAAAAGTCCAAGACTACCCCGACACAGGAAATTTTGTATTTGGGGTACAAGATCCTGTCAGTAGAGCAGAGGATAGTCCTGCCAGAAGAAAAGATATTGAATCTGCGGCAGAGAATGTATTTTCTTCAAAGCAGCGCCAAATGTACAGTGAGGGAGGTGATGTCGGTCTTAGGACTTATGACAGCAGCCATTCCAGCTGTACAATGGGCCAGGTTCCACCAAAGAGACCTTCAGAGGTTTCTGTTGGAACAATTAAAAGACAAGGATCTGGAAGAAGAGATTTCAATCCCCACCAGAGTAAAGCGCTCCCTCTGGTGGTGGAAGGAGACAGAGAATTTAAACAAAGGGGTTCTCTGGATCTCTCCTGTCACATCCATACTAACTACGGATGCGAGCAGCTGGGGCTGGGGAGCCCACCTCAACTCAGACTGGGCACAAGGCAGGTGGACGTCAGAAGAGAAACTTCTCTCGTCCAATTGGAAGGAGCTAACAGCTGTCCTCAGGGCTCTGTTATTCTTTCAGAATACAATACAAGGTCATCATCTACAGGTCCGTTCAGACAATATGACGGCTGTAGCTTATATAAACAAGCAAGGAGGCACCAGAAGTCATCGACTAATGTTGGTGGCCAGTCGCATATTTCAATGGGCAGAATCCAATCTAGCATCCATCTCTGCAATTCACCTGAAAGGGGAGCTGAACAACACTGCGGATTTCTTGAGTCGACAACGAGTGTCGAATCAAGAATGGTCTCTACACCCGGAAGTGTTCAACTACATAGCAGCTTACTGGGGAAAACCAGTAGTGGACCTGTTTGCAAACAAGGAGAATCCAAAAGTTCCAAATTTTTGCTCGCTACACCTAGGAGATCAGCCCTGGGCAGTAGACGCCTTACAGACCCCATGGACCTTCAGCTTAGCGTATGCGTTTCCTCCGGTTCACCTTATCCCAAGGGTTTTAGCGAAGTTTCTAGTCGAGGAAACGTGTTTAATCCTAGTGGCACCGTTTTGGCCCAAGAGACCATGGTTCACAACGTTGCTACGGTTGACAGACCAACCTCCTCTAAGGCTTCCCTGCAGACCAGACCTTCTGTCTCAGGGACCTCTCTTTCATCCACAAGTATCCATGCTGAACCTCTCAGCGTGGTTACTGAGGAGGAAATATTGAGGAGCAAGGGCCTGACTGATAGAGTGATTCAGACCCTGCTACAGAGTAGAAAACCTGTCACTCAAGCCATTTACAGAAAGGTATGGAGAAAATTTAACAGCTGGTTGAACAGCCGAGGTGAGGTAAACCATGGATACAGCAAATATCCTACAGTTTCTCCAGGAGGGGATAGACAAAGGGCTAACTCCTAGTACTATTAAGGTCCAGATAGCGGCCTTAAGTGTGTACTTAGAGAAAAGGTTGCAAGAAGATCCTTTCATTGCTAGGTTCTGTAAAGTAATCTCCAGACGCAAACCAGTTAGAGTTACCATCGCCCCATCCTGGGATCTATCAGTCGTTCTAAAGGCATTTTTGGGGTCACCTTTTGAACCTCAGAGGCCTCTCTAAGACTGGTCACTTTCAAGACAGTACTACTTGTGGCAATCACTTCAGCACGCAGAGTTAGTGAAATCCAAGCTCTCTCTGTCAGAGAGCCATTCCTCCAAATTCTAGAAGACAGAGTCATCCTAAAGACAGACCCTGGGTTCTTACCAAAGGTGGCATCTAATTTCCATAGGTCACAAGATATTGTCCTCCCTTCTTTCTGTCAGAAGGCTTCAAACGAGAAAGAAAAGCGTTTTCATTTATTAGATGTGAGGAGGTGTATCCTAGAGTATCTTAGGGTAACCAATCCATTCAGAATCTCAGATTCACTTTTTGTTCTTTTTTCCGGACAACGTAAGAGGCAAAAAGCTTCTAAAGTCACCATAGCTAGGTGGATTAAGCTAGCTATAGCAGAGGGTTATAAGACAGTAAACAACGATCCTCCTGGGGGTATTAAAGCCCACTCCACAAGGGCATTATCAGCATCCTGGGCAGAAAGAGCTGGGGTCACCCCGGAGCAAATATGTAAAGCAGCCACATGGTCAAGCTTTTCCATCTTTACAAGGCATTATCGACTAGACTTAATGTCCAGTCAGGATCAGGCTTTTGGGAGAAAAGTTCTCCAAGCCGTGGTCCCCCCCTAATCTTGTGAGTACTTGGGGATCCTCTCAAGGGCTGTCCTGGAAGACAACTGGGGAAAACTGGAGTTAGACTTACCGGTAACTCCTTTTCCAGTGGTCTTCCAGGACAGCACGATCCCACCCTTTTTTGTTTATGTTAATGTACTTACATTATTACCTGTTATGGTTTTGTTTTTACAGTTCCATCCTTCGGTTCTTGGTAAATGACTGACCAGGGACCTGAGGGACCGCCTTTTGAACTGTTGGCAATGTGTTTCCTGGGTCGATGGGAGGGACTCCATCTCTCAAGGGCTGTCCTGGAAGACCACTGGAAAAGGAGTTACCGGTAAGTCTAACTCCAGTTTTCAAGTAATCTACCAGTAAGTGTGTTGGCCTGTGTTAAATATACCAGTGAGTCAGAGCAATTCCTACATAATCTCATGTATTGGCTCTTTGGTATTGAATTGAGCCAAGGGCGGTGATGGCAACTATCCAATGAGATGTAGGAATTGCGATCTGTGGTTTTGAAAAAAGTGGATGTGGACAAAACACCCTCCTCAATGGTCAAAGTCAGATCCAGAAAGTGTATCTGAGTCTGACTCATCTCGAAATTAAGGTGAATACCACGGTCATTCAAGTTTAGAGAGGACATAAACTCATTTAATTCTTGGCCATCGCCATTCCATAGGAGGAGGGTGTCCTCAATATACCTAGCCCACAGGATGAGATGGGAACTCCTGTGGGCATAGATGACATCCTCCTCCCACTTGGCCATGAACAAATTGGCCAGGCTGGGGGCATATTTAGCCCCCATGGCCACTCCTCGACTTTGGCGAAAACATTTGTTGGAAAACCAAAAATAATTATGGGAAGCTGCATATTCAAGAAGATCCATAATAAAAGATATCTGATGTATGGGAAGCCCTGAATTCCTAACAAGAAAACCTCTTACCGCATCCAAACCTAGACCATGAGGAATTACAGTGTATAGGGAGGTGACATCAGCGGTCACCATCCATAAACCTGACTTTATGTTGATTCCTGAAAGGAGATTAATCACCTGTCGTGTGTTTTTTATATATACGACGGCATCTTTTGGACTAAAGGTTGTAGGTAAAAATCAATATATCTGCCCACCCGGGACGTGATTGAATCTATGCCACTCACAATGGGGCGTCGCGGGGGTCAGATAGGGTTCTTGTGAACCTTGGGCAAATAATAAATGGTAGGTGTCCTGGGAGCCCTAGGAACCAAAAATAAACTTTCTCTTTTATTCAAAATGCCCATTGAAAGGCCCTTAGATATATTTTTTTCCAATTCTTTTATATAACTAATTTTTGGGTCTGAGGGGAGAGGGGTATAGGTATCAGCATCACTAAGGATCCTGTCCATCTCTGACATATAATCCCTGCGATCAAGAACCACAATCCCACCCCCCTTATCTGCGGGACGAATAACCAAATCCTTATTTTTGCACAAAGAGTCTAAACCTTCTTGAAACATTTTGGAATTCCTAGCTCGTTTAATCTCTAGTGATTCAAGATCCCTCAAAATAATGTCCCTGAAAACCTTCAATGAAGGAGCAAGGACGCCAGGGGGATTAAATAAGGATGCGTTAGCTAATCCTGAGTGTACAAATTAATCAGAGTTGGAACAATTCCTAGTAATGGGATTGCCAATCATATATCTTTTAATATTGAGCTTGCGCACAAATTTACGCACATCCATGTATGTTTGAAACTTATCGAGGCTCCTAGGAGGCACAAACTTAAGGCCCTTATCTAAGACTGCCTTTTCTGAATCAGTAAGTGTCTGTGTACTGAAATTAAAAATTCCTTGACCTGTTACAATCTGGCTCTTTTTTGCTGATCGCAAGCACCTCCCCCCTCTAGTTCCTTGCTTTTTTCTACCGGCCTTTTTATTCCTTGATTGGGTTTGGAAAAAACTAGGGTTGTCCCGATACCACTTTTTTAGGACCGAGTACAAGTACCGATACTTTTTTTCAAGTACTCGCTGATACCGATTACCGATACTTTTTTTTTAATGTCACGTGACAGTTTTTTTTTTTAACAGTGCTTTCTTATTTTTTTGGGGGGACGGGGGTGAACGGTGTATGTGTGTGTGTTTGTTTTTTTTTATTTACAATTTTTATTTTTTACAATAATATTTTTTTTATTCTTTATTGTGTTTTTTTTTTTTGTTTTTTTTTTTTAATCAGCCCTGTTGGGGGGCTTTGGTGAGATATCAGGGGTCTTAACAGACCTCTGATATCTCCCCCTTGAGACAGAGAAAGAGACAGAGGATAGAGATTCCCCAGTCCCTTTCTCTGCAGCCTCAGCTGCACTGAGAATGAATGGAGAGAAGACAGCGGCTCCTCTCCATTCATAAACTGAGACATCGTAATCACAGGAGATTACAATGTTTCAGTTATGTGAATGGACAGAGTCAGCTGACTCTATCCACTCACAAAGGAAGGAGGAGGAGGACGGCGGAACGGAGGGGGAGAACGGAGGGGGAGAACGGAGGGGGACGAGAGAAGGAGAGAGGAACGGAGGGGACAGCGGAGGGTGACAGAAAAGGAGAGAGGAACGGAGGGGACAGCGGAGAGGCACAGAGAAGGAAAGAGGAACGGAGGGGGACAGCGGAGGGGGATGCAGTGACATACAGTGGTGAGCGATCACCGCTGTATGTCAGTAAAGCCGCTGAAAGCCGCGGGGGGAGAATCTTGTAAATCCCCCACGCGCCGATCACAGCTGTCTTCTAGGTATCGGGGGAAGCATCGGGAGCATTTGCCCGAGTACAAGTACTAGTATCGGTATCGGGACAACCCTAGAAAAAACCCAAGTACCCTGTCCACTAGGGGCCGAGGTAATACGGTTAGGTGTATTCTCAATTTGAGGCTGGTGTGATACAGGGGGTCCGTACTCATTCTGTTGGTATTCATGCACACCGGTTAAGTCATGACTCTAATCAAAGGCATTTCTATCCCTCAAAGGGAAAAATTTGTTATGTGTGGGTATATTATACTCCCAACCAGCATCATAGGAATCTTGATAAGATGGTCTATGGAAGGAGTCATAATTTTGGCTAAACCTCCACCACTCAGGGTAATCGCCATTCTGACCCCGACCTCTGTTAGTGTTTTGATAACCCCGCCCTCTTGGCGCTGAATAGTGTCCACCTCTCCAAGGAGGGGGTGTTTGGCGAAACCCACCACCCCCCTGCACATAATTCGACCTAGGAGGACCAAATTTATGTGGGTGGTTGGGTGGGGCATTATTGAATTTATTGGCCCCTGAGGGTCTATGGGGGGGACTGGTAGCTTTGAGGGCCCAGCCCTTTCTGTGATTTTTTTAATCGTAGGACCCTTTTTCAATAGTATTAGGTTTGGGCTGTTGAGATGGTCTCAACAATCCGACTGAGGTCTCTCCATGACCTTCATGACCTTGTGTGGACACCTCCATCTCAATATTGGCTTAACCGGCGGAATCTTTCATTAATTTCTTCTGCCAGTCAAAAACAATATTGTTACGATAGTCGTTCAAATCACGATTGTATTTTTTCTTTTTCTTATACTTCTGTTCTTTGTCCTCTTTCTCAAGAACCTTTAATAGATTCTGTGATCTCTCTCTATATTCGTCACTATCTTTACTGGGACCAAGTTTCTCTTTAATAGCCTTGATCTCAGTATCTAATTTAGTCAATTTAGTGGACTTCCTTTCAATCAAAAATTGTAAAAGTGATATACCTGCTTTATTAAAATAATTAAACCATTCTTCTAGTTCGGTGTCTCCTTTTTGGGGGGAAATCTCCCATCTTAGACTTCTAGGAACCATAGAATTTTTTATATAGGTTTCCAATTAGGCTATGTCCCATTGTGTATGGGTTTCAGAGACCATAAGGTTTTTCAACCTCATGAACAGCCCCCCCAAATCATTTTCAGAATCCTTATATAATTCGAAAACGCCATCGGTATTGACTACCTTTCGTGATATACTATACTTTTTAACCTAAAATGGAACGGAGATACTTCTCTCTAAATCTTCCTAATTTATATTGACATTTAAAGGTTGTGCGCACACTTAAGATGGCGCTTTGTAACTCTCTCTGCGGGACTCAAAGCGAGGCTTGGTGTGTCTATATATTGTGGTGGTTGTTCAGCACGCTGCCCGTTCCCCATTGAAAACATCATTTTATGACGAAACGTGTCTGGAAGGTACGTGCTGACGTCACCACATCGGCCCATTGAGGAGGACAGGAGATTTGTTTGTTGCCGGCCGGCTACGTTTTACCTACTACCTACTATCGTTTTACATACTGTTGCAAGTTCGTCTGTAAGTGCATTTTTTATACAAATAAATTAGTATAAACGTTAGCACGCTATTGGCACTATTTTATTCCTTTTGGGATTGGTCCTACATTCGTGTGTTATGGAGTCTTTGGTTCAAAGCTGTAAGGTCGATCCATCCATCCATTAGTCTCATCTTATCCAGCTGGAGCTTATCCGGTCGTTAAGTTACCTGCTTTTTGAGTCTGCCATCTGGTAAGCAGGCCCTCTGTGTGGTGTTGGTGCACTTATCGATTTCTTCACTTACTGATGTTTCACATATCTGTTGGGATTTTGCACTAATTATCTGCCATTTGGTAAGGGGGCTCTCTGTATGGTGTTGGTGATTGGAAATTTTCACCACCGGGTGTTTTATATGCACTTTTCTATACCTCACAATGTGAGTGCTACTCTTATCTTCATTTTTATTTAACAATTTTTTGTGTCAGTATTACGCTATGTTATTATATATTTTTTGGGGATAATTGTTTAACGTGGACTCAACACATACCCGCCGTTCAAGCGGATACTGTTATATCCTACTGCGACTGGTTCGCATCAAGGCCCAGGCTGGGTTAAGCCACCTGTCTAATTGGCTTACAATCTGGTAAGCATGCCATTCATCAGTTGATGATACACTCCGTTATGTCAAGTCACCGAGTGTTATTATTTGTAAAGTTGGGACATTCATTACTTTGGACTTTAACCAGCACACCACAAAAATATTTTTTTTGGTTTTCTTGGTATATATTCACTTTAATTTCACTTATTAATTTTTTTACATCATATTTACACAGAGTCATTTAAATTTATCCATTAGGGATATTTTCATCCCACCCATTCCGGAATTAATCATTTAGGAATTAATTTCTCAGCGCGGCTTCTCTGTATATCCCACAATAAGCTGCTGCTATTTGATTCTTCCAAGCGCAGTTTTCTTCCTCCTTTTTTTCCCATAGACGCACTCCTAAACCTTGTGGACAGCCTTCCCAGAATAGTTGAAGCTGTTATAGCTGCAAAGGGTGGGCCTACACAATATTGAACCCTACGGCCATTAAAGTTTATGTGTGTGTAAATGCGGGTGTCCCAATACTTTTGGTAATATAGTGTGTGTATATATATATATATATATATATCTTCTTGAGCGGCAGCTTGACCCAGAAGACAGACAGACCAATGTGAGAGAGCCAGCTGAATCGCTTGAAATTCCAAGATGTTGATTGGCAACTTCTGCTCTTCTGACAACCACTTTTTTCAGAACACCTCCCCAGCCTAAGA
Organism: Lithobates septentrionalis; assembly: GCA_037952835.1. NCBI lineage: Eukaryota > Metazoa > Chordata > Amphibia > Anura > Ranidae > Lithobates > Lithobates septentrionalis. Next base: position 2,759,921 of record JBBDGP010001068.1, on the reverse strand, counting down.
GGTTGGCATCTGTCGTCAAGTCTTTCAACTTTATTGGAAAGATTTCCCTGCATTCAACATCTGTGTGGATATCCACCATTCCAGGGCTGCTCTGGTCCTGGGATTCGGATGCATTGGCTGATCCAAGCACTCCTGACACTTGTCCCATTCCCCATGCACATAGGGAACCACTATGAAGACGACTACCATCCTCCCCAACACTTGTATGTCTGGATCAAAGGACTTTCCAATGTTCTTTGAGACTCTACCTGGGCTCAAAGAGACAAGTACTTCTCCTGAAAGAGCAGTATCTTTGCCTGAGACATATCCAGGATTAATCCCAAGTATTCCAGGTATTGGTTTGGAACCAAGGCCAACTTCTAAAGGTTTAGCACCCAACTAAATCTATCCAGGGCTTGTACCATCATCTGGAGGTTCAGTGTCAGTATTGATGAGATTGCTCTCAGCAGGTTCTCAACTAGTCCAGAACCGGAGCCAAAACTTTGGTAAGTCACTGGGGGCTGGGGAAACCCCACAGATTGGTAGTGGCAATCCTCTATTGCAAAGTGCAGAAATTGTTGGTGAGGCTGGTAGATTCAGAGGGACCTGTAGGCATGTATACTTAGAACATTAGTCAGAAAATTAAGTCCTGCTAAATCACTTTAGGCTACATTTTGCAGGTATAGCTATGTAAAATATTAAAAATAAGTGTCTATATTATTTAAAATCCTGTCTCACCTTGCTCTGCTCAAGGTTATATGCTCTACATTTTTAGGCATTTCCGAATTTGTAGATGCCTTAAAGCGCTGTTGCAATCTGACAAATACTACATAAATCCAATAATATGTAATAAACGCATGTGCTGAATAAATATGCAATCAGTGCTGGGACAAGGCCATTTGGTGCCCAGGGCGAAGATGGCAAACTGCGTCCCAACCCCCCCCCTCCCGGTTTTTGAGAAAGAATCAACGTCGCTTCAAAACAAGAATATACTTAAAACTATACAAATTCAATGAGGTTTAATGCGATAGAAACAGAGTTCACTCACACATTTTAATTATATGTATTTTTATTGGAGGCACTTTGAAATAATAATGCAACAAATGTGCTTGTAGAAAGGCCTGACTGTTTTTTCTGTCAAGGCCCATGTGAACATACTAAAGTTTTCAGTTTTGTCCTATGTCCATCAATGCTGCTTCACCTCTGCCCAACAATGCAGCCTACCTGTGTGCATCAATGCAGCCTACTTGTGTCCGTCAATGCAGCCTACTTGTGTCTATCAATGCAGCCTACCTGTGTCCAACAATGCAGCCTACCTGTGTCCAACAATGCAGCCTACCTGTGTCCAACAATGCAGCCTACCTGTGTCCAACAATGCAGCCTACCTGTGTCCAACAATGCAGCCTACCTGTGTCCAACAATGAGGTCTGTATCCAACAATGAACAATGCAGCCTGTGTCCATCAATGCAGCCTGTGTCCACGAGTGTGGGCTGCCTGGGAGCGCGGGGGGGAGGGGGTGAGCACCGCTGGCGGGTGGGGTTGAATGGGAGCTCTTTTCCCAGCGAATGCACCAGAGGAAGAGAGAAGAGATAGCCGGCCCGATCATCACAGCGAGGAACATCACTGTAATAGCTTTCATTTCAATTGCAGTATGTTCCTGCCGCTCGCCGTCACATACAGCCCCGGCTCCCGGGATTGGACTGGTGTCCTGTCTATCAAGGTCCCCGGACAAGGCGGGGGAGGCTGTATGTGACGGCGAGTGGTGGAAACACTCGGCAATTGAAATGAAAGCTGCTACAGCTCAGCTATGTTCCTTGCTCTGATGATCCGGCCAGCTCTCTCTTCCTCTGGTGTGTTCGCTGGGAAAAGAGCTCCCATTCAACCCCGCCTGCTCACCCCCCCCCCCCACTCCCAGGCAGCCCACACTCGCCAGCTCTCACTCGAAAAAAGCGGGTAGGGGAGTGGAAAATTTGAGGGCTGATTTAAGGTCCATAAAAGCATTGTCACTTTACCATACTATATATGTAAATTAAGTTTGCACCTGTTCTCCTTCCGGTTCTCCCGTGCTGCCTTGGTGGTCGCTGCACAGAGTCCCAGTCCCTCTCTCCAACAGCGATCACTCCACATGCAGCAGGATTAGTGGGATGCCCCACGCGCCCTAGCCGGATCTACAACACAGACAGTACACAATTACAGTAGGAGAGCGGTGAGTCATCAAAAATGAAGTTATAACAAAAAAAAAATTCAGCGGGGGCAGCGGGCATTGCAAGGACCGCTCATGGACACCAGTGTCCGTGTACGGACACCTAGCCAATCCCTGTCTATGCTGCATATTACACAAATTAAATAGCATTGATCATTAACATCTGCTCAGCCTCCTCCCCTGCCCCAATCCAGCCATTTATTAATCTGTTGCTGCAAATGCAGTCAGAAGTATCTGCTGTTTTGTCTACTTTAATACAGAAGCATTGTCTGTAGCACAGTGTCACTGTCACACACTGCTTTGGTTTCACTTCCAAGTTGCAACTTCCATCTAGAGCCAGGCTCCTCTAGGTTGCAGTGCCAACACAGCTCCCTGCGCTCCTCTGAGTCCTCCCACCCGCCTCTGGCCGAGAGTGACGTCACGCCGCCGGGACAGGACTAACGAGACTCCTCTGTAGGGGGAGATAACAATAGTGAAGCACAGCGCGCTGACTAGGAAGGGATGTGAAGCTAGGTTTTATTGTGCTGGGTGCAGGAGCGCACTCGGCACACTTACAGAATTTTTTTCTGGGAAAAGGCAGCGGTGCTGGCTAAAGTGTACAGTGACACCTGCGAGTGTGCCCCCCCCCCTCCTCCAGAAAATTGTTCCGCCCCTTCTTTGTACCGGCCCTGCATACAAACCAATAGTTAATGTATAAAAAAAAAGTTGATTGAAACAAAAAATCTTCTTATATAGAATGTGTTTCACATTACACTGTAAGAAAAAAAGTGCTTCTCAAGATGAAATGTAAATAAATTTAATATTGATTTGCACTAAACGCATGTGCTGAAAAAAATGAAAAGTCCAATATCAAATACCGTATATATGAAATATATATTATGTATACATTATAGTATATATGAAAGTTATTTGGAACACATCTTCTTGCATAGAGTGTGCTTCAAATTCCACTGTGAGAAAAAAGTGCTTCTCAGATAAACCAACAATCTGTGACTAGTGCTACCTTCACCAGGTGAAATGGCTGCTCACCTCCTTCTTAGATCCTGAAAGGGTCAAACTCGCTCACAACTAATGATAATTCCCATCAGGAAAAAAGGTTCCACACTGATCTTTAATGGTTCCCACCAAGGTCCTGCAGGGATTAAACACGCTTTGCACCTCGCATACCTCTCCTTTAAAGGTTGCCTCCGTGATGATCACCAGCGACTTCAGACCGACATGACAATATAAAGTGCCTCCAAACGGTGCAGTACCAGGTGTTAAATGGAATAAACCTTATCTACCCAGTTTCCTCTATTAAACTCACATTTATTTAACAAAATCCAACAGGTCTCACGCATGTCCCCACCAGGCTCTACCTCTACGCGTTACACCACCATCCACGTGGCTTCATCTGGAGTTGCTGGTGATCATCACAGAAGCAATCTTTAAAGGAGAGATATACGAGGTGCAAAGCCTGTTTGATCCCTGCAGGACCTTGGTGGGAATTTTCCTGATGGAATTATCATTAGTTGTGAGCGAGTTTGACCCTTTCAGGCTGTTGTCCTAAAATCTGACCGTTAGTACGCTCCTTTTGACAATTGTTGTTCACCTTTCAGCCAACAAATGTTGGATGGCAGGCTAGTAAATTTTCAGCGGACAACGGTCTGTTGTCAGATTTTCGTATGGTAAGTACACAAATCCGTCACACAAAAGTTAAAAGTACAAACGCATGCTCGGAATCAATGCTCATTGATGAAATTAGCAGAAGGGGCCCAAAGGGTGGTGCTCAAGAGCTGAAATTCCTCGTAATAAGTCACTACTTTCGTGTTTGTTGCACGACAATTGTGTACCGTTAGTATGCAAGGCAAGATCCTGGCACACGCCCTTTTGACAAAAATCAGACGCTCGATTGGCCAACAATTGCATTGTGTGTACAAGGCTTAAGAAGCACTTTTTTCTCACAGTGGAATTTGAAGCACACTCTATACAAGAAGATTCTGTGTTCCAATTACCTTTCATATAGATTTGATATTGGACTTCTTCTTTTTTTTAGCACATGCGTTTATTGCACATCAATATTGGATTTATTTACATTTTTTAAAGAAGCACTTTTTTTTCTCACAGTGTAATTTGAAACACATACTTTACAAGAAGATCTTTTTGTTTCAATCAACTTTTATATACATTTACTATTGGATTTTATATTTATTCAGCACATGCGTTTATTGCATATTATTGGATTTATGTATCATTTATAAGATTGCAGCAGCACTATCACATTTTTTAGATATTCATTCATTTTTGTTTTGTGAAATCAACATCCTGGTGATAGCAGCAGCTAGATTTATTGCACATGGTTTATGTCACACAGTTTCTAGGTTTATTAGTACTTTTATATTCACACACCATGAGGTGGCAACGCACAACTACCACATATCCTATTTCTTAAGGCAGAATTACACCCTCCTATCCTTTACAACTGCCATGGTGCTGCACATGTGATCAGTTATAACACAAGCCATTTTATGGTTAAGTTTGGTTAAGGAAACAAGCAAATGTGACAGTTGACAATCCCAGCATTCCAGGAATGTTTTATCAATGGGTTTAGTTCCACTTTATGATTTACTGGTGTGGCTCTGGGCTTTAGTAAAATGTCAGCCTCTGGCAAGAAGAAACAGGAACCATGCTGAAAGCAATTTACAGCACAGACTAATTTTGGTAGCATAATTGTTAATGTGGAATGTATGTTCCTTACTATAGGACATTTTTTTACAACATTTTTTTTTTTAATCAAATTGTTCTGGGTAAAGTTCCACAATAATGTCAACTGATGCCAGGGAGTGTTTCTATTAGAGGACAGTAATCACCATCTGTGAGAATCCATCCTCAATTTATTAATTTTCAAGAACTTGCTGAGACGCTAGAGGTTTCTGTTTGGCTTGGAAACTATGAAACCGGTTGGAGTAAAAGCCTTGAGACTTCTCTTCTACTGGCACAGGTGCAATGACCCCTTGGGATAGTAGACCTTCCAGGTTTGCAAAGAAAACTGCTCTTTTTCATGGATCTGAAGGCATTCTTAAAAGCGTGAAAAGGGAAAGCAAAGACAATCCAGCTTTGTAAGAAAAAACAGGCAGGATGCACGACCCCCCCCCCCCCCGAAGCAACACTCATTACTATATGTTATTACTTATTACATATTAATATTAAATATTACTATGTTCCACCACATAGATTCCATGGGCCAGAAAACAATAGGCTACTGGAGTTGATTCACACCACATTTGGAAAGCAAGATCCAGGAAAAGATTAGGACAGCTATTAGGTAAGGGGTAACCAGAACCCTACCCACAGGTATAGTAGTTCACCTGAAAGAAGCAGGCTACCACACTTCCCCAGAAAAAAAAGGGGGGGAATGCGTCCTCCTGGAGTGGGAGAGGCCTTTTACCTGTTTGTGGAACTGTGTTTCCTGTAGAGGGGGGAACCAATAATCTCTCATGTAGCTGCCTTAAATATGCTTTGGGAAAGGACAATTGTACCTGTGAAATAGTGGAGATGCCAGATAAAGCCAGGAATACAGAGCTAACCTGCCTGTAGAGTAGCCATTGGAGGGAGAACAATTGGGGGAGGATCTTCCTACCTAATTAGGGAATCCAGGAGCCCCCATTGTCCTTCTCCCCACCTCTTTGCCTGCAAGAAGTCATGGCTTGCTGAGGGATAGGCCAGTAACCCAGGAAGGTTGGTTAACTGTTGTGGAAGGCAGGGTGGCTGAGATATCAGGTGGATACTGTGTGACAAAGAATCTCTATAAAGTGAATAGAACACGAAATGGTAGACCGGCCTGCCCCTTTTAACCACTTAAGGACTGGTGTCTTGCTGAGAAAGTTCCCCCGGTGGATAAGGACCCCCGTACTGCGCAGGTGCAGCGCTTGCGCAGTATGAACTACTAGGAGCCGCCGAAGATAGCCAAACCTGAAAATCTTCAATCAGCTGTACGGCGCCTGTGCCCTGGGTCCAGGTTCAAGCCCCACCATCCAAGTGGACCTAGAGGGAGAATAAAAAAGTGCCGAGCGAAGAGAGGCCGTGCCTGAAGCGTGGCGAGCCCGCAAGGGGCCCTATTACAGGCGCCGTGTACAGCTGATTTCCAACTATTCCGCTTCGGCTATTTCCGCCGGCTCCTTATCCGCCGAGGGGAACACCGGAAGGATTAGCCGCTTTAATGACCAGGCCATTTTTTGTGAAACGGCACTGCGTTGCTTTAACCGACAATTGCGTGCTTGTGCGTCGTTGTACCCAAACAAAATTGATGACCTTTATGTCCCACAAATAGAGCTTTCTTTTAGTGGTATTTGATCACCTCTGCGGTTTTTATTTTTTGCGTTATAAACAAACAAAAGAGCGACAATTTTGAAGAAAAAAACAATATTTTTTACTTTTTGCTATAATAAATATCCCCAAAAAAATGAAAACAATTTCTTCATCAGTTTAGACCAATATATTCTACATATTTTTGGTAAAAAAAATAAAATAAAAATTGCAATAAGCGTATATTGCTTGGTTTGTGCAAAAATTATAGTGTCTACAAAACAGGGGATAGATTTATGGCATTTTTATTATTTACCAGTAATGGTGGCGATTTGCAATTTTTAGCTGTACTGCGATAATGCGGAGGACAGATCGGAGACTTTTTTGGGACCAGTGACATTTATACAGCGATCAGAAAAATAGCCACTGATTACTGTATAAATGTCACTGTAAGGGAAGGGGTTAACACTAGGGGGCGATAGAGGGGTTAAGTGTTCTCTAGAGAGGCGTTTCTAACTGTGGGGGGAGTGTACTGACTGGAGGAGAGAGATTGCTGTTCCTGATCACTAGGAACAGCAGATCTCTCTCTTATCCCTTCAGAACAGGGATGTTTGTATAGATACACAGATCCCCGTTCTGGCTCTCTGTGGAGTGATTGCGGGTGGCCCGCAGACATCGCTGCCCTGTGCATCGGCTCTGGCGTTGTGCAGTGGACGCGCACAACCCCAATCTCTCTTAAAGCGCCCAACGTACACCTATGACGATTGGCGCAGCCTTGCCAACCTGCCGCAGTATGACAGTGGTGGCTGGTCGGCAAGCGGTTAAACACTGCCACAGCCTGTTTATCACCCCATAAGGGAAAAAGCACATCCTGGTGCTTTCCTGGGCTCTAAACAAGCTTTTCTCAACCTCTTTCAGGTCAAGGCACCCTTTAAAATTCTACACAATCTTGAGGCACCCCATTCTAAAATGTAACTAACAGTTTCACTCAATGCAGCAACATCCACACGTGGGGCACCCAATGCTAGAGGAGATATATTGTTCCAGACCTTTGAACACTGGTACTGACTTAGTATTGCAAGGTTTCTCTTCTCCCACATTTTCTCTCCCTCACTGAGCTACTGTGACCTCAGTGCTGATGGAGAGGGGAAAACAAGGATGACGTCTCTGGATGGTAAGACACCGGTGGCTAAAAGGTTGTAATGGTGGACAATGAAAACCTGTGGCTTTGTGTAAATAAAAGAGGCTTCATCCACCTGCTTAAGAAAAGGACAAAACAACCTTTGGCGCACTGTGGCACTGAAACCGCTCCCTGCTCCACCTGACATCCAGAAGTGACGTTGGTGGCTTCCCGAGTGTACCCATGGACTAGGAAGTGCTGGGAGCCACCAGCACAGCCGTGACATCTCCATCAGCCGTGGCTCATCCTCCCCTCAAACAGATGAACCCTGTATTAAGACTACCAAGCGCCCATCTTCCTTTAACTTGTGAGTGTGTATATTAATTGCCGACTATTAAAGCACTTTGAATACTGCACTCAGATTGCGCTGCTGTCTCTATTTGGCTTTTCATCCACCTGCTGGCTTCTATACAATGTTTAAGCAATTTCTAGGAATTTTACCTAGGCACCCCTGAAGAAACCTGAAGGCACCCTGGTTGAAAAAGGCTGCTCTAAACCACCACAAAAGGGAGGGAACACTGTAATGTGAGGCTGTCACAACTCAAACACAAAGGCACTTACCAGCTCATGCTGTAGGGCCTAGTAGGCCCAATCTGGACACAGCCCAATGGGCACACCCCTCACAGGGCTGTCAGGGACGTGACTCTCTTCCAGGAGGATTTTTTTTTCCTTTCCTGTACAGGGTGGCCTCTATCTCACCACCATTACCAGCTTTGGGGAAGACTGCCTGCTGCTGCCATCTGCTGAATAAGTCTATATGCATTTTTCTACATTGTGCAAGTTCGTTTACTTCTTTCTTCAATTTAATAAATTACTACACTGAGGCAGTGTCGCTCTTACTTGTTTTAACATGTCAAAGGGGGTACCCAGGTCCTGTTTATGGATAAGTAATGCAGATGCTGCCAGTGAGTAATTATCCTCCCCATTAACATATGGAGTCTGATGGACTTTTGAAACTTTCTATTCACTTTACCATCTTCAACGATATATGGATCTTGATGGACTAGAGCATCATTATCTGATTCATTAGGAATTTTTGTTTACCATATATTGTGCTCTTTGATATAGTGTGCATTCACCTGAATGTGGCATCCATATTCACCAACTCCTCTTTTTGTCTTATCCAAATGATCTTGTTTGCCTTTACACATTCTAGCATGTCCTGGGGCATTTAACATTCCACTAATTGCTCAGGATCCTCCCACTCCTTTAAGGCTTCCAATAAAAAAAAAAATGTTCCTCAAAGTAAATCCAGAGTCAAATTGTGATGAACAATGTCGCCGCAAAAAAAAAAAAAAAGCAAAAGCTCTGTAGCCGACGCTGGCTTACCACCACTACATAAATTGTTGATGACAGAAGTGGGTGGGACGTCACCAGGTGGCCCCACCCCTTAGTTTATTTAGTGGTGGGAGCCTAGGGTACAGCACTTTTTTCATTGTGACTGATGCTGGATTTACTTCGGGGGACATTGTTTTTGTTTCAACCACTTCAGCCCGGAAGATTTGGCTGCTGAATGACCAGGGCATTTTTTCCGATTCGGCACTGCGACGCTTTAACTGACAATTGTGCTGTCGTGCGGCGCAGCACCCAAACAAAATTGATGTCCTTTTTTCCCACAAATAGAGCTTTCTTTTGGTGGTATTTTATCATCTCTGCGGTTTTTATTTTTTTCGCTATTAACAAAAAAAAGAGCGACAATTTTGAAAAAAAAACAAAAACAATATTTTGTACTTCTTGCTACAATAAATATACCCATTTAAAAAAAAAAAAAAAAAGAGCAAATTTTTTTCTCAGTTTAGGCCGATATGTATTCTACATATTTTTGGTGATAAAAAATCGCAATAGGCTTATATTGATTGGTTTGCGCAAAAGTTATAGCGTCTACAAAATAGGGTATAGACTTATAGCATTTTTATTATTATTATTTTTTCTAGTAATGGCCGCGATCTGTGATTTTTATCGGGACTGCAACATTATGGTGGACACATCGAACACTTTTGACACATTTTTGTGACCATTGGCATTTATACAGTGATCAGTGCTATAAAAATTCACTAATTACTGTATAAATGTCACTGGCAGGGAAGGGATTAACACTAGGGGGCGATCAAGGGGTTAACTGTGTTCCCTGTGTGTTTTTCTAACTGTAGGGGGAGGGGACTGACCTAGAGGAAATGACAGATCGTGATTCCTAGCTACTGGGAACTCACAATCTGTCTCTCCTCACAGAACAGAGCCGGGATTTGTGCGTTTACACACACACGTTAGGGTTAGGATGCTCCTTATCAGCCAATTGCTAAGGACGCAGACGGCCACCTGCTCCTAAAATTCGCATCAGAACCGTATCTGAATCGCAACTGGACAGCCAATTTGGGAATTTGCAGTGAAAAGGGACCTGAAATTTGAACCACACATGTGTGAAACAGGCCTTATTTAGCTTTTTTCCCCTCATTTCCTCCCGGTGATTCTGCCAACACACTTTCAGTCCTACCAAGACAACAGCCATTCACTGGACACCAGAAACTAGATAGGACTATGGGACCCTGCCCCTCTTCTATTCTACATAGGATCGAGGGACATGGTTCTATAAACCTTGGAAATAGCTGGGAACAACAGTTTTTAATAGGAGTTAGCAGAGGCAGTTAAAAGTTCACAAGATTTCTGGCAAGATCAATGGGTATTTTTTTTTTCTCTTCTCAAACTGATAAAGGAACACTAAGGTATTTTTACTGGACCAAATGTGTCCACATTCTTGTTTTGAAATTTAGAGACACCTTTCAGTTAGTATACTAGTCAGGCAACAGTCACTATCAAAAGAAAACAAACATCTACATTTCTCTCAGTACAGTATTCTGTATTCCTCTCTGTTCAGGCTGGCTTTCAGGCTGGGTTCACACTATCACCGCATGCGGCTCACAGCAGGGGTCCGATGCATCCTCGTTCACCATTATAGGTCCGATTTCAGCACAAATTTTTGGCTGAATTCGGACCTAAAAACAGATCAAAAGATGCACAGGGCTCCTGTGCAAATTTGCACCGAAGCCGCAGCGGAGATATGTGAACTGGCTCCATATCTCCTGCTATTGCGAATTGGATGCTGAAACCCCGCATCCAATTCTCAATAGTGTGAACCCAGCCTAAGGGTGCATTCACACTTACGAACAGCACCCTGGCCACGACTAGCTGTGAGAACCCCAGAGCAGGGGTTTCCTGCGATTAGCTGCATGTATGTAGCCCCACCAACCGCAATGAGAGGCTGTCGGCTCTTGCAGGCTAATCATGCCCACTCGCATGTAATCACTCATGCTGAGATCACATGCCAATGATTGGCCCTGGATGCAGACTGCCTGCTTGCCTGGGGCTCTTGCAGCTAATCACAGCCAGGGTGCATTTGAAAATGAGAATGCACTCCAATCCTTATGCTACATGTCAAGAGATATAACATCTTACAAAGCATTATTGTAGGCTGCCATTGGTAACCTCTCCCTTCTGTTCCCCACCTGTTCAGCTGATGGCTTTACTGCTTCCTAAGCTACTGACTTAGAACAGGTTTAGAGATAAGAAATGCTGATTTTTTTTTTGTTTTTAATAGCATGTTACAGGTCTGATTCAAGGGTATAAAAGCAAAGCAAGCAAACAACAAATATTTTTCAGTAATGACAGCCCCCATACCTGTTATGACAGGTGTACTTCAGTCAATAATAAATATGACAACTATACAACAAGCCAAACTTTATTTAGAACGTCTAACAATTCAGAATTTACAAAAAGTCATACAAAGAATGATTAGAACATAGAGAACAGTGTTCATACTCTTAGATAAACCGTGGTTTCCAACAAGAACAGTGCTGCCAAAGACAGTTCCTTTTTTCTTTTTTTTTTTCTTAAAAGGACCTTAACGGCAGTGTCCTAACATTTTATTACAAACTCAAAGTATAGTGCAGATTTAAACTCTGAAATTCTTCTTGTGGATTTTGCTTTTAGATTCATCCAGAATGAGCGCCATTACTTTCTGCAACAAAAGAAAGCATACATTAAACAATTTAAAAAAAACACTAACATAGTTGGCCAGTTACATTTTCATGTAAAGGTTCTTGTAAAAATCCTTGGTCAATGCATTTTTTGCCATCAATATACTGTATAGTTTATATATCATTTACATAGTTTTAAAGGCTGAAGAGGTTAAAGACACAGTTCCATCCAGTGCAACCTATAAGCGTGTACACATGCTACATCCTGTGCCAAAGTTATTTCTCGACATCATTTGGTATAAGCCTTCTGGACCTGGTGATCTATTTACATTTTCTCCAATCTCTTTTGTACCTGGTTATCAGTCAACCATAGAGGTATCTTCGATAAAACTTTTTTTTTTTTTTTGTTAACTTCACCTGAAAAGGGAAGTTCTGCTTATCCTCAACTTCCCCCTCCTCTCTGTAAACTTTTTTTTCTTTATGGAGTACCTAGTTTTGACATGTACCCGCTCCCACTTCAGCCCGGCTCTGCCTTTTTATCAAAAGTCAGCAGCTACAGTATTTATAGTTACTCACTTTTCTTTTCTTTCTTTTTTCTCTCAACAGGACCAGAGCTCCTCTTTAACCCCTTCACACCGAGCGTATGCAGATGTGCGGCCTCGGCTTTTGGGGGTTATACCGGGATGATGCTGTAGTCATCATCCTGGTACCGTTTTTTAGAGCGGGTGATCGGCTTTCCAGGGATAACAACCGATGCGGCTAAAAGCCGCTCGGCTGTTATCCCGGAGGAGCGGGAGGGGACGTCCCCCCCCCTCCCGCCGCTCTGAATGGCCCTCCCGTCCCACCGGGAGACCCGATCGACGATCCGCCACTTCTGGCGGCTAAGGACAGACTGGCACAAAGGCGATCTGAATACTTTGAAGTGCAAAGGGGGGATTGGGGGTTTTAGACCCGTCATCCCTCCATAAAGAGTACCTGTCACCATCTATTACTGTCACAAGGGATGTTTACATTCCTTGTGACAGCAATAAAAGTGATACATTTTTCTTTTAAACACAATTTAATAATATAAAAATAAATAAAATAAATCAGAAAAAAAAAAAATGTAAAGCGCCCTTGTCCTCACGAACTCCCACAGCAAAGAAAACGCATACGGAAGTAGCGCCCGCATATGTAAACGGTGTTCAAATCTAACATGTGAGGTATCGCCGTAATCGTCAGAGCGAGAGCAATAATTCTAGCACTAGACCTCCTCTGTAACTCTAACCTAGTAACCGTAAAAAAATTTTTAGGCGTCGCCTATGGAGATTTTTAGGTACCGTAGTTTGCCATTCCACGGGTGCATGCAATTATAAAGCGTGACATGTTTGGCATCTATTTACTTGGCATAACATCATCTTTCACAGTATACAAAAAAAAAACCGGGCTAACTTTACTGTTTCGGTTTTTTAAAATTCATGAAAGTGTCCCTTTTCCCGAAAAGTTGCGTTTACAACACCGCTGCACAAATACCGTGTGACATAAAATATTGCAACAATCGCCATTTTATTCTCTAGATTCTCTGCTAAAAAAATATATATATATATAATGTTTGGGGGCTTGGTAAACGATAGTAAGTGCAGCGCAATATATAAAAAATAAGTCCAGTCCGTATGAATGGGAAAATGCTAAATCCAAGGAAAAAGGAAGCCAAGATTCCGCGTGACAGAGAGTGAACTAATTCCTCCAAGTGAAAAATGGGTGACGTATCCTCCACCATATGAACCAAATTGCGCTTACCAGAAGAGATAGACCTCTTAGTTACAGGAAGTCATACACACATGTATCCCACCAGGGATGATGGTACCTCCTGGTACTGCTGCAAAGGACCTTGCTCGAGCCAAATAGAAGAGATCACCCAGCAGAGAGCTCAAATGGAAAAGACCTTCAGGTCGCAGACAGTGGGTTTAGAGATGTGAACCATCAGTGTGAACCAGGGCAAATCACTGATCACACTGATGGTTCTCATCTCTAAACCCACAGGTACCACTGATGGGGGGCACTGGTGGGCAGTACTGATGGGCACTGGTATGTGACACTGATGGGCACCGGTAGGTGGCACTGATGTGGGTGCTGATGGGTGGCACTGTGGGCACTGATGGGTGACGCTGGTGGGCACTAGTAGGCAGCACTGCTGTCCTGATGTCCCGATCACGGCGGCCGGTGATCGGGTTTTTTTTTTCCTCCTCACGCTGTCAGCGCGAGGAGGAAAAATAGCCGATTACCGGCTCTGTTTACATTACATGATCAGCTGTCATTGGCTGACAGATGATCATGTGGTAAGGGGTCGGGACCGGTATAGCCGCGCTGTCCCATTGATTTCAATGGGCAGGAGCGGTGAAGGAGCGGTATACACTCCGCTCCTTCACCGCTCCGAAGATGCTGCTAGCAGGACTTTTTTTCCCGTCTTGCTAGCGTACCGCTCCAGTGTGAAAGCCCTCGGGGCTTTCACACTGGCATTAAGGCAGCGGCACTTTCAGGTCGGTTTTCAGGCGCTATTATTAGCGCAATAGCGCCTGCAAACTGCCCCAGTGTGAAAGGACTCTTAGTGTAAGGAAACATAGGCGGTTTAACATGTATGGCATTAGCCAGGCATCACAATTGTATAAAATGAACATTCAGGAACTCACCTGGCTCTTTCAGTGATAAAGCATCTCCCGCAAGCAAATCAGCACCAGGTCCTTGTCCATTTAAAATTTCATCACAGAGATTATTGTTTAGTTGCTCTTTTTCCAACTCAGCTATCAGTTCTGCCTGTGAAATGAATACAAAACATTAGCTTTATATCTTGAAAAAAATAGAATTTCAATAACTTTTTCTAAGCAGCCTGAACGTAACAGAATACCTTAGGTAAAGCAAGTTTAAGAGGCAGATCCTCAAGTTTCACAAAGTCATCTTCATCAGACTTCTGACTCAAGTTTCCAGAGCCAGTTTCCTGTTCAACAACAAGCACATATCTGAGTTAGTGCATATTGCATATATTCCCACTAAAGAACCTTCATAGTGTAAGTAAGGTATCCTATGTTGATTAGGTGGATCTATCCCAAACGACATTGCCCGTCTCTTATAAGGGTTGACTGCAGTAACTGAACATATTCACAGTGAAGTCCTACTAACTCCTTACTGTGATCAGAGCACAGAAACTGCAATATACTCACTGCGTTTAACAATCCATTGGTACAACACAGCAATATATTCACAGATAGCCATAACCACAGGCTGCTAGAGAATGCTGGCTGTAGTTTACCAAAACAGGCTCTGACAGCTGCAATTTAACAAAATAAAATGGATGTGACCTTCTTAAGCCGTGTTGCACATTTACAGTACTCGTACATATATTAAAAAAAAAAAAAAGCAGGAATGATTAGGCCCTCACTGACTATTGAACCACTTCACTCCCTTATGCCTCGTACACACAATGAGATTATCGGATGAATGACCGTCTTTTTTTTTGCATGCTAATCTCATATTGAAAATTAAGAGGTTACTAAAGTTACGAAAATTCTCGTATGACAGAATAGAAAATCTGAAGTGATCTCATGTTTTGGACTACAAGTGTAATGATTAAACGAAAACCTTACAAGGAAAATTTTCGTGCTTGCACCATTGAATATCAGATAAACTGTCGTAATTGGCTATTGAAAGCTGTGTACTAACGATCAGATCGTACAATCACTTCAAAAACGGTATTTTTCGTATGATTTTTGGATCGTGTGTATTGGCCATAAGGCTGTTTAAAAACTTCCTGGACCACAAGCTCCTGGCTGCAGCAGCTTGTTGCCTTTATTTCAGGCAGCGATCTGCTGCTCAGTAAAAGTGATTTGGGCAGCTCTACAGCAGTGGTTGTAAACCCCCCTATGACATTTTTACATATAGGTAAGCCTATAATAGGGCTTACCTATATGTACTGAAAATATTTGCGCCGTTTAGGAGATATTTACCTTGTAGTGCGCCAATGAGGTCATCGGTGCATGCGCAGTGAAGAAACAGCTCTCTGTGCCATTTCTTCCCCAGCGTGTACCGTGATGGCCGGCTCCCGCACTCTGGCCAGTCACAGAGCTGGAGTCAGCGGCCACAGAAGGAAGAGGGGCGAAGATGGATGCTCCACCAGCGGGGACATCGCAGGCTTCGTTTGCAGGTAAGTGCAACATAACGGGCTAGTATGGGATGCATAATAGCCCATTATGCTTTTACTTTGCAGGGGAATAAAGAGGAAGTAAAACCCATCAGGGTTTACTTCCTCTTTAAACAGTGATTTCCCGACACATGCAGGGTATCACCATGGATGTTGGAGTGACTGCAAAATTCTAGAACCATAAATTCAGCCTGATTCTAAACCGATAACCTGTAAAGGTTTTAAAGTGTCACTAAAATTTTAGCTATAGTTTTTTGCCATTTCACAGGCACAAGCAATTTTGAGCCTTAATATGTTTGATATACATTTACTCAAGGCTACCCCATCTTTTAAATTTTAGTCAAAAATTAAGTATTATGTTAGGTTTGTGAGCACTAAAATTTTTCCCGAAAGTGTGTGTGATAAACGGCTGCACAAATATTGTGCAGCATAAAAAATTGCAACTCCTCTCCATACAGCAATTTGAGAGACTTCCCTGAGGAATTCACGAGGACAGTGACTTAACACGTGGGAGGAGTCGGGTGACGTTGACAGGCGTTTGGATCGCGGGTGCACAATTTGTTAATACTTTCTGTTTTTGTATAAGTGCATTACTTTTAAATAAACCTGGTATACACGATTTATTACACTATGAGAACCCAGCCTTTGTGTCTTTGAGAGACTGGGAGCTGAGAAATAGAGGATGAGGGTTATTTAAAAAGACATCCACCACCTAACACCACCGAGGGAAGGAACATCTCATAAGAATACTTTAAAAGGAAAAAACATCATATTCATACCCCAGGGGGGAATAAGCGCAGTAAACCTAACAACTTAAGTTCTTAGGTCAAAGTTTTAAGGTGAGCGCACTAGAGTGAAGGTGAGGGGATACACTTGGACAGTGTGAATATTTTTAATATTTGAGCATGCAGTGGACTTTGTGTCATTATCATCATTGGAATTTTTATGGACTTCTACAGTAATATGGAGGATACAGACACATTATAAGGATGCAGACTGTTTATTTATATTAATTTTATTTTTTTATAGTTTTGCTGTATAGCTCAATATAGAAGCTCATTGTCACACAAAGTATCTCACATAATAGTAATCTATCACATAACTTTAATTTTCACCATAGAAGGTGCACCGCATAACTATGTATATAAATATTGCTATTTACATGCAGGAACAGATATGCATGTGAGCAGCACCCTTTCTTTTTCACATATACTCTGACATTTTTTTAGTTGGTATATTTTATAATTTGGTATACCTATCTAGGAGATCACAATAAGGTTTAGCGCTTACGTGATTACTAGCGCAGAAGTAATCACGTCCAGTAATCCGCTGTGATTGTTTTGTCTATACACAATCACACTGATACATGATTGGATCAAAGCTGCTCAGATAATGTAATGATTTATGCCTCTGTATTTTCTTAAATGGCTTAACGGTGTGTTTTAAAACTCTGCATATGAAGATGACCACTAATAAACTGTGCACTGCACCATGTACTTGAACCTTGATGGCACCCAATAGTCGCTCTCAACAATTCAAGATGTAATTGAATCCTCAGTAAAACTCTACGTGCTTTATATACATATACTCACACACACACAAACTGTATAAACTGAGCAGCAAAAGAAGAACATATAGTGATTTCAGGAACATTTACACATTTGCATTGGTAACAAAAAAATAAAAAAAAAAGAACTTACATATTCATTAACTAACACAGGAGAGTCAGTGGCAGGACTGCCAGGTCCAGAGCTCTCAGCTGATGCCAGACTTGACTTGGTATCTATGTCCACTGATGCCGACAAATCACCATCTTTGCTTAAATTCAAGGAATCGGATACATTGTCAGCTGAGATATTAGGTAGATTCTGTTCCTCCTCTACCTTTTGTACATCTTCTAAAGTAAAACAAAAAAAAATCATATATTTTAAAAGACAAAATATAAGGTGTGCTCTGATACACTATAGAAATTATTAGCAGCCACAATAGTAAAAGTCTTTTTGCATTTTTATGGTTGTAAAGTTACTCTGGTGTCTATAAAGTCCCATTTGTTATATTTTGTACTTTCAATAATAGAAGTCATTGATACAGCTGGGGATAAATGCAGAGATTTTCCTATATGGAACCAATTCTAAAATGGAAAGCATATTCTGCACTTAAAATAGGCCCCACACTGGCTATTAGTGTATTTATTGTGAAAAATAGGATTTTTATAACAGCTTACCTGTTGAAGTACATCACGGGATACAGAGCCATAGTAGTTACTATGTGGGTTATAGGCCACCTTCAGGTGATGGACACTGGCACGCCCCAAGACAAAAAGTGCACTCCTTATATAACCTCTCCCACTGGTGGGAGTACCTCAGTTTTGTAGCAAAGCAATACACGTGTATACCAAGAAGGGAGGGACCTCTGTATCCCGCGATGTACTTCAAAGAAAAGGATTTTACAGGTAAGCCGTTATAAAAATCCTATTTTCTTATCGTACATCACAGGACACAGAGCCATTGTAGTTACTATGTGGGATGTCCCTGAGCAATGCCAACTGAAGGGAGAGGGAGACAACAAAAGTAGGGCACCAAGAGACTAGAGGACTTATACTGCAGCCTGCAGTACACTACGCCCAAAGGCAATATCCTCATGACCTTTTACATCTACTTGATAGAATCTGGTAAATGTATAGACTGGGGACCAAGTTGCGGCCTTGCAGATCTGAGCCATGGAGGCTTGGTGATGCACTGCCCAAGAAGCAGGGATTTTCCTTTTTAAACCATAAGCTTGAACAATCACTTGACGAATCCATTTAGAAATAGTAGATTTCGATGCTGCCTGTCCTCTTTTAGGACCGTCTGGCAATACAAACAAAACATCCGTTTTACGAATCTGAGCGGTCATTTTCAAATAGACCTTGACCGCTCTCACCACATCAAGAGAATGTAGTGACTTTTCTTCCACAGAACGAGGTTCTGGAAAAAATGAAGGCAGAACAATATCCTGGTTTAAATGAAAGCCTGACACTACCTTTGGTTGGAAATTAGGATGAGGCAGCAATACAACCTTATTCTTATGAATAATCAAATATGGCTCTTTACAAGAAAGAGCAGCCAGCAGAAGATATGGCAACCAAGAAAATAATTTTCCTCGTCCAGAGGACCAAGGAAATATCTCAAATTGGCTCAAAAGGCTGTTTTAGTAAAGCCGACAGGACTAAATTTAAGTCCCAAGGGTTTAGGGGTGATTTAACTGGGGGATTAATCCGCATTACCTCCTGAATAAAGTTACGAACCAGAGAGTGTGAAGAAAGTGGTTGTTAAAACAATACCGATAAGGCTGACACCTGGCCCTTGATAGTACTCAAGGCCAGCTTCATTTCTAATCCCATCTGTAGGAATTCAAGGATCCTACCTATTTGAAAATAAATTTTAATGTTTCTGCGCAAAGGAATAAGTACCAGCTCAAGGGTTGGAACTGGGAAATAATACTAATTAATGGAACTGCTGCCTCTACCAATTACTACCACTAGGTGGAGTAGGTTAATAAGAAAACAAAGTAGATATGGCGCTGTTCTGTTTTGGTATGTTCCTGATGGCAGGTGTTTCTATTTAAAGGATTGAATTAAAAAAGAATACTAATAAAACCGCTGCTCCTACCAATTTATACCACTAGGTGGAGTAAAACAATGAAAGAAAAAGAAAACAAAATATATGTGGCGCCTGGTGGTAGGTGCTTCCAATTAAACCTCAATTAAAGTGTAAATGTTTCTATAAATGCATATATGAACTACTATTTGCAAACGGTATAGTCTCCCATTTGCCTATGAACGCGATAGTGAAAAGCAATTTAAATACATATGAGTATAAGTGATATAGTGTAAGTAAAGCAAACCGATATAATATTACTAATGTGTTGAATCATGAATACGCCAAGTGTATATAGTGCAAATCAGTGGTCTATAAATAAAGTGTTATGTATATTTAAATACGTCACAATCTGTGAACATTGGTATAAAACATACGTGATGAATTAAACACAATTCACCGTGACTCTATTTATCCCATAAACCAATATAATAAAAATCAATGTTTCAAAACAAATATTGTAAGATAAACATATAAAACTAAATAGATCTCCCAGCATGCAAAATTCCAAAATGTCAATAATCTAATACCAATAGTCCAAAAATTATATAGGATCAATAAAGTGCTCTTGTGCCAGTGAAAAAACCAACTCTTGATCTAATTCACTTTCCAATGGGTGATCACACCATGTGTGCCTTATTCGTGCTCCTACTTTGGCTGCACTCACCAGAAACTTCTCCCCCTCCTGGGGTCTGAGGCATCCACAGTATATGCCCCTGTGTAGCAATTTAGGGTTTATCCTGTCCTTGGTGGTGGTTAAGAAGAGTTCCCATCATATACCAAACTTCATAAAAGAGAGAGGGAGCCCAATAGCGTGATACTGTATCAAACTGTTTATTACATAAACATGTGGAAAGGTACTCACATTCAACTGGAATAATACAAGCATATGTTGCTGACACTAGCGCCTGTAGCCGGAAGTGAAGGACATATGCTGACTCCACCCTACGCGTTTCGTCACTCTGACATCATCTGGAGTGTGATGATGACGTGACTGAGAAGCAGTATGGACGAGGGCATTGAGACAGCAGGTCTGGCCTGTTTGTAAGAGGCCAGGGGTCATCTCCCAGAATTCCTATGTCTGTATGTCAGGTGGTTCTTGGCCAATTTTGCACAAAAAGAAAACATTTTTTCTTTTCCTTGAATTAGCGAAGTAATCCAAGAACAATCTGCATGGCAGGCAAGGCATACAGTATCTTAGCCAGAATGAAGTCCAGGGAATGTTGGTGAAGGAATCATTTCCCCTGGATCCAGGCAGTGACGGTTGGTAAAATCTGCCTGCCAATTATCCACTCCCAGAATGTGAACAGTGTAATAAAAATAACTGGACAGTGGTCCTCCATCCACGGGAGAATCAGACCTACTTTCTTTCAAGGCTACTTGACTCCTGGTATCTTGCTGTTGATTGATAAAGGCCACTGCTGCAGGATTGTTGTATCCTTATTGTGTGTCCCTGAAGGGGAGCCAATGACACAGAGCTAGTTATAATGCTCTGGATGTTGATGGGGAGCTTTGCTTCCCTTGGGGACCAGGTTCCTTAACCCCTTAGGCACTGGAGCTTTTTTTTTTTTTTCACACGTAAAATTTGTTATAAAATTACTTAAAACCCCCAGAACATTAGGAGTCACCCGCACTATGAAAGTGATCAGTGGCTATACAGCTGCTGTATCACTTTCAATTTACAGTTGGGAGCCGGCTGAGAAAAATAAGCACAACTGATGGCTGCAGCTTGTGCTTAAAGAGGAACTGCCGTCTGCTAACATAATTTGTAATAAAAAAATCTTTGCCATTCTGAAGCTTCCCTCCAACCACTTTGCATATCATTTTATATATATACTGTAATTCTGTACTTGCCAAATATGCTGCAGAAATCTCCCTCCACTGAGTCTGGCTGCATCAATTTTAACTGTGGGCAGCCGAAGCTGCTGCCTGTTCACTTCCTTTATTTACACAGAGGCACACCTCCACCTCTGCAGAGAGAGCTGCGCATGATGTCATAAGCCTAGGCTTTTTTACCAGACAAGAAACAGGAAGTGGGCTGTATAAGGTATTTACTGGCAGAAAAAAAACGTTCAACTATCCAAAGTTAAAACTACAAGAGCAGAAGCTTTTTTAATAGATGTAAAAAAACAAAACAAAAAAAAACAAAAACAAAAAAAAAACTGAAGGTCCACTTTAAAGTAATACTAAAGTCTTGTTTTTTTCTTTAAAAAATAACAAACATGTTATACTTACCTGCTCTGTGCAGTAACGTGATTGCACAGAGCAGCCCCGATCCTTCTCTTCTCAGGTCCCTCGTCGGCACTCCTGGCCCCTTCAATCCTGTTGAGTGCCCCCACAGCAAGCAGCTTGCTATGGGGGCACCCGAGCCGAGCCGCATCAGTGTGTCCATTCAAACACAGAACCGTGGTTTGGCCCCACCCTCTTTCTCCTCATTGGCTAACTGACTGTAAATTGCCATTTAAAAGACCATTAGAATGTTGTTCTGAAGAAGCCTTGAGTGGAACTGAGCAAAAGGAACATCCTTGAATGAGGCTACCATAAAACCCAGGACCATCTGGGAGAATCTCAAAGATAGATGTCTTTTTGATCTTAAGGTCCAAGCATAGAATGGTAAAGAGGTGACAGAAGGAAAACTTTTGCCTGGACCATGTCTAGATCAAAGCCCCCTCTGCTCCCTCCTCCGCCCTGCCAGCACCACCCCGACCTCTCCGCCGCCATCTGTCTCCAGTGCAGGGAGAGTTACAGATCATCGGGATGACAGAGTGCATCTCTGGCTGATAGGTCGTGGTAGCGGTGTTCTCACATACAGACCTATCAGCCCGAGATGCGCTCTGTCATCCCGATGATCTGCAACTCTCCCCGCTCTGCACGGATGGGCACTGCTGACACCGCACTGATAGGGCACTGCTGACACTGCAATGATAGGGCACCACTGACACTCGGCACTGGTGGACACTGACATTCGGCAATGGTTTGCATTTATAAGGCTGTAACCCATCATACCGTGTTATGTATGGCTTGCTGGCTGCAGAATGAGGGGTGTGATTTATGTTGAATGGGCGAGTCCACATTTACATGTACAAGCCTGGTGTACCTCTCACATTCACTACCATCCTAAGGATTCATGGGAAATGTAGTCTGATTACAGTTAGAGAGAGAAGAGGATATGATGCAATCACTGTTCTAAGAGATCCTTGCTGCCAGAAAAGATGATGCATTTTTTGAATCACAGAGCTGACTTCCTGAAAATTAAATCAGACATATCTCTGAACAAAACAAACATTTCACAAATGGAATAACTGTTTAATGTTGTGTGTGTGTGTGAGGGATTTTTTGAAAATCCTGGAGTTCTGCTTTAAGTGTTCTGCTAGAACTTGGTCCTTGAATATAGGATCCTGTGAA
Source organism: Lithobates septentrionalis (assembly GCA_037952835.1). Lineage (NCBI taxonomy): Eukaryota > Metazoa > Chordata > Amphibia > Anura > Ranidae > Lithobates > Lithobates septentrionalis. The sequence continues at coordinate 2,737,086 of JBBDGP010001068.1, read as the reverse complement.
TTGATCATTTTCTTAGTCCAATTAGCTGCAGTTTGACAAACAGAGATTAAAATTGCTGGTTGCAGTGCTGGGACTGCAAGAGCAAACAGCCTTAAAGAACATTTCTTAATTTAAAGGATTCTGCTGACAGAAAATTCGAAACATCTTCAATAGGCACAGTAAGATTTGTTTTTAAGATGGAGACTGCAGATACTACTTACAAGGAACAGTGCATTTTTTAGTGAGATATTTTTCCATTGGATATAGCTTGGCAATGAGTTAAAATCTTCAGTTGTGGGCATGTCTTTATCAGCAAGCATTTTGAGCCAAGGTATCAGGTGTATATGAGGGGGCGAGATATATTCTGCAGCCCCTCTGGCACATACTGAGCTCTTCAGCATTCTCCGTTTCTACTGCTTCGAGTTTAGGTAGATTCACTTCTGACTCAGGTAGAGAGGATGGAGATGCTTTTGAGTTCTGGACAGAGATGGCTGTATTAAGGTTATCTGTGATGTGATGCAACACCTGGTCATCCACCCGAGACTAAGCTCTTGGTCGCGGCATGTTAGTGCCAAGTTTTAAAAGTTTACACTGTAAAAATTAATAGGTTTCAAATACATTGCCAATGTGAGAAGAAATCCTTAAACTGTTTCATGTCCAGAACTGAGATGAGAACCCCCAGTAAAAGAAGCTTTTGAATAGCAGCAAGGAGATCTGCCTGTTTTTGCGGGGAAGATGGCAAATTTGAGCACATGAATGGGGGAGGATGCCAAGTCCAAAACTCCCTGGAAACGACACTCTGCACACAACACAAAGATCTGAGATTTCCTATAACCAGATGGCGGAGAAGGCCAATAAACTGCCACGGATGCGACCTCAGGCTGCATGACAGGACTCTCAAGGTTTAATTAATGCAAGAAATGGCTGGGTAAACCACAGGGACTATTCATTTCTGAAGGACACCTCCCTCAAGGTGTGGAGAGGCGACCCCATTTCACGGTGTGAATTCGCACTATCACCCTGGTTCTTGTAAATAGAGGCATGCTGATTGCACACCTGTGGGCTGGGTTCATAATCGTCCCAGGGATAGAGCTCAGGGCTACCCACATGGAGACAGCCTCACCCAAGGAGACAGGAAGTCATGCTGAGAAATCAGGAGGACTCCACCGTACAGACCCGAGTCTGTGTGTGAGTGTTGGGAGGACACCCATGTTCTTTAGAGAGACTGCAGGTGGCAATTTGAACCCTGGGTAAGCTAGGAGAGAGCTTGAACCAAGCATACAGGTCTGAGAAACAGACCTATGGCCTAGGCGTGAGGCCCGAAGCAGCTGTCTCTTCAGTAGATAAGCCAGGAGGCAGAATAACAATGATGCAATAATGGTGGAACCCCCCGCAAGGGAAATTTCTGTTTGATTTGAACTTTTTGCTTCCTTTAACCACCTCAATACCAGGCCAATTCTGACACTTTGCTCCTACATGTAAAAATCATAATTTTTTTGCAAAGACCCTAGAGAATACAATGGCGGTTGTTGCAACTTTTTATCTCACACAGTATTTGCGCAGGAATTTTTCGAACACGTTTTTTTTGGGGAAAAAAAATGTTTTGTGTTTAAAAAAAAAAAACAAAACAGTAAAGTTAGCCCAATGTTTTTGCATTTTGTGAAAGATGAAGTTACGCCGAGTAAATAGATACCTAACATGTCACGCTTCAAAATTGCACTCGTGGAATGGCGCCAATGTTCGGTACTTAAAAATCCCCATATTCGACGCTTTAAATTTTTTTACTGGTTACATGTTTTGAGTTACAGAGGAGGTCTAGGGCCAAAATTATTGCTCTTGCTCCAACGTTCGCGGCGATACCTCACATGTATGGTTTGAACACCGGTTTCATATGTGGGCGGGACTTACGTATGCGTTCGCTTCTGCGTGCGAGCACACGGGGACAGCGGCGCTTTAAAAAAATTTTTTTCTTTTTTATTGTTAATTATATTTTATTTTTTTTATTTTGACACTTTTTTGAAAAAAAAAAAAATGATCACTTTTATTCCTATTACAAGGAATGTAAACATCCCTTGTAATAGCAATATGACATGTCAGGTGCTCTTAATAGTGAAATATGGGGTCAATAAGACCCCATATCTCACCACTAGGCTGGGAAGCCTGAAATAAAAAAAATAAATAAAACGATCGCCGCTTCCAAGCCGAAGCGGCGCCGTTTTTTTTGAATGGAGAGGCGGGGCGTGACGTCATAACATCGCGCCCGGCCTCCGACGATCATAGAGACTCCGGGGACAATCTGGTCCGCCTCAAATCTCTATGATCTACATCCGGCGCCGGCGGATCCGCTATCCGACTCACCGATCGCTGAGGTGAGTCGGTAGAAGCACCGGAGGGCGGCGGGAGGGGGACGGACGGGGACGTCCCCTCTCGCCTCCTATAGGAACGATCAAGCGGCAGAACGGCCGCTATGATCATTCCTATGGTGTAGAGATTCGCCGGCTGAAACCGGCAATATCTGAATGATGTCTGTAACTACAGGCATCATTCAGATATACCCGCCCAAAGCCCAGGACGTCATATGACGGTGGGCGGTGGGCTAGTGGTTAAATAAAAGTGGGCTGCCATGCCCTTTGTCTGGACTGACACGTGTTTCTTCAAAGCGCATACAGCACTTGAGCTGAATCACCCAGATATCTTACAAAGGTTATATAAAGAAAAACACTTTGGACGGACAAAAAGCTTTTAACCACTTGCCGACCACCTGCCATCATGTCGGCTCGTTCCCACGAATTGCAGTAGCTGTATGGCGGTCCCTTTAACAGCTACAGCGGGTGGGCGGCGGGGGAGCCAATGCATGTGGCCAGCGGCCGCAATGTCTGCCGGCCACCCGTGATCGCTCCACAGAAAGCCAGGACGGTGATCTGTCAATGTAAACAAACAGATCCCCGTTCTGACAGGGAAGTAGAAAGATAGTCTGTTCCTAGTGATTAGTAACAGCAATCTCTATTTACTACCAGTCAGTCCCCCCCCCCCGCAGTTAGAAACGTCTCACAGGGAACACATTTAACTCCCCGATCACCCCCTAGTGTTAACCCATTCCCTGCCAGTGACATTTATACAGTAATCAGTGCATTTTTATAACACTGATTGTTGTATAATTGTCAATGGTCCCAAAAAAGTGTGACGTGTCCGATCTGTCCGCCGCAATGTCGCAGTATATGCAAAATAAATAGAATAAAAAAAATCGCTGATTACAGCCATTACTATTAAGAAAATAAAAAATGCCATAAATCTATCCCCTATTTTGTAGAGGCTATAAATTTTGCGCAAACCAATCAATATAGCTTATTGCGATTTTTTTTACCAAAAATACGTAGAACAACACATATTGGCCTAAACCGAGGAAGAAAGTGTTTTTTTTTTACATTTTATTTGGGATATTCATTATAGCAAAAAGTAAAAAAGACAGTGCCATATTGCAAAAAATGGCCTGGTCATTAAGGGGGCACATCTTCTGGTCCTTAGGTGGTTAATGGGTGAGGCCACTCACCGTTAAAGACTGGCTTTAAGCCTTGGTTCACACCTAGAACTTGGTGAACGTGCATTTTTGTGCACTTATTTGGCACTTTTTCGCACTACATGCATAGGGCAGCTCAATGATTTCAATGGGCTGCTGTACGGGCGCCAAAGTAGCTCATCTACCTTGTTGGGCATTAAGCATCACGGGCAAAAAAGGTGCGTCTGAATGCTGCATTTGGGGTGCTTATTACAAAATGATCAGGTGTGAATGCAGTATAAGACTGAGTGATCTAGGAAAGTCTCGGCAGCTTTGGGTATTTTTAAGAAGCTCAGATGCCCAGCTGCTCAAAGGCCAGGCATGAGCGCACTGCTTCACTAAGAGTAGCAATGGCAAATTCTGGTGAGATCTCAGCAAAATACATCTTCATTTCCCTCAGGCAGCGCATTAGTTGCAGTAAAATCAGAGAACGACTTAGGAGAAGAGGCTGAAGGGGCTTGTTTGGAACCCCCAATGATCTGCAGCCTCCAATAGGATAGAAATCATGCCCAAAAAAGTCAGATATTGTGGCTGAAGACTACTCTCTAGTAAGGTAGAAGGGGTATGTGCCCCAGGGAGCAACTGAGTGCTCAGAGGAGGGCAGAGAAAAAGACTGAGGGCTGTAGTCAGAACATAGGAACTAGGGTCCTTGTGCCAGGACCTGTGACAGAAGGAGGAAAAATTACAGTGTTGCACCCCGTGCTCACTAAAACCCACTAGGGGATCAGAGTACAGGGGGTCCCCTAGTTACAAACATCCGACTTACAAACGACTCCTACTTACAAACGGAGGGAGACAACAGGAAGTGAGAGGAAATCTACCCCTAGGAAGGGAAATTCACTCATGTAAGAGCTAACATGGGGAAAAGGTACCTCCACAGATGCTTTATCACCAAGGCTTGTTTCCACATCAACCCAAAATTTTTAAAATCCAATTGTCATTGGGACAGAAAGAGAGGTGAAATCTTCTGAACACGGATACAGACAGCAAAACAAATGTTACAGGGGTGTTAACCCTTCCCTATGCTATCCAAAAAGCTTAAAAATAGTTTTTTTGGCTGGAGCTACACTTAAAAAATGTACCTGTTCCGACTTACAAACAGATTCAACTTAAGAACAAACCTACAGTCCCTATCTTGTTTGTAACCCGGGGACCCTATGTACCAGCATGCTGTAAAGTAGAGAAGGGTACCAAGTCCAAAACTTAGAGGCAGTTTTCTTTAGCAACCGGAGAAAGATGTTAGGGACAAGACCCATTCCTGGCTACACCCTCCTTGGTGGGCATGCTCCTGAAGGGTTCTTTAGAGATGGGGCTCCACCATTGTTGGACCACAGGCCTGGATCTGTATATCACCCTGTGGCCAACTCAACGCGATGCACTACATGCCAAGGTGAAAGCCTATGCAGGATCCAATGTAAAGCAATGTTACAGGCCAGCCCCCCATTTTCATTCAGGTGGGGTCTGGATACACACCCACAAGCCTAAGCCATAGGGTTATCCAATCTGGTAAGATGCAAAAAGGAGCCGCTGGGGCTATGGAGCAGCCAGGAATCCTAATACAAAAATAGTGAAAAAAAAAAGAATGCAAGAAAAAGGTAAGCTTCTCTCAGTAAAGAGAAGATGCCAATCATCTAAGGACAATAGCAAAATAATGAGGCTTCCTGGTAATGGGAGGGGTTATTAAGGGTTGGCTAAAGCTGGGACTTTCTCGTATGCTCCTAATTGTGGATAGATTGGAGCTGAACATTCCTCTTACATGCCTCAATGTGGACAGGCAGAAGCTAAGCATTGATCATACTGTCCTCATTGTTGACAGTATGATCATGAGCATTGCTCATACACACCCCCCCCCCCCCCCCCCGATTGTGGATAAGCTGAATATTTCTTATACCTTCATCTTTGTGAATATGCTGAAGCTGAGCATTGCTCATGCCATTGTGGATAGACTGGGAAATGCTGATATCCCTTCCTCATTGTGGAGAGTATGAAGCTGGGCATTCTTGTCACCTTCCTCACTATGGAATGGCTAAATGTGCTGAAAACTAGCACCTCTTCTCCCCCATGCAGCTTTGCCTTTTCACCCTAGTGGGCACTCTCTGGCAAGAGTCCTCCACCACTGTACAAAGGCCAACATGATGGCTTTCCTTAACACAGTACATACATAGAATGTACACACAGGCAGAACATTTTTAGAAACATCTGTGCTACTGTGTACTAGGCCAAATGTCACTATACTTTGTGTCCCCCAAGCTCTGGGAAAGCTTGGCAGTTCTCGCCAATGTATGACGAGCATGTGCACACTAGAACACATACATAAGGTTCACTCTTTTGGGAAGCAATGACGTTTGTTTTGTTTTTTTTTAAGACAGATTGCCTAACTACTTTTGCATAGGTTAATTTTCTGAAACGTTAAAAACAAATATCAGCAGAGATAATGAGCACCCCCCTTTCAATCTTCTTAGCTCAAGCCTATATGTAGCACAATCAGGGGGTGAAAACATGGACATTACCTGCTTCTTGTATGCATAGTTCTGCTGTGTATTCACCCTCTGTTTCAGTTTCATTGATAGGATTTTTCAAAATCTACAGAACATAAAATTATAAAACCAGACATTTGAATACTGTACACAACCTAAGGCACTGTTCAGTAACAACATCTGCAGAATATTCAATATGCCCACCTGTTCCTTATCATTTTCATCAGTGGTTTCAGCATTGGCTTCCAGTGATGTCTGTACATCCACTGGGCGAGCTTCAAACTCATAATTCTCCTCTTCTTCCTCATTCTCATCTTCTCCACTTCCATAGTTAGTCAATGCCTGTGTTTCTGCTTTGGATAAACCTGTCACCATAGTAAAACACAAATATGAATATACTTAATGTGAAAATATTAATCAACATAAACAAAGTTACCTTAACATTTTTACTGGAAATATAATTTTTCCCCAACTTGACTACTATACAAGTCTTTCCTAGCAAAGTAGTCAAGAATGAGGTTTCCCTTGCCAGCTGGATGCCCTTGTGCACTGATTGGGCAGTGTATGGGGTAGAGATAAATACAATTCATAAAGTAGCACAAAGAAGCACCATTGTCACAGTTTCAAAAAACTTAACATCTCTTCTATAAACACATACCAGGGTTGTTTGTGTCACTTTTGGATATGTACACTCATATGATCAGTATATTATGGCATAACTATATCAGAGTAGCTTTAGACAGCAAGGAAAGGGATTAGTTCCTATTGCTATTTTATTAGTTCCTATTCCTATTTCATTTCCAGTGATGTCAAGAAAATAACAAGACATAATAATACGTAAGGTTCATTACGTTACAAAATAATAGCACTGTATTAATACAGCCACGCACACAAAGATGATTACATAGTTACAGTTTAAAGGGAGCAAGATGGCTTCTTAACTCAATAGACCAGCAATCCGATAATCTGCAAACCTTGTACAGGAAGACTGGTGTATCAAGACCTCAGAGTGGAGTTTTAGGGTCTTAAGCCAAGGTGATATGAGAAAATCAAGGTAATGGAGTTAACCTCCCCACTTAATTAACAGGAGGTCACCCATGAATCCAAGTGGAAAAAAATTCAAGTATCAGCTCTCTTGAAGAGCTCAGTAGCATAATCCAGGAGGATTTTTTTATAGATAAGGACAATGTGGGGTGCCAACGAGAGCATGTTCATGAACATAGGGCAAGCCATACACTAAAGACAAGAAAACTGAATAAGAATGTCAGGAACAACCCTAGACACTGCGGACCCTAGGATGCGTGAAGGAGTCCGATGAGGATGCTTTTGCCCAGTAAGCGCTCCAAAAAGGATTAGTCAAAACTCATTGTAGCTCTTTCATAAAATGTAAAGAGGAGCTCCAGTCATATTTCTGAAAAATAAAAAACTCAGCAGCTACAAAAATTGTATAGGATTAGAATAGTATAGGAATTTTTTTTTTAAAGAATTATACTTACCTAGGTGGATACATCGGTCCAATGCTGCATCTGTAGCCCGCTGGTTCTAAGGCTGAGAACAGAGTGATCAAACACCACTGATCACTCGGTTCTCAGTGCTCCCTGAGCAGAAAGCTGGTGACTGTCAGTCACCGCTGTCTGCTCTACCCCTCCATGCTCACCTAGAGCACTGAGCTGTGGAGGGGTGGGAGCAGCTGGCTCAGCCTCTCAGTGGATTACTGAGAGGCCGAGCCAGGTGCCGGTCCAGGCACGTGGGTGGATCCCGACCACATGGTCGTGATCTTTCCTCAGCCTGGACCGGCTGTGTGACGTCAGTTGTGCACCCTCTTTAAGCCATAAAATTCTGCACATATGCACAGAAACCAGAGGGATTTTGAAATTTGATGAATTATATTTTCTATGGTGGTTATGCAGAGTAGTAAGCCCAATGGCAAGAGCTGCAATCTAGCTAAAAGCAAATGACTGTCTATATTGGGTTTTCCAACCCAGCCTGCTATACTTTTGACAAAAGGTAAGATGGCAGTAGCCAGTTGCAAGGCTGGATCTGCCAGCCCAAACCTCAAAAGAGCCTCCAAACGCCTATCAACTGAATCATTAAAAAGGAGGGAATGTCTTTATATAAAAACAGCAGATCAATTAGCACAACAATGGCTGGCCCCACAGGGGGGAAAAGTCCATTTCTTTTGAAATTCCTGTCATAGGGGTAAATAACCTCTTGGAATTAGGCAAATCATTACATAAAGTCCAATTGACTTAATCAAGAATAGGGAAAGGCTTTATAGATTTTGCCCTTTTGTGCCTATTGGTGTATGTGGGGACTTGTGGAACTAGATGTATCTAGTATACACTGCCTCCATCAAAGAATTCAAATTAGACAACATTTGGCGAGGAGGTAAAGAACAGAGTTCACTAAATTCCATCTTAGGGCTCTTTCACACGGGGCAGATCAGTGATGATCCGCCCCATGAACACCCGCTTGCTCAGCGGGGATCGCTCCGCCGATCCCCGCTGAGCAGGAAGATGACAGGTCCGTCGCTGCACACTGTGCAGCGACGGACCTGTCAGAGCGCCGCTCTCCCCTATGGGGGATCGGGTGATGACGGACCGTAGAGTCCGTCGTCACCCGATCTGATCCGAAAACAGATGGAAAAGTAGGTTTTTCCTCCGTTACACTTTTTAGGATCGGAGCGGGTCGGATGTCAGCGAACATGTCACCGCTGACATCCGACACTCCATAGACCTCCATGGAGTGTCCGTTCAGGTCTGCCTAAAAAACGGACAGGCGGACCTGAACGGACAGTCCGTGTGAAAGAGGCCTAAGGAAGTTGGACAAATCCTGTCTTTTCACAAGCCTTGCCTGGATCATTATTTGACCTTGAATACCATCAATGGATCCAGCTGTGTTACATCAGACTTTAAATTTAAAAAAAAAAAATTTTTTCAGGCGTAAACCTCATTCTCTGGCAGGAACATTTCAAAACATGGCACTGTTCTATCAAAAAGCATTTGCTGTCCTGAAATACAATGAAGAAATGGAAGCTATTGTTGTATATTTGTGTAATGTACACATTTTTAGCTACTGCCATGGTTTTAAAAGTAGCTTCTAACAAACATTTGACCCAAGCTATGTTAATAAAAATTAATAGCTTGACCTTTTAAAATAAATGACCCATGGCATGTATGATGCTACACTACTATCTAGAGTTTGGTGTTAAAAAATGTTTCTCTCACATAAACCGATGTTGAAAGGGATATGCCAATGTGGGAATGGCTACTCAAACTTTCTAAATAAGCAGCCAGCAGCACAAGCTAAAAGTGAGACTTGGGGACGACATAAAATCCACACCGTAAGAGAACCCAGTTTCCTGCAATCACTTAATTGGCCTATGAGATTGCAAACCAGCCATAATGCAAGCTAATTGACTTTTTAGTGTATCCCTATAGCATACAGACCATTGCCACTGCTCATTTGCTAGGAAGGTTAGAAGCATGTGTCGCGACATCCACGAGACAAACACAGGGAAGTGACGTCAGAGTTGTGATGTCCGCTTCCAGGCCCTGAGAGGCAACCCGCTCGAGTGATTCCCTGTCGCTGACAAGGGAGTCCAATGCATCTGGTAAGAGTTTCTTACACATCATTTCTACCAAGACATATGCAGTTGTTGGATACAGTTTTTTTGGAAGATTTGAGGATCTACCTGTGTTTGAGCATTTGCCGTTACACGTTTACATATTATTTCCAGTGGGACATTCTACACATATATAGTTTTTTCCACTCACTTACTGGACTTTATTTACCCTTATTGAGAGACTTATAAGTTATAACATTGCTGTGGACACCATTTATTTTTCAGCTGTTTTCTTGATTGAGGACTTCCTGCACAATTTATGCGCTACATTTTTCTTTCACATTAGCGACTATGCACTTTTTTGCAGCACAGGTATGTTAGGGTGCTGTTAAAAATAAATGGCACTGCAACACCAATGCACATATAGTGTGCCGCAATAGGGCAGTGTAAACAGACTCTTAAGGTTGGTTCTGCTGAATTTAGATGGTCATGTCAACAGAGGGGGAGTCGGAGCCAGGAGATCAGCAAAGACCTACCATGGGAAACAAGAAAAAAAATTATGACAGGCTTATTATTTAGCCTAAGCTCACTCTCCTCCCCAACCCCTACCCCCTTTGGGGGTCTGGAACTACCCATACACATGAGATTCTAGGTGCTAAAAGTGCCAATAGATGTCTGCCATGACCTTAATAGACAGGTGATGTGTAATTTTAACCACAAGGGGATGCCTGCCATCGAATACAAAAATGGGGAGCTATAAGTTGTGACTGCCAATGATGGCTCACACAATGCTTATGAGTAAAATGGCGCTGTTCTAGGGTGGAGTGTCTCACACTCCTAGCATGAGAAGTATCCCTGATAGGTCCAAACGTGAAAAATAGGAGTAAACCTATTGGATGTATCACTGTTGTGATTCAAATAAACAAAAAAACAGACCAATAAATTGCGCAATCCTAGTATGCAAATGATCTGGGTTCTAATGCAACAGTCTGGTGTGACGCTATAAAAAAAGTATCATGCATATATAAGTGACAGTGCCTGCATATAAAACATATATGAAAGCGTAAAAAACACTGATATCCTTCTTGTGATGCCCTCAAATTATACTAAAGAAAGTACTGGTGCACTAAAAGTCCATATATCAAAATAAAAATAATAAAAAGTGACAGGTGCTCTTCATAAGCTGTATTCTGTGCTTCTTGGAGGTGCCCTATAAGAAATGCACTCACCGGAACCATTCACCCCACATGTGTAGCAAACAAAAGGACATTGTCCTGCTTCAGCTGGTTGTTTTTGCGTTTGCGGTGTAAGGCATATTAGGATTGCACAATTTATTGGTCTGTTTTTTTGTTTATTTGAATCACAACAGTGCCACACCAGACTGTTGTATTAGAACCCAGATTATTTGCATATTAGGACTGCACAATTTATTGGTTTGGTTTTGTGTTTATTTGAACCACTCTGAGGTTATTTGCACAGTAGTATATTAGATTGTTGTATTAGGACACAGGGATACATCCAATAGGTTTACTCCTATTTTTCACGTTTGGTCCCATTAGGGATACTTCTCATGCTAGGAGTGCGAGACACTCCACCCCAGAACAGCGCCATTTCTACCTCCCTATTTTTACTCATCCTATATTTCCGCTATTGGTAGAGACAGCAGTTCTTCCTTGCCTTTCATTTCCACAAGCGCGGGATTCCAAATATCTTTTTACAATGCTTATGATGCTCTTTAAAATGGAAGTAAACTTCCATCACTAAATGTTATCTATAGGTAAGCCTATAATAAGGCCTACCAATAGGTAGTGAAATATCTTCTAAACGGACACCGTTTAAGAGATATTTATTGTGCATGCAGCCAGTGACATCACTGGCGCATGTGCTCTGAAGGAACGGCCACCCGTGCCGCTCCTTCAGAGCCCTGTGCCGCGAAGATGGCTACCGTGGACAAGGGTGATGTCATCACGGCTCCGGCCACTCAGAGCCAGAGTCCGCAAACCTGGAAGCAGACAGGTGAAGATGGGTGCACCTTCAGCTCTGACATCTTGGTGCTGCAAGAGCTTAGTTTTAAGGTAAGTTTAACATAATGTGCTAGTATGCGATGCATACTAGCACATTCTAACATTACCTTGCAGGTAAAAAAAAAAAAAAAAGTCCAGCGGTTTACAACCGCTTTAATAAGATCAAAGAAATCTACAAACTACACCTGTTGGGTTAAGTGCACTTGAAAAACCATAAAACATTATGCACAAATTCGGCATTATGCACTTAGCGTCACCCCTAGCCTTCAATTCTCCAAGCCATCTCCATTCAAATGCTTAATCTTATCGGGCCCCTCACAGAAAGGACTGTCCTCAGACATATATAAACTCTTACGATATGGTCGCTCAGGGGAAACATAGTTACATGCGCAGATGCACCTTGGAGAGGCATTATCCCTTGCACAATGGACAACTATATGGTCCTGTGCAGCCAAGAGCTCTATTTGCACGCTCACATATAAGGTGCTCTTCCTTTGGTACCTGGCACCATCTCGCCTACATGCTATATACCCATCAGCCTCGGATCGCTGCTGGAGATGTCTCCAAAACCAGGGCACGTTGCTCCATATTTACTGGAACTGCCCTTCCCTTCAGCCTTACTGGCGCTCGGTCCAGGGACTACTCCACCGGCTGTTTGAGGTGGATATCCCTCTCTCCCCTAGGCTTTTTTGTTGAGTCTGCTTCCTTCTAAACTACCCAGGCTAGCCAAAAAACTGGCCACGCATATACTAACGGTGGCTAGATGTCTAGTGGCCCTTCACTGGAAACAACAAAACCCCCCAACACTATGATCTTTATGCTAGAATCAAGGATGTGGAGGTTATAGAGTCCATGTCGGCTCACTTGCTTGACCGGATGGACCGACATACGGCAATATGAGTATCTTGGTATCTCCGGATAGACCCCCCTTGATCCCACTCAATTCCCCTTGCCCTGTACACTGTAGACACTTGGAGTCCAGGAGGGATGAGCCCAGCTGATTGTTGTCAACTTATACTCTGCCCCCCCCCCCCTTTTTTTCCCTCTCTCTTCCATTTGTTATATATTTTTACCTTTCTTTCCTGGAAACGCAAGCCACGCTATTATACATTATTATACAGGCTTTTTTGTTGAGTCTGCTTCCTTCTAAACTACCCAGGCTAGCCAAAAAACTGGCCACGCATATACTAACGGTGGCTAGATGTCTAGTGGCCCTTCACTGGAAACGACAAAACCCCCCAACACTATGATCTTTATGCTAGAATCAAGAATGTGGAGGTTATAGAGTCCATGTCGGCTCACTTGCTTGACCGGATGGACCGACATACGGCAATATGAGTATCTTGGTATCTCCGGATAGACCCCCCTTGATCCCACTCAATTCCCCTTGCCCTGTACACTGTAGACACTTGGAGTCCAGGAGGGATGAGCCCAGCTGATTGTTGTCAACTTATACTCTGCCCCCCCCCCCCTTTTTTTCCCTCTCTCTTCCATTTGTTATATATTTTTACCTTTCTTTCCTGGAAACGCAAGCCACGCTATTATACATTATTATACAGGCTTTTTTGTTGAGTCTGCTTCCTTCTAAACTACCCAGGCTAGCCAAAAAACTGGCCACGCATATACTAACGGTGGCTAGATGTCTAGTGGCCCTTCACTGGAAACGACAAAACCCCCCAACACTATGATCTTTATGCTAGAATCAAGAATGTGGAGGTTATAGAGTCCATGTCGGCTCACTTGCTTGACCGGATGGACCGACATACGGCAATATGAGTATCTTGGTATCTCCGGATAGACCCCCCTTGATCCCACTCAATTCCCCTTGCCCTGTACACTGTAGACACTTGGAGTCCAGGAGGGATGAGCCCAGCTGATTGTTGTCAACTTATACTCTGCCCCCCCCCCCCCTTTTTTTACCTCTCTCTTCCATTTGTTATATATTTTTACCTTTCTTTCCTGGAAACGCAAGCCACGCTATTATACATTATTATACAGGTTTTATATAGCGCCAACAGTTTGCGCATCGCTTAACAAAATAAAGGCAGACATTACAGTTACATTACAATTCGGTACAAGAGGAATCAGAGGGCCCTGCTCACTAGAGTTTACAATATAAAAAGGCAGGGTCAATTGATACAAAAGGTAATATCTGTGGGGGATGAGCTGATGGAGGAAGTAAAACAGTGTTAGTTAGAAGCAGGATAAGCTTCTTTAAAGAGAAGGGTTTTCAGGGATCGTCTAAAGATGGATAGATTAGGGGACAGTCGGACAAATTGGAGTGGGGAGTTCCAAAGGATGGGAGAAGCTCTGAAGAAATCATGGAGGCAAGCATGGGAGGAGGTGACAAGGGAACTAGAGCGCAGGAGGTCTTGGGAGGACCAAAAGAGCGGCTTGGTTGGTATTTGGGGACTAGGTTAGTGATGTAGGTGGGGGCAGAGTTATGGATGGCTTTGTAAATTATTGTTAGTACTTTGAATTGTATTTGTTGGGTGAGTGGAAGCCAGTGGAGGGATTGGCAGAGAGGGGTGGAGGACACTGAATGGTTGGTAAAGTCGGTCTTGCAGCGGCATTCATTATGGACTGAAGGAGGGATAGTCTATGTAAAGGTAATCCAATGAGGAGGGAGTTGCAGTAGTCGAGGCGAGAGATAACCAGGGAGTGAATTAGAAGCTTGGTGGTGTCATTAGTTAAAAAGGGGCGTATTCTGGAAATGTTGCGGAGGCTAAGGCAGCATGATTTGGACAGGGATTGTATGTGGGCCTGAAAGGACAGTTCAGAGTCTAAGGTTAACCCTAGCACCCTGGCATGTGGGCCGGACTGATAGATGTGCCATTGATCTTGACAGAGAAGTCAGGGGAAGGGGCACGTGGGGGGGGGGGGGGAAATATTAAGTTTGAGGAAGTGGTTTGACATCCAGACTGATATGTCTGTTAGTAAATTAGTGATGCGTGAGGAGATTGATGGGGTGAGCTGAGAGATAGCTTTGGGTGTCATCAGCATATAAATGGTAGTGGAAGCCATGGGAGGCTATCAGCTGACCCAGGGAAGACATGTAGATCGAGAATAGTAGAGGTCCAAGGACAGAACCTTGGGGGACCCCAACAGTAAGAGGAGTTGGAGAGGAGGAAGTGGAGTAGTGACACTGAAGGTGCGATGAGTTACGTAAGATTCGAACCAACGGAGAGTGCAGCCATGGAGACCAAGCAAATTGAGTTTTTTGAGGAGGAGGGGGTGGTCAACTCTTTTAAAGGCAGCAAAAAGGTCCAAGAGTAAGAGTACGGAATAATGACAGTTCGTTTTGGCTGTTAGTAAGTCGTTTGTGAGTTTTAGGAGGGAAGGCCTTTTTTGGTATGGGAGTGATTAGCACATGTTTTAGAGGGTTAGGGAAGATGCCAGTAGAGAGTGAGAAGTTGACGATATGAGTTAGAGTCAGATGGTGACCGTAGTATTTGAGAAGGAACAGGGTCCAAGGGGCAGGAGGTTAGGTGGGCGTTAGAAAAAAAGTTTGGAGACTTCCCCTATAGTAGCTGGGTTAAAGTATTGATTGTGCAGGAGGACAAGGAGTGTAAAGTGAGGGAGATATCTGTAGAGCGGACATCTTGAGACGAATTGTCTCAATCTTATTTTTGAAGTGATTAGCAATCTCCTGGGCAGTAAGTTAGTTGGTGGAAGTAATGGGGGATGAAGCAGAGTGGTAAAGGTAGAAAAAAGTTGACGGGGACTGCGTGAGAGGGTGTTAATGAGAGTGATAAAGCAAGTCTGTTTGGCAGTGTGGAGGCAGGAATGGTATTTTTGGAGGGCAGATTTATATTGGCTGAAATCTTGCTGTGACTTACGCCACAGACGCTCAAGATTGAGGCTACGTTTTTTGAGGCTTCTGGTATTGTCTGTTTGCCAGGGTTGTAGCGGTCGGGGACTGACTCTGTGCGTAGTGAGGGGGGTGTAGGTATCCAGGGTGGATGACAGTGAACTGTTGTAGACAGAAGTGGCCAAGTTGGGGCAGGACAAGGATGAGATTTTGTCGTAGAGACAATCTGTAGCAGAAAAAAAGAAGAGAAGGGTTAAGATGGCGAAGGTTTTTACAGGGAATAGTTTGGTAGTTGGAAGGCAAGGAGGAGACAGACAAGGAGAGAGTGAAATTAATAAGGTGGTGATCAGAGAGAGGAAAAGGAATATTGGAGAGGTTGTGCAGAGTGCATAGGTAGGAGAATATGAGGTCAAGGCAGTTGCCAACAGAGTAGAAGCGCTTGTCCATTGTTTTAGGTCAAAAGAGGAGGTTGGGCTCAGGAGCTTAGAAGTAGCGGGGGTGTTAAGATTAACAGGATGTTGAAGTCACCAGGAATGATTGTTGGAAATTCAGAGGAGAGAAAGAAGGGTAGCCAGGCAGAGAAGTCGTCAAGGAAGTTTGATACCGGTCCAGGGGGCTGATAGATCACTGCAATTCTCAATGAAACTGGAGAAAATAGACAAATACAGTGAGCTTCAAATGAGGAGAGGAACAGAGGGGGGTGGGTGAAGAACCTGAAAAGTACTTTGAGGGGATAGGAGGATTCCAACACCACCTCCTTTCCGTCCACTAGGCCTGGGAGAGTGAGTCCACAGGAGGCCACCATAGGAGAGAGCAGCAGGAGAAGGAAGGTCAGATTCTTGAATCCAGGTCTCAGTAAATGCAAGTAGGTTCAGGGAGTTTGTGATAAAAAGGTCATGGACGGTGGTGAGTTTGTTACAAACAGAGTGGGCATTCCAAAGGGCACAGGAGAAGGGGAGGCTGGTTCTAGGCTGAAGAGGAATAGAAATGAGATTGTGTGGATTGCGGCTGCTAACAGAGGATGGGGGGTGCTGGGTATGTTGGCTGAAGGTAAATGATGGTGGTCCAGGATTTGGGGAAATATCTCCAGAAGTTAGGAGAAGCAGAAGGGTGAGAGAGATGATATGGGAGTGTGACTTATTTGGGGGGACACGTCCCAGTGTCCTGTAGGTGTTATTGGTATATGGGTTTAGAATTAGCAGGAGCCGATATGTGCAGTAATAAAGGTGAAGACAAGAGTGAGGGTGATATATATAAGCTGTGGGGTGGAGAAGATGAGTGAAGGAGAGAGAATTTAAGAAGAGGGGATTGCAACTATGAGAAGATAAATTTTCCATTACAGAATAACCTAATGGTCTGTCTGACTGAGAAGCTCTTACTGTTTCTCCAGCATTTTGTTCTCTCGTTTAACCTTCCTGGCAGTATGATTATTTCAGATTTTTGATGCTGAAAGCGGTACAATTATTTTGCATGGAAATTTAGCGTTTTATATTGTAGGCCTGTATATCTTAGGAATAACTCACTTAAATCTAGCCAAACAAGAGACTAGTAGACATCCCGGGTATGATAAAGTTTGAAAAACGAAATTATAAATTATAATATAATAAATAACTATAAATAATTATAAGAAATAATAATATAATAAAAATGATTCAATAATATAATCAAAAACACTGAAATTTGCTCAGTTGCAGAATTGTCGCTGTCGTTACTTTCAGTGTTTAATGACGGATTTCCCCTCAAATGGCTATCGCTCAATTCTGCAAGTGATTCTAGTTTATTATTGCTGTTTTCTAGCTGGTCTAAACCTTCTTTTGATGTGAAGGGACGGTTTTGGTTGCTATGGACAATCTCCAGTTTCAAGGCAAAAAGAACAGCTTTTATAATATAAAACTGCATGCAGGGCACTGGAAAAACCACTAGGGACAAAAGGGAGTTGAAATAAATTTATACAGTAAAGTAATCTGTAAGATTACAGTGTACTGTATATGTAGTGTGTGTTTTACTTTTTGAATTTGGCGCCGTTCTCCGTCCCCGTGCGTCGCAACGCTCGCAGGGAACGGAGCTCTGCTTAAGTGATAGATCGAGCGGAGGACAGCTCGCTCACACTGCAGGGAGACATCGCAGGATCCTGGGGACAAGGTAAGTATGCTCTTCCTGGATCCTGCAATGCAATCCCGAGTCTGGCTCGGGGTTACCGCTTTTGGTACTGAAATTCCACCCTGAGCCAGACTCGGGAATACCATCAGGGAGGTTAACATAGCTGTAATCTAGCTGCCTACGTCATTAGACTTTGTCTCAAATCTGAAAAATGGTAGTCGCTTACGCGCTTACCAGAGTAGTCTGTTTTTATTATTTCCCTTCCCCTTCTCCTCCCTCAATTGTGTTTTACACCTTTGTATTGAAAATATTATAAGTCAATAAAAATTGTCAATTACAAAAAAAACAAAAAAAAAAACATGCACTGAACAAGAGGCATAAGCATTGTGTGCTACTAAATTAGCTGACAGCAAAGAAATTGATAATACAACAAAAAAGCCAGTATAACAAAAATGCCTACTGATGGACACAGGAATGTTCTCATTTCCATCTTCTTCCTCTGAAATGTCAGATCTTCCACTGTGAGCTTCAGACACATCAATACATTTGATTTGTGACTTTGATACAATCTCTGTTTCATCCTTGTCCTAGAAAAAACAACAACAACTGAGATATAGAAAAAAAAATGAACAAAAAGGCAACACGGTGATAACTAAATAATAACATTTACATGTACCGAATAAAGGAAAATGATACATCACATTATATTAGCCTCTTGCACTGCAGAATAGGCATAGTCCTGAAAGATTGGCAACAGCAATTTGCCCTCTGCCCAGTAAGCATGCTGTTGTCGATTCTCCCTTTTGGCATCTCTGTGACTAATTGAATCTATTCACTGAGAAACTATTTCCCACAGTACTGCTCTAAACTAACCTACGTTCCCCCTATATGCCTTTAAACATCTGCAGAACTGCAAACTCTACCGTAATACTCTAGTAATTTACTTAAAGTCTATTTTTTTTCCCTCCATAAAACGGATTATATAAAACTTAGATGTATTCCGTTTTTTCTTTTTCTAAAAAAATTCCTTCTTGTATTTACTGTTGAAAGTGTCCCCAAGCAACACTACTTGTTCTATATGTTTCTTATGCCACTGGGACCTATGGAGACCCCTCTATGTAAGCAATCCTGCACTGTACTACAACTTTTTGTTCAGCTTCTTCAAGCACAGGCGGTGCAAAACGGAACAAGTCACTGTCAAACAGCGCTGTGGAGAAGGTGGTGAAGTGTGGGTTTTGCTCTGTATGTGCGGCGTTCAGAACATAAACAAGACACTGTCACGATACAGGCAGTCCCCGGGTTAGAAACAAGATAAGGTCTGTAGGTTTGTAAATTGAATTTGTTTGCAAGTCAGAACAGATACATTTTTTAAGTGTAGCTCCAGCCAAAAAAATAATTAAATTTTTGGATAGCATAGGGAAGAATTAACACCCCTGTATCATTTGTTTTGCTGTCTGTGCTCCTGTTCTGAAGATTTCATCTCACTGTTTCTATGACAATTGGATTTTGAAAATTTTGGGTTGGTGATAAAGCTTCAGTGGAGACACTTTTTTCCCCCATGATACAGGAGTAAATTTCCCTTCTTAGGGGTAGATTTCCTCTCACTTTGTTGTCTTCCTCCATTTGTAAATAGGATGTTTATAACCTGGGAACCGCCTGTACTCTGTTTTCAGAACATGCTAGACTTTATAATAAGAAAATACAGGTGCACTTGCTGACAACACCTGCAGACAGAAAACACAATCACCATTTATACAATAAAGAAGGAAAAGGGGGAGTTGTTCAGCTGTGTTTAAGCTGCTATGCAGATCCAGACACTGTATAATAGTAAATCAGCTTTCTGAAACTTTCCTTACACTCATAACCTGCTGTAAATGAGAACTATTCATATGTAATATTTTGTATTTACCTAAGCAAAGTGATATATCATTGCCACTTTTTATCCCTAGACAAAGTACATGCAAAATGTTGTAGATACCCTTTAAATGCATATATGTGAACAGTCCAGAAAGAAGAAATTTGTACTTTGCAATAAAAAGCATCCAGGCAGACCTTGCATCCAATGGGCCCTTACATGTGCCAAAAACACTATGGCTTTCATGGGCTGGATTATAGGCATTATTGTAGTTCTTCCAACAAATATTCATGTGAAGATTCAAGTATTCACCCCCCCCCCTTGGCTTTTTACTTATTTTGTTACATTACAGCCTTTGGTTCAATTTTTTTTTTAATCTGAATTCTATGTGATGGATCAGAACACAATAGTCTAAGTTGATGAAGTAAAATTAGAAAAATATATACATAAAACTATTTTTTAGAAATAAAAAACTGATAATTGGCATGTGCGTATGTATTCACCCCCTTTGTTTGAAGCCCAAAAAAGTTCTGGTGCAACCAATTACTTTCAGTAGTCACATAATTAGTGAAACGATGTCCACCTGTGTGCAATCTAAGTGTCACATCATCTGTCATTACCTATACACACCTTTTTGAAAGGCCCCAGAGGCTGTAACACCTAAGCAAGAGGCACCACTAACCAAACACTGCCATGAAGACCAAGGAACTCTCCAAAGTAGTAAGGGACAATGTTGTTGAGAAGTACAAGTCAGGGTTAGGTTATAAAAAAATATCCAAATCTTTGATGATCCCTAGGAGCAGGGCCGGTACAAGGCAGGGGCGGAGAGGGCACGTGCCCTGGGCGGTACCATTTGGTATAGGGGGGGGGGGCGCAGCTGTGCGCTCCTGCATGATCCTCCCTTCCCTTCCCTCAGCACACAACTACACTGTTTACTCCCCTACGGAGGAGTCCCGTAGTCTCTGCCAGCGCCGTGACGTCACTCACGGCCGGAGGCGAGGTGGGAGGACGCAGAGAGGAGCGCGGGAGCTGTGAGCTGAGAGCTGAGAGCTGACCTGAGCTGAGCTGTGTCGTGTCGGCGCGCTGTCTGTTATCTCAAGCGGAGCCGAGCTGAGGAGCTGCTGGCTGGCTGGCTCAGGCTGGATTCGATCTGGAAGGTAGAAGAGCGCAGTGCCAGTGTTCTGACTCAGATATTCAGCAGTGGTGGTCACTGGTCATTAACCTCGCCTCAGCCTCCTCCCCTCCCCCCAATCCAGACATTTATTAATCTGTTTTTTTAGTGTTTACTTACACAAGTTCAGACTCATAACTTCTGAGTCTGAACTTGTGTAAGTAAACACTAAAAAACAGATTAATAAATGGCTTGATTGGGGGAGGGGAGGAGGCTGAGGCGAGGTTAATGACCAGTGACCACCACTGCTGAATACCCCACAATACTCTGCAATACCCCACAATACTGTGCAATGCTCTGCAATACCCCGAAATACTCTGCAATACCCCACAATACTGTGCAATGCTCTGCAATACCCCGAAATACTCTGCAATACCCCACAATACTGTGCAATACTCTGCAATACCCCACAACACTGTGCAATGCTCTGCAATACCCCGAAATACTCTGCAATACCCCGCAACACTGTGCAATACTCTGCAATACCCCGAAATACTCTGCAATACCCCGCAACACTGTGCAATACTCTGCAATACCCCGAAATACTCTGCAATACCCCGCAACACTGTGCAATACTCTGCAATACCCCGCAATACTCTGCAATACCCCACAATACTGTGCAATACTCTGCAATACCCCACAATACTGTGCAATGCTCTGCAATACCCCACAATACTCTGCAATACCCCGCAATACTGTGCAATACTCTGCAATAGCCCCCAATACTCTGCAATACCCCACAATACTGTGCAATGCTCTGTAATACCCCACAATACTCTGCAATACCCCACAATACTGTGCAATACTCTGCAATACCCCACAACACTGTGCAATGCTCTGCAATACCCCGAAATACTCTGCAATACCCCGCAACACTGTGCAATACTCTGCAATACCCCGAAATACTCTGCAATACCCCGCAACACTGTGCAATACTCTGCAATACCCCGAAATACTCTACAATACCCCGCAACACTGTGCAATACTCTGCAATACCCCGCAATACTCTGCAATACCCCACAATACTGTGCAATACTCTGCAATACCCCACAATACTGTGCAATGCTCTGCAATACCCCACAATACTGTGCAATGCTCTGCAATACCCCACAATACTCTGCAATACCCCGCAATACTGTGCAATACTCTGCAATAGCCCCCAATACTCTGCAATACCCCACAATACTGTGCAATACTCTGCAATACCCCACAATACTGTTCAATACTCTGCAATATCCCGCAACACTGTACAATACTCTGCAATACCCCACAATACTGTGCAATACTCTGCAATACCCCACAATACTGTGCAATAGCCTGCAATACCCCGCAATACCCTGCAATACCCTGCAATACCCCACAATACTTTGCAATAATCTGCAATAGCCCCCAATACTCTGCAATACCCCAATATTTGGTATAAAAATAAAAATACATATTAAAATGTGTGAGTGAACTCTGTTTCTATCGCATTAAACATAATTGAACTTGTATTGTTTTAAGTATATTCTTGTTTTGAAACGACATTGATTCTTTATTAAAACCGGGGGGGGGGGGGGGGGGCGCAGTTTGCCATCTTCGCCCTGGGCACCAAATGGCCTTGTCCCAGCACTGCCTAGGAGCACCATCAAATGTACCATAACCAAATGGAAAGAACATGGCACAACAGCAAACGTGCCAAGAGACAGCCGCACACCAAAACTTAAGGCCCGCGCAAGGAGGGCATTAATCAGAGAGGCCGCAGAGACCTAAGGTAACCCTGGAGGAGCTGTAGAGTTCCACAGCAGAGACTGGAGTCTCCGTACATAGAACGACAATAAGCCATACGCTCCATAGAGTTGGGCTTTATGGCAAAGTGACCAGAAGAAAGCCATTACTTTCAGCAAGAAACAAAATGGCACATTTTAAGTTTGCGAAAAGGCATGTGGGAGACTCCAAAAATGTATGGAGGAAGGTGCTCTGGCCTGATGAACTTTTTGGCCAAAGAAAACTATGTCTGGCGCAAACCCAACACATCACCCAAAGAACACCATCCCCACAGTGAAACATGGTGGTGGCAGCATCATGCTGTGGGGATGTTTTTCAGCAGTCAGGACTGGGAAACTGGTCAGGGTAGAGGAAAAGATGGATGGTGCTAAATACAACACAGGGATATTCTTGAGCAAAACCTGTACCACTCTGTGCGAGATTTGAGGCTAGGACAGAGGTTCACCTTCCAGCAGGACAATGACCCCAAACACACTGCTAAAGCAACACTTGAGTGGTTTAAGGGGAAACATGTAAATGTGTTGGAATGGCCTAGTCAAAGCCCAGACCTCAAGCCAATAGAAAATATGTGGTCAGACTTAAAGATTACTGTTCACAAGCGCAAACCATCCAACATGAAGGAGCTGGAGCAGTTTTGCAAGGGGAACGGGCAAAAATCCCAGTGGTAAGACGTGGCAAGCTCATAGAGACTTATCCAAAGCCACTTGTAGCTGTGATAGCCACAAAAAAGGTGGCTCTACAAAGTATTGACTTTAGGGGGATGAATAGTTATGCACTATGACTTTTTCTGTTATTTTGTCCTATTTGTTGTTTGCTTCACAATAAAAAAAAAAAAAAAAATCTTCAAAGTTGTGGGCATGTTCTGTAAATTAAATGAAGCAAATCCTCAAACAATCCATGTTAATTCCAGGCTGTGAGGTAACAAAACATGAAAAATGCCAAAGGGGGTGAATACGTTTGCAAGGCACTGTATTTCACACAGAGGTGGGAGAGAAAACAACAACCACCCTTATAATGATATATACCTTGTCTTCATCATCACTCTCTCGGGTGTCAGAGCTTTCTACTCCATCCAACATTATCCGTGCCTGTGGGAAAACATCAGAATTAAGCTGCAAGGTCTGCACACAACTAAAAAGTATCTGCACAAAATGACATACATTAGCTGCCAACCAACATAAACCTACAAAATCTTGTGCAATAATGAGGAGTTCCACATTAATAGAGCTCAAGGAATATCATAATAGGCAAGGTCATTAGAGGAAACAATAGCCATGCGATTGAAAATTACATCTCTGCAGTAGCTTACAAAAAGTCATTCTGCAAATACATTCTGTGTACAGCCATGGCCAAAAGATTTTAGAATGACACAAATACTAATTTTCACTGCTGCCTCAGTTTTTGATGGCAATTTGCATATACTCCAGAATGTTATGAAGAGTGATCAGATGAATTGCAATTTCAAAGTCCCTCTCTGCCATGAAAATTAACTTGATCCCATAAAAACATTTCCACTGCATTGGTAAAGGCTTCAGGGCACCCAAGAAAGTCCAGAAAGGAACAGGACTATCTGCTACAGTTGATTCAGCTGCAGGATCAGGGCACTACCAGTGCAAAGCTTGCTCAGGAATGGCAACATGCAGGTGTGAGTACATCTGCACGCACAGTGAGGTGAAGACTTTTGGAGGATGGCCTGGTGTCAAGAAGGGCAGCAAACAAGGCACCTTTCTCTGCAAAAGGTACAGGGATTGGACTGCTTAGGACTGGGGTAAAGTCGTTTTTTATTAATCCCCTTTCCGATGGTTTGGGCATCCGGAAAAAAATCTTGTCCAGAGAAGAAAAGGTGAGCGCTACCATCAGTGCTGTGTCATGTCAACAGTAAAGCATCCTGAGACCACAGCCATGAAAAAGATTGGTACAAAAACATCCTCCGAGAGCAACTTCTCCCAACCATCCAAAAACAACTGGTGAAGACAATGCCTTTTCCAGCATGACGGAGCACCTTGCCATAAGGCAAAAAACAAAAGTGATAAGCGGCTTGGGGAACAAAAGATCAAAATTTTGGATCCATGGCCAGGAAATTCCCCAGACCTTAATCTCATTGAGAACTTGGGGTCAATCTTCAGGAGGTGGGTGAACAAAAAAACCTACATATTCTGATAAACTCCAAGCATTGATTATGCAAGAATGGGCTGCCATCAGTCAGGATGTGGCCCAGAAGTTGATTGACAGCATGTCAGGGCGAATTGCAGAGGTCTTGAAAAAGAAGGATCAATACTGCAAATATTGACTCTTTGCATAAACTTAATGTACTTGTTAATAAAAGCCTTTGACACTTATGAAATGCTTGTAATTGTACTTCAGTATACCATAGTAACATCTGACAAAAAGATCTAAAAACAATTAAGCAGCAGATCTTGTGAAAATTAATATTTGTGTTATTCTCAAAACTTTTGAGCATGGCTGTATGCCCTTAAGCCAACTATACATGGATTGAAAATAATTGCATGGAAAATCTGACAAGCTGGTTGTATCCAAGTTGATCGATCAACTTGGGTTCAATCAGCGTGCCCATACATGGCTTAAACCATCTATGGCCAGCTTTAGAAGATGGTCGTTTTACCTACAACTAAGGGTAAAAAAAACTGGCCACACACCGTTACCATTAGTGCTTGAAATTTGTATTCCTCCAAGTAGATCTTGCACTCCATCAGATGCCACTCCTTCCCTGGTGCATTTCACCCTTGCAAAGGTCTTAATCATAAAGATCAGAAGGGCTATTAAGCCTTGGAGCAGAACGCGACAGGGGAGGAGCTCAAACCAATGGAAAAATTCTGTTTTATTCAAGCCTGATGAGTGTTGACTGCATTTTTGTTTCTGTTGTTGACTGGGAAATAGACAAGCCCCCACTACTGGCCTGACACTGGTTGCTGCTTGTGACAGGTATATCTTAAGTGCTTTTTTTTTTTAAATTGCTCCAACTTTAAGTTTATGATGTTCAATTATTTTAGGAAAATCTTGTCCCAGATCTGACTTGATTGCTAAAGGTGAGAGGATGGAATGTTTTTTCATACTGAATTGCTTAAGGTCCATTAGCTTGCTTGGTAAGCATACCAATTTCGATCTGTCTATGACTGGTCTAACACATTCAGCTCCTTCTTTATAAGCATTTACAAAAACATGTTTTTTCCTTTTCAGATAAAGGGTTGACCCAAATAAATTAAAAGTTGATCATTGTAAGCTCCCCTGTCAGAGTTAAATAGTTTCTATCAAGCCTATAACTGCTACATCAACAAGAAAAAACAACAGACTTACTGGCTGGATCACCAGGTGAAATTAAGTAAAAGAAAACAAAACAAAAAAAACACTAATGCAGCCATCACATTTAAGAATTGGTAAGCTGCAATAAAATGTTTGTTTTTGGGTTCAATACCACTATATTTTTTTTTTTTTCTTTTGGGAGGTGCTGGTTAACTGGCCCGTAATACACAAAGGAACAAGTTGAGTAGAAATAGAAGAGAACTGGTCGACTAATGGCAATAACAACAGACTACAAAGCTTTAAATGACAATTTTTAGTTAGAAACAGTACAGTGTAAGTAAAATGATATAATGAACAACACACTATTCTATCTCAATAATAAAAACATATTTCATTATCAACCTTTTTGGTGAAAGATTGCAAAACATCGGTGTTTGCCTTATGTTGCCCTCTACTTTGCACTGAGCTGCTGTCCAGGTCTTGCATTAGCCTGAAGAAAGCCAACTCGTTGAACAAGACTTCAGATATTTCAACAAGAAGATCTTCTCCACAGTCCTTCAACTTTTTGTTGCTAAACTTTTCCAGAGAATCCTAGAAAAAAAGAAAAGATAAACAGATCAAATATAAAAATTACCATGACTCACATAATATACAACAGAACTGTGAACCAACTAGAAGGTGAGAACTCCAAAAAGCTTTGTGCTGTCCAAAGTCACTAAACTTGTCCTTTTTACGCAAGAAGACTGCTTGGAGGGAGAGCAATTTAAGTACTCCACTCAGCATAACTAACTGACATAAGACATATATACCTGCCATTTATTCACTGACCTGAAAATAGCATAGCAAATCCCTTCACTTTAAGAAATCAAATTAACAGAAAAGATACAAATCCCTGCTGAATGCACCAATTCACTGCTAAAATTCTGAGGTCTATGCAGGTTACATCAAGTCATCACAACCTGTTGCAGTGCACAAAAAAGGCACATTTTTTGTAGAATTTAGTGTGTTAAAGCAGCATCATAGAATGGATTGAACAGCATGTGAGCATAAAAGTAGACACAAGTTAACCACTTGACCTCAGGAAGTTTTACCCCCCTGCATGATCAGGCTATTTTTTGTGATACGGCACTGCGTTACTTGAACAGACAATTGCAAGGTTGTGTGACACTGTACCCATATAAATTGCATGTCCTTTTTTCCCCCACAAATAGAGCTTTTTTTTTCTGTGTACCGTGGGAGATGCTTTACTAGGGGAAGGCATGGATCCATGTCCCTGCTTTGCAGGAACATAGAATCCATGCCTTCCTTACTGACAGAACGGCAATCTGCCTTGTTTACATAGGCAGATTGGCGTTCTGCCTCTGTACCGAACAATTGCCGGTGCCAGAGTCTGAGGTACCCACCTCTGGGCTACCGCTGTGTATAATCCTAATCGTATAATCACAGCGGGAGTGAGCCAGTGGCGCTGCGCATTCATGCCCACTACCCGAAAGAGCCGGATCTCGTACATATACGTGATCCGGCGTATACATAAAACTGCTATAGGGTGGACCTTAAGTGGTTAATGTCATTTAATTTAATGCTTCGGCTTTTTCGCTTTAAAAATACAAAGAAACACCGCAGAAGCTGCACATAAGAAAAGAGAATATTTTTGAAATAATTTAATCAAATCCAGAGTCTTTATTAAATAGAGGGTATCAGCCAATAAAGACTGCTACATGATTCAAATACTTTATAAAGATTGTCCTACATGTTATTCTTCCATGTAGAAAAGGGAATACATGCCAATCAACCAATTAAGGAATAAAGCTGCAGAGGGTCTAACCTCCGCACCTATGAGCAATCTGACCACCCATCATTGCTTAGTAAAATCTATACACCTGTGCATGGCCTTTCTAAAGTTAATATGCTTAGTATTACTATGCATAGCTACAGCAAATTCTGTGTGCCACAGTTTTAGTAAATCTCCCCCATATTGGAATATACTAAACTAAAAAGAGATATTAAAAAAATATCTACTGGTCCTATTTATTGGACAGTCTTTGCTTGTTAGTTTACATGGGAACACTTCCAAATCATATAAAGAATAGACAAAAAGAAAGCAAATGTGAATAACTAGTACCTGCAATATGCTGCCTAGCTGCTTGTGAAAGAACTTCACAAATTCTTTGCTTTCATCGTTTTGCTGAGTTAGAGTGAGGACCATTCTTCTGATGGAGGTCAGAAGGTGAGAAGAACAGACCTCCTCCATATGTTCCTGCAGAAACACAATAAGACACTTACTTACACAATGCTTTGCCCTTAATCAAATTACATCTAATACCCATAAATACAAAAGGATGTGGCGGTACTATCCTTACCTGTTGTACTTCCTCTAGCAGCAGTCTTCCAAAATAAAAGTCACAGGTGCCTTAAATTATTTTTATTAAAATTGAGCCTCGTTTTGTCTCAACCACCTCAAATCTTATTATTGTACCTAAACTGCAAGATATAAATACTGACTCAAAGGCCAACTTCAGCCCAAAATGTTTCCATTTTTCAAACAGACTAGGAAAAGAACCTCATTTTAAACGTTTACTGAGGTCTGTGTACCCACCCACTCTTCCTGTCATGGTGATAGGATTTTTCAGACCACAAAAAAATAAAAATAAAAATAAAGTACCAAATACTTCAATACTGTGGTTGCAAAATTGGTCCACAGCGAACAAGGAAGCTTTATCCCTGGTAGGTCCACCAGAATGAACATCCGTAGACTATTCCACAATCTCCAATATCCTCATGACGGTTCCTCTACCCAGGCTATTGCATCTTTAGATATATGCAAGGCCTTTGACAGTGTTGAGTGGCCTTATCTTTTTCGGGTTTTACAGCGTTTTGGCCCCTGAATTATTGCATGGATCAGGCTTCGTTACACATCCCGCTGGCTCGTATACAAATCAACTCTCGTTAACTGGTACCTTTCCCGTTGCTAGGGGGGCTAGGCAGGGGTGCTCGTTGTCGCCCTTCTTATTTGCTCTGGCTATGGAGCCCCTTGCAGTGCGCATTTGTTGCTCCCCGTTAATCAAAGGTCTCCCCTATTGCCGATATGGAGGAGCGAGTCTCGCTATATGCGGATGACACCTTGGCCAATCTGGCCAACACTCGCGACACTCTAAAGGTGCTACTGTCTGAGATCGGCACATCTGGCGATTTCTCTGGATTCCGGGTGAGTCGGGATAAATCTAACCTCTTTCCCTTAGACCCAGATGCGTGCCTGTAGATTCATCCGGATTCCAGGTTGTGTCCTCTGGACTTAACCCTGGACCTCATGGGCAGGGCTAACGCTCTTAAAATGATTTACCTAAGCTATTGTATGTTTTATCCAAGTCCCCTTGCAAGATCCTCAAATACATCTTTAAACGAATTGATACCATCTGCACAGCGTTCCTATGGAATGGCGGGCCTCCTAGGGTGGCACTTGAGATGTTGAGACTGCCAACTCATTTGGCAGGCTTGGCGTTTCCCAACATCTATCTGTACCATTTGGCTTCCCAACTGGTCCACATTCATGACTGGCTGCATCTGGCCGCAGCCAACACCTGTACTACCACTGAGGGAGCTATTGCTTCCACTTTTGAAACACTCCATAATACTGTATATAGGGGTTGTATACTGGCCCGTCCGGGCACGTCTATGTTGGCTACCTCCCTTTCCCTATTTCAATCGACTCAAAAATTTCTAAGGGCTCCTGGTCGGCTTCCCCTAACAGCCCTCTATGGTTTAATCCCAAGTTGCAAGAACTGAACTCCCTGCCTGACCAACGACGTTGGTACACTGGAGGAATTAAATACCTATGCCATCGTATAGATGGCATAGGTATTTATGATCTATATGATATAATGACTTTGACTTGCCCCGCTCCTTCTATTATCAACTCTGTCATGCTGTTCGGGCCCAGTTTAGTTCTCTAGATAACCCTATTGCCATACCTTCGTTAGAGAAATTACTACGACACCCTGACCCTACTAAACTTATTTCCACTTACTATGCTGCCTTGACCACTGACTGTAACCCTAGATTCTGAACAGCCCAGGCCAAATGGAGCTCTATGGACATATCCTTTACGGAAGATGACTGGTCAGAATTCAGTAACACATATAAGTCCTCGGTAATATCCTCCAGGGACCGTATAATAGACATTAAAACATTTCACTTATCTCATCTTACCCCAGCCAGGTTACATAAAACGGGGTTGTCCCCAACAGCTGCCTGTTTTAGAGGATGTGGTCAATCTGCAGACTTCCTACATTGTTTCTGGTCCTGTCCAATAGTCCAGGATTTTTGGGTGGAGATGGGCTCCATCTCATCAGCAATGGGTCTTCTGAATATCCTGCACCCCAAGAACTGCCTTTTGGGCATCTTTGGCAACTTGCCTATATCTTCCCATGCTAAGAGACTTCTCCGCATATTGTACTTTTATACGAAGAAGTCCATTTGTCTCTCCTGGAAAGGATCACAGACGCCTTTAAAATCAGTTGGGTTAAAACTGATTAATACTTCCATACTGTTATTTAAGCTCATGTTTGAGCTCCGGAAAAGAACCAAAACCTTTCATAAAATATTGGGAAGGTGGATTGCCAGCCCTCTTACCCTTCCTCCAGAGTAAATGAGCTGTTAAATACTACATTTGGTCACGCCCTGCAATACATAAGTTTATATGTGGCTGCCTTTTTTACCTATACCTTGCATAATGGTTGTCACTTGTACCTTATGCTGCATAAGCCATGTAAATTGACACCTGTTTACTGCATATTTACGTGTATCAAGTGTCTATGCACTATCGTGAATAACCAACGTTTTTCTTTTGTATGTTGATCTCTTTGAAAACTTGATAAAAATATCTTAAAAAAAAAAGTACCAAATACTTTTATTGCTCTCTTTGACTACAAGTGATTATATCTTTTTGCTGGAAAGGTAAACGTTTTCATGTATTACAATGTTAGCCTGCAGTGCCACACTATAGTGTAATCTGGCGTATTGGTAATGATTGCCACATCTATTTTTAACCACTTCCGGACCGCTCACTGTATATATTTTTTTAAAGATGGATATCTCGGTAACGGCAGCAGCTGCTGCCACAACCGAGGTATCCATCTTTAGGGCCGGCGGTTCTGTACACGATAATGGTGGTCTCTGCGGCGGGTTCGCGGCGAGATCACCGTTATCGGCGGCGGGAGAGGTGCCACCCCCCCTCCCGCCACTCTCCCGCACCCTCCGCCGCTCACCGGAGCCGTTGGTAGCGGCGGAGGCGATCGGGTCCTTTCCCTTCCTCAGTATGGGGACGAGTGAGGTTAAGATGGCCCCCACCCGTCTCCATACCATAGGACGGCCGGAGCGACGTCATTACATCAGCTCCGCCCACTTCTCTTAAAGGCACAATTTTTTTTGTGTAATTTTTTTTAAACGACTTTTTTTTTTTTTCTTTTGCATTTTAGTTTAAATATGAGATCTGAGGACTTTTTGACCCCAGATCTCATATTTAAGAGGACCTGTCATGCTTTTTTCTATTACAAGAGATGTTTACATTCCTTGTAATAGGAATAAAAGTGATCCAAATTTTTTTTTTTTAAAAAAACAGTGAAAAAATAAATAAAATAAAGTAAAATAAATAATAATAAAAAAAAATATATATTTTTTTAAAGCGCCCTGTCCCGACGAGCTCGGGCGCAGAAGCGAACGCATACGTGAGTAGCGCCCGCATATGAAAACGGTGGTCGAACCACACGTGAGGTATCGCCGCGACCGGTAGAGTGAGAGCAATAATTCTAGCACTAGACCTCCTCTGTAACGCAAAACATGCAATCTGTAGAATTTTTTAAACGTCGCCTATGGAGATTTTTAAGGGTAAAAGTTTGACACTATTCCACGAGCGGGTGCAATTTTGAAGCGTGACATGTTGGGTATCAATTTACTTGGCGTAACATTATATTTCACAAAATAAAAAAAAATTGGGCTAACTTTACGGTTGTCTTAATTTTTTAATCAAAAAAGTGAATTTTTTCCAAAAAAAGTGCGCATAGAAGACCGCTGCGCAAATACGGTGAAAAAAAAAGTATTGCAATGACCGCTATTTTATTCTCTAGGGTGTTAGAAAAAAAACAATATATAATGTTTGGGGGTTCTAAGTAATTTTCTAGCAAAAAAACCTGTTTTAAACTTGTAAACACCTAAAATCCAAAACGAGGCTGGTCTTAAAGTGGTTAATAAATGAACCTTTTCCCCCCCATGTCCCACCAACAGTGCACACTTGGTATACATGAATGATGGCATCTGAAAACGTGAAGTTAACTGAAGAACATGCACTACTAGTGGGGTGACAGGTCTGCCAACACTAACCCAAGATCATCTTTGCATTTGTCTTTGCGTAGCAGCAAAACAGGGTTATGATTCCACTTGCTGGGAGGTTGTGTGAGCTGAAAAGTTCTCCATACCATCATTTGGATGGGTTCCACATTTAACTTTACATTTTTCCTAGAGAGCTTTCTGAAATTTAAAATTTACTAGAGTATGTAACAGTTGGTGAAAATTGAATGCAGGACAATACTATATGTACCACCCTGTCACATGTTGTACCTGTACCATGCCTATGTTCTCAAAAGACTACCATTCTGGTCGTTAAATAGAGGCCATGCTTTAAATAGTGCATTAATACTTAAGTAACAGTTTTCTTAAATACTAAATTTGCACAGTAATTATTTTAAAATGCACTATACAAAATAAAGAAATCACTCTTCACAGTACAATGTATCCTTGCAATAAAAAGTACACATTGATGTGCACACCTTTAGGAATGGGATGACTTCCTTCATAATTGCCTTGATCTGCCGGTCCAGCTGCTGAGTATCAATACGTGGACAGGGGACTGCAGACCCATCATCACTGCACTGTTTACTGTGTTCTTCTTCATCATTGGAGCCTTCCCCAAATAAAAGTAAAATAAATTACAAGTTTGCAGGATACTTCACAAAGGACATCATACTTCAAAAAAAATGACATCTCACAAGCATGTAAATGTAATGTAATAAATATTTACATGCTTGTGAGATGTCATTTTGGAGTCTCTGCTGTATCCCCCGATTCCTGCCGCAAACAGTCCAGAACGCCAATGGATCTCTCATACTGCTATTGAACATAAGCTGTGGTTGGCTTGCCTTGCGGTAAGCGCATTATTTGCCTGGTGGTGGATCACGTAGTGTGGTGTGGTAAACTGATACTGAACACAAGCTGTTGTTGGCTTGCCTTGTGGTAAGCGCAATATTTGCACGGAGTGTGGGGTCTCATCTTCACTACGGAGTTTGCTATTGTTCACTCTAAGTTCCCTTTTTTTCCTGCTGTATCTTTATGCACTAGTGTAAGTTTTCTACCTTTTCTAAACTTTAATTAGTTTGGCAGTATTACACTATGGCCAGTTTCTTTTT
Source organism: Lithobates septentrionalis (assembly GCA_037952835.1). NCBI lineage: Eukaryota > Metazoa > Chordata > Amphibia > Anura > Ranidae > Lithobates > Lithobates septentrionalis. The sequence continues at coordinate 2,704,063 of JBBDGP010001068.1, read as the reverse complement.
ATTTACATGTCTATGAGATGGAAGTTTGGTTTTTTGTTTTTTGTGTTTTGGCCAGATCTGTGCCTTGCCACAATTCTGTCTCTGAGCTCTTCAGGCAGTTCCTTTGACCTCATGATTCTCATTTGTTCTGACATGCGCTGTGAGCTGTAAGGTCTTATATAGACAGATGTGTAGCTACCTAATCAAGTTCAATCAGTATAATCAAACACAGCTGGACTCAAATGAAGGTGTAGAACCATCTCAAGGATGATCAGAAGAAATAAACAGCACCTGAGTTAAATATATGAGTGTCACAGCAAAGGGTCTGAATACTTAGGACCATGTGATATTTCAGTTTTTCTTTTTTAATAAATCTGCAAAAATGTCAACAATTCTGTGTTTTTCTGTCAATATGGGGTGCTGTGTGAACATTAATGAGGAAAAAAAATGAACTTTAATGATTTTAGCAAATGGCTGCAATATAACAGGGTGAAAAATTTAAGGGGGTCTGAATACTTTACATCCCCACTGTATGTAGGACTTAGGCCAGCCATAGACGGTTTGAATCCTGTCCAGTTCAGCAGGAACGGGAAGAGATTCAAACCGTTTGTGGGAAGGCTGAATGTACCAAGTTGAGCGTTCAAACAACTTAGGTACAACCAGCCTGCCGGATTTACTTGCAATTATCGCTAGCAGCTGCTATAGTTGGGAGAACACAATGTCTTGGCAGGAAGAATTCCTTTGTCAGCACTGTGTGTTGATGGGGGAATGGTACAAATAACTTTATTCAAACCGGTCTACATCTAAAGGAGGAAAAAATATGCTGTGCATGGACGCAGTTCAAAGAGGCTCAAGCAGCTGCTAGTTAATGCACATATGTAGCGTTCAGCCTGTCCTGCAAACAGGACAGAAAGGGGGGGATAAGAGTCCAGCAGTTTTTATGGAGAAGACCCACTGCTGCATATATAAAGGCAGGCAGGAGCAACATATCAAAATGAGGACCGCTGGTATGTACTACTTATGGGATCTGGAATTGCATAGAGGAATTTGTAAAAAGTTACGGATGAATTTACACTTAGTGATAAAACATTCCATCTGTTACTCGCCGCCCTCCTATCCAGGCGTACAGGGGTTGCCATTGCGACCTGGCCCCATGTTCCAGGGGGCCCGTGAGGCCCCCCCCGTACGCCTGGATAGGAGGGCGGCGACACGTAGAGGAACCGATCCCTCCATAAAGCCGCTGAATGCCGCTTCTCCTCCTCTCCCTCCTGCAAGCATTCAGCAGCTGCAGGAGGGAAATGGAGGGCATTGGTTCCTCCACATGCTGCCCCCGCCACCTCCCTATTGCTGTCCTGCTACTCCAGTCTCCTGTGTGCGTCCCTGGCCCCTCACAGCACTGCCGGGTTTTCCCCTCCCACCAGCTGTTGCGTGGGATCGGTCTTAAAGTGTTTGTTAACCCCCCCAAAAAATGGATCCGGCACCTTTAAAGCAAGTTATATGACACAGCGCTTGTCCTGTGTCATTTGGCCCTCTAAGACCTAAAAAACCTGGCTGATCCTGCCAGTTTCTCCCCACCCCTCCGTAAACTGACCATGATGTATCATGGCTGCTGAGACTTGACACCGTGATCAGTTTACGTGCCTCTCTCAGCAGCCTACTATCTGCTCCCCATCCACCCTCTGTCTGTGAGACGCCCCTCCCCCCTCCTGCTGCTCTCATAACACTAACCTGTATACACCATCAGCACTGCCTCCTATTGCAGTGTCCTCCTCTGTGAATGATTTATAAATATAAATGCTGTAAATACCTCATTTAAGAGCCGGTGTCTTGCCGAGAAAGTTCCCTCGGCAGGTAAGTTCCTCCCCTGTACTGCGCAGGCGCAGCGCAGTACCAACTACTGTCAGCCGCCGGAGATAGCCGAAGCTCAAACGCTTCAATCAGCTGTACACGGCGCCTGCGCTCTGGGTCCAGATTCCTTCCCCACCGTCCAAGTGGACCTAGAGGGGGAATCTAAAAGTGCCGAGCGCAGCGAGGCCGTGCCCGAAGCGTGGCGAGCGAAGCGAGCCCGCGAGGGGCCCTCTTACAGGCGCCGTGTACAGCTGATTTTCAGCTGTTCCGCTTCGGCTATTTCCGCCGGATCGTACTACGCATGCGCAGTAGAGTGAGGAACTTATCCGCCGAGCGGAACTTATTCGGCAGAACACCGGGATTGCAATCACATGACCAGTCAGCTCTCTCCTCCAGACTGACATAAGCAGAGGAATCACAACCCCGCCCACTGCATCTCTCAGAGGAGGAAAGGAGAAAAGGAGAAAGCTGGCCAGTTATGTGATTGCAATCTCGGCTGCAGCATTTGCAGCGTTTCTTTTTATTAATCACACACAGAGGGGGATACTACAAAAGGAGGCCGTGCTGATGGTGTATACAGGTTAGAGTGGCTTAACAACCACTTTAATGAATAGTTGGTGATCGATCTCTGACTGTTATTTTTTTATTAATTCATTTATAGCTGGGGCATAGTAAATGGTTAATGAATGAACAGGAAGCTCTGTACTGATCTATTCCTGTTCATTCAGAGGCTGCAGAGAAAGGGACTGATGGATCTGTCCTCTGTCCCTTTCTGTCTCAAAAGTGGTACATTAATGGTCTGTTTAGGGGGGCCATTCATAGTCTCTAACACTGGGGCCTTGAAGGTTCTTCGTTATGCCTCTGACAACACTTCATAATTTTTTCAACATAAAATTCTACTACTTAACAGTTAGAGGTCAAACCTTTCTCCTCCCAGCCTTTCCAATACATTTTTTTAAACAAATATCATTAGGTCACTGACCTTTTTTATTAAAATGTATTATTCATAACAGTTAATGTAAGCTGCTTATCTCTCATGTTATAGGTACAAGGTGTTTCTTGTTAATATTTGGGGTTTAACGGTTACCTTCTATATTAGAAGCAGCATTGTTAAGCTTACTGCAGCATTCAGCATCTAAACTATTTTCAGCCTCAATTTTCATGCGCTCGTACTCCCTCATCCTGGCCAGTGCTTGATCTAAATGAATCACAGTGTTACCTGCAAACAAAGGCATAACACATGCTTGACATAAACATTTAAATGGGTTAACCAGCATTTTGCAATATTCTCAGATTAAGCCAAAATCACAAACAGTTTGATGAACAAGTGTGCAAATGAAATGCAAGGCAATATATACTGTCAGCTTGGCCAAAAACACTACATCTGTTACTGGCCAGTAGCAATTGGAATGGCAATAGACTACATATCCTATCAGACCAAGCACCACACTTCCCCTTTTGAAAGGCAGGAATGATTCCTCATGGGAAATGTGGTCAAAATCATAGACAGGAGGTAGATCCACATGAGGAAATCAAAACTGAAGCTGCAATACAGAGACTGCCATATCACAGACCATTCTTACTATATGGAAAGGATGGAAAACTATCAACTGAGCAAACAGATTACAAAGCTGCTTCTTTGTGTACATTGGTTGGAAAAAGGGTTTTTTTTAAGCTTGGAAACCCCTTTAAGCCCACAAGTGAACAATAACATGACATGTGCAACTACCTGACAGGATAAACAGGCATTCTAAAGAGCAATTCTGTGAATGGTCCATACTCACCCAGGTCATCTGTGGCAAAAGGCTCAAAAAGGGAAGAAGTTGACAAAGTGCTAATGTTATCTGCATCATTTTTCTCACCATCATTGCAAGCTTGGCTGTTAGAGTTTTTTGCATACATTTCCTAAAATAAGGCAATATAAAAAAAAAGTCACAATACAGCACAAATTGTCATACATTGAAGATTAGAGTGGTATTAAACCCAAAAAAATGTATTATATATTGCAGCTTGCTAATCCTTAGAAGTGGTGGCTGCATTGGTTTTCTTTTTGTAGGCTTTCTTCCCTCTGTTTTCATTCTGGGATTAAAGGTTTCACATAAATTTATAAAAGCTGATAATTGTAAGCAGCCGTCAGTGTTAAATGGTTAAAATGCCAGCGTAAACCTTACAAGCCAATCAAAAAATTCAGAAAGCACCTAGCTTCTTGGATAATTTTCTCTGACTGTGTTTCTTGCTCATGTATGGGCCTGATTGGCTCCTAAATTCTCCATTCTGCAGCTTTTGTACCTAGGATAGATTTCCATTTAAATTCAAACTAATTCTACATAATCCCACACATTTATCCACCATCTTGTTATGACAAAAGCAAAAAAAAAGTAGAATGGTGTTTATGTGGGTAATACTGTGGTAAAAGCTCAGGTCTACACCTAATTTCACAGCTGGGGTAATTACATACATCATCCGTTGTAGCTAGACTTTCACTTGGTGTAAGTTCAGAGTTCGATGCCATCCACCCCGCTGAATCCAGAGGCTTGGAGCAGTCAAGTTTCCTCTCTAAATTTTCAGTCACACGCCTTGTTACAATATCCTAGCAATAGGTATAGAATATGAATTAAGCAGCAATCATATAGAAGCCTAAACATGTCTATCAGTCTAAAAAGGTTACCTGTAAAGCAAAAAGTGCCTTTTGTCTCAAGTAATCTGTGTTCAGAAGCTGCAGCTCATGGAAGAGCTCAATAAGAAAATGTGGACGGCATTCATTCTGCGAGATGAGTGTAGCTACTTCTGAGTAAATGGTGTCACGCAATGCTTCAAACATAGAGAAGTCACTACCAGCCTCTGGAAAAGGATAAAATGGACAGCTTTACACAACAATAAAATCCTGGCCTGTAGTCATTTGAAGGAAATATAAAGTATTTCTCAGCAGTTATTAAACAAAGGGGGGCATAATTTATCAGTCCAGCACAAAACTGGTCTATTAAAATCAGCATCTTCTCTTACAAAAAAGTAAATTGCCTTCAACTTTCCTTCAACAGAAGACGAAGTTATGGCAAATTAGGCAACTAAATCCATTATGCCAGAATAGAGCAACTCCTCTTCATTTTTTCAAATCAAACAGGGGGTACGGTCATCAAACTAGGTCAATTTCCCACACAAATATTCAATAAGAGTCAATGGAATCTGCCAGGTCTGACCTAATGAACTCACTTAACATGGAACTTTACCTACCCTAACAACTTGAAAAAAAAAAAATAGCGTTCTTTAGCAAGAAACATACATTCTAATTATGCTACCAAAATAAGTTTGCGCTGTAAAATTGCCTCCAGCATTGCTTCTGTTTCTTCTTGTTAGAGGCTGCAATTTTACTGAAGCCCAGAACCCCAGCAGTAAATATTTAGGTTGTCAGCAGATCAGCCTCTACATTTTTGCAGTGCTGAAAAAGAGAGCAACTGAGCATGTGCAAAGCAGAGTTAGAGTGTATTACTGGAAGTATAGGCACTTATTTTTAATGTTGTACATGGCTATCCCTGCCAAAAGGGCCAGCATGAAGCAATCTAGCAGGACTTGATTTCCTGACAGAAATTCCACTTTAAGCTAAAGCTAGCCATAGATGGGTTAGATTGTTTCGTTCAACCAGCGTGTTGAATGAAAATAATGAACCCAATTCTCCCATCCACACATTCGAGAGGTGGATGGGGGGAATCCTCCGGCTGTGCCATTGTACTCAGACAGCAGAGAGACTTTCCTGCTGTCAGAATACAGGCGGTGATTGAGAGGACATTTTTTTAGCAGGACGATTGTACAGACGTTAATAGACTTCTGTACAACCACAGTGCCCATACATACAGTACTGTGCAATGGTTTCTGGCAGGTGTGAAGAAATGCTGTAAAGTGACAATGCTTTCAAAAATATATATTTTGTATCTTCTTTGACTAGCTTTCTCTACGCCATGACACCAATCGTTGGAAAAGCGGGGTTTCCGCTGGGCCTCTGGGACCAGATCGATTTGCAGGCCCCAAGAGGGCTTTTAGTTCTATTTCATACACATTTATATTACAAATTTATATTACAATATTATATCTAAATAATTTTAGAATCCATATCACTATACATCACCAGTGTGGATTATCACCAGCACACTTCATGGGGATTCTTCTGTGCGCTTGGCCTTCCCTCAGCTCCCGGACTTGACTTATTTGGCAGCCTGCAGCTACTGACCCCATTTAGTTTACACTCCATTGGCATGTGAGTATCCATTGAGGATGAGCGATTCTTTCTCTTCCCCCATATGTATACCCTCCATTTTTATAATGCACACTATACTCCATTGATCGATCTATATATATTATTTTTTGTAGATTTTGGTGCAAATTGCCCCTGAAAAGTGTTCGATACTCGAAACGCGTCAGTCTTACGACATGAACCAAAGTAACAATTTCTCTAAGGAGGTCTTTTTTATTGGTAAAGTTTAGTCCAGTTTTGTGATTATGTGCATCTTAGAATGGTTTTATCCTCTATTAAGGAGCCTTCACCTCTGAAACCCGCGCAATCTCCTGTGGAGTCCCCCAGGGTTCACCCTTGTCACCAGTGCTATTCAACATCTACATCCGCCCACTCCTCAAAATCATCAAAAAATCGGACCTCTGCTTCCACTCATACGCTGATGACACCCAACTCTACTTTCGCATCATGGGACAAAAGACCACCATCAGCAATTAGAGAAATGCCTCACTTTCATAGATGACTGGATGACCATTAGCTCCCTCAAACTCAACGGTTCAAAAACAGAACTTCTACACACTAACCAAAATTCCAAAACCAAGACTCCGTGGACACCTCCCACCATCTTTGGACAGACCATCTCTCCAAGCACCAAAGCCAAGAGTCTCGGAGTTATCTTTGACTCAGAAATGACAATGGATGCACAAATAGGATCAGTAGTCAGCGAATCTCACCATCTCCTCCGCCTGCTACGTAGACTCATCTCCTTCATCCCAGAAGAGGACAAAGCAGCAGTAGTTGGAACAATCATCAATTCACAGCTCGACTACGCAAACTCGCTCTACATAGGATTACCCCAATATCAAAAAACCCAAAAGGGGAAAAGCTGCGCTCAGATACCAAAAAGGCAAAAAATAAATGAAAAAAGAGAAAACCACAAGCTGCCAGCACCCTAAAAGTCCAGTATCTGACTCCTAAGTGTATAGTAAACAAAAAAAGTGCAGCGCTAGAATACATATAAAGCATATAGGATCTTAGCAAGAGTGAAATCCCACCATGTGACTTTGACATAAATCAGTGAACAAAAATTATCAAAAAAAGCAAATAATAAACAAACAGCATATATTGCAAATGCATGTGAACAAAACAGAAAAGGATCTGAAAAAAAGTCCAAACAGAGATATTCAATCCACAAGTAGATATGAAGCACCCATCCAAGAAAAAAACGCCAGTAGAAGATCCACCATGAAGTGAGTATATAGATTCTGCTTACCGGACGGCGATGACTGCTATTACGGCAGTCTCACCCAGCATAGGGATTAAGGTCTCCCAAAACCAGGGGTGCAATACAGGACCAGCAGCTTTAAGAAGTCGGTCGTTACCGGAAACCCAAAACAGAATACTCCCATAGCGTAAAACCGTTGATAAAAGGGGGTTTTATTAAAATAAAGGAATCGCACTTACAATTTTGTAGAAAACATGAAGCATAAGGGATATCAAACAAAGCGGCGGTGTCTCCGTGTGCCGCGAATCACTTCCTGTACTCGTAAGCCCATCCAAAACGTGATGACGTCACAGTCGTAGGCTCCTCCCTACGCGTTTCGTCACGATAGGACGTCGTCTGGGGATAGGCCAGGTGACCTTAATAAAACCCCCTTTTATCAACAGTTTTACGATATGGGAGTATTCTGTTTTGTGTTTCCGGTAACGACCGACTGTTAAAGCTGCTGATCCTGTATTGCACCCCTGGTTTTGGGAGACCTTAATCCCTATGCTGGGCGAGACTGCCGTAATAGCAGTCATCGCCATCCGGTAAGCAGAATCTATATACTCACTTCATGGTGGATCTTCTACTGGCGTTTTTTTCTTGGATGGGTGCTTCATATCTACTTGTGGATTGAATATCTCTGTTTGGACTTTTTTTCAGATCCTTTTCTGTTTTTTTCACATGCATTTGCAATATATGCTGTTTGTTTATTATTTGATTTTTTTGATAATTTTTGTTCACTGATTTATGTCAAAGTCACATGGTGGGATTTCACTCTTGCTAAGATCCTATATGCTTTATATGTATTCTAGCGCTGCACTTTTTTTGTTTACTTTACCCCAATATCAGCTTGCGCGCCTACAGGTCATCCAAAACGCGGCGGCAAGACTGCTAACAGGAAAAAAACCCTGGGAGTCCATTTCCCCATCCCCGAGTAGCCTACATTGGCTAACCATAAAGATTCGGATCACATTCAAGACCCTCTGCCTTACCCACAAATGCATACAAGGAAACGCTCAAAACCTGAGACAGAATAAAACACTACACACCCAATCGCAATCTTCGATCATCTAACCAAAACCTCCTCCTCATTCCCAAATTCCGCTACAAAGCAAAGGGAGAACGAAGGTTTGCAGTCAAAGGACCTCGGCTATGGAACGCTCTTCCGACTCACATCCTTATGGAAGAAAACCATCTGGCCTTCAGGAAAAAACTCAAGACCTTCCTCTTCTAAGAAGCTGACAACACAAAACGCATTCAGTGCCTTGAGACGATTCAGTTCGCATTTGCAGCGCTTTACAAATTATTCATTCATTCATTAAGGATCATTGCCCTGCATCATATATGGGTTGTTAAGAAAAGAAAAATAAAAAGTGTAGCGCTATATTGTATCTATTAGCAACATCCAAAATGTGCTAGAGTGACAAACAGAGTCTATCAGAGAATAAATTAAACCTCATACAAAAGTACAGTAAACAAGTAAGAAACCTGATGTTCCACAGAGAGCATCTGTTCGTATATCTACTATACTCTGTCGGTTATTACCATCAAAATGTATTAAAGTGACAAACAGTGTGTATCAAACAGAGTGTAAATTTAACCATATGTAGGAGGACAATCTATCAATGAGGGATCCAATATTCCAAAGAACACCTCTATAGATATGTCCTCTATGATAAGGCAATATAACAAGCTTATCAAATCAGATGTGCATCACACAAATTAAACCCACAACTTAAAAAGCAGACATAAGCGTGTATGGGTAAAAACGTCTCTAAAGTGCGGACAGTCCATACAATCAGATGGGGGACTTCTTGAAGCATAGGTATCTATCTCAGAATGACATTTGCTGGATTCCTCCAGTGATCAGCCTGGTGTGAGAGTAATATAAAATGCCCTTAGCGGACTCGGTGGACTCACAGGCCGTACAGCGGTGAGTCATACGGGCTTGAACCGTGTACCACGGTAAGGTTATGGCAATTCCTGGTCCACACTCAGATGATCCTGATGGGAAACTCCAATCGTGCCCGGTCTCCTGGTACGTTCCTCCAGCACTCACTTGGGACTTGAATAGTTTCAGATAAGGACAACAGGAGAAAGAAGGCTCCACATAGTGTGAATTCCGTTTTTGTCAAAGGTTTAATTGTATCAAAGTTTCCAGCATAAAAATTCCAGATAAAAGCAAGATTCATAAAAGCATAAAAAATGTAATTGAGCGCAGTAGATAGATGGTTTGAGGTAGCGTTCTACACCCTTGGGTGTAGGACGCTACCTCAAACCATCTATCTACTGCCAACCCAGGTGGGTGATGATCCTTTTGATTGTTTTCCCTTTGTTTACCGTATTTCCTCAAACCTCTTCCTTTACCTCCCCTCCTTTGTATGGGAGTGGAACACTTGGGAGTAGAGGATTTCGGAGAATATGCAATGTCTTCTATGAAATCATTTTCATATACATGATGATTAATAGACATAGGGTTGGGAATATTAGGTACTTGCGTGGAGACCTTCTTAGGTTGTAATCCTCCTCCTAGTACCGCTATTGTACATAAGCCCAATGAAGCGATCAATAGCGGCCTGAAAAATAGGTCTCTGTTCAATCCTCTAAATAACCCAAATCATCAAGTGGAGGTCTTCAAAGGACTGATCTTACGAGATTTGGAACATCTTAAACCAAAGAAAGAAATAAACATGGGACATATCAGCGAAGGAATCTCTATGCTAGAAAAAAGGAAAGAAATTATTATAAGGCCAGCTGACAAGGGAGGAGGAGTGGTGATACTCCCGAAGGAGATTTATCATGGCCAGATCATGGAGATGCTGTCTGGCCGAGTGACATACAAACCCCTGGAGACAGATCCAACCAAAGCTTATAAGGATCAATTAAAAACCCTTGTGGAGATGGGATCGAGAAGCGGGGTTCTGAGCAACAAAGAGGCGATATCTGGTACCTTCAAGCAACCGTATACCCACATTATACACTCTGCCCAAGATCCATAAAGACCCCAACAATCCTCCTGCAAGACCTATAGTAAATAGTATAGTCAGTCTCTGCAAGAATGGGTCAGTATCTGGATTGCTTTCTGCAAAAGAGTGTTGTGAGCACTCGTTCATATTTGAGAGATACAAAAAGCTTCTTGAATTTTTTGCAGGCGGTAGATTTAACGGATAAACCACAAGTTCTGTTGGTAACAGCCAACGTAGCGTCGCTGTATTCTATTATACAGCATGACGATGCTCTATTGGCATTGAACTGGGCCCTCTGCCAGAGAGACGAATTGCCTTTTAATCAAAAAGTTTTTTTAAGAAATGCTCTCGACTTCTGCCTCGGTCATAATTATTTTTGGTATGACAATAATTTTTACACACAACAGAGAGGCGTAGCGATGGGCGCTAAATTCGCGCCGAGCATTGCAAATCTCTTTATGGCAGAGTGGGAAGACGAGAACATTTTTAAAGAACAACGTCCGGAACTAATCTTTTACAAACGTTTTATTGATGACTTGTTTTTTATCTGGGCTGGATCGTCAGAGTCACTCGATCAGTTTTTACAAGTTTTAAATTGCAATGATAACAACATTAGATTGACTTCTAACTGGCAGAATGAAACGATTAATTTTTTAGATGTCACTATATATAGAAAGAATGACAAATTGGAGACCAAGGTATTTTTTAAAAAAAACAGATAGGAATAGCTATCTACCTATCACTAGTGGCCACCACCCTCTTTGGCTTAAAAATATTCCGAAAGGACAGATTATGAGGGTGAGAAGAAACTGCTCCGAAGACACTGAATTCTTTCTACAATCAAAAATACTCATAGAAAGGTTCGAAGCTAGAGGTTACAAATCAGAGACGCTACAGAAAGTGGTAGAAGAAGTGGCAGCTTTACCTAGAGCTGAGTGCCTACAAGAACCATGCCAGGAGATGCCCTCTAGGAAAGGAAATGAACGGAACAACGAATGGGGATTCGTTTCACAATTTCATTCCCAATATAAAGAGGTTGAAGATATCTTCAGAGAACACTGGCACATCCTTCTGATGGACAAAAAACTGACAAATGTTCTTCCACCTGTACCTCAGTTCATCTATAGAAAATCCACGAATTTTGGAGATAAAATAGTTAAAAAAAAGTCGTAGATCCCCCCAAAAAACCACAGACGTTCTGGGACCGGAATGGTTTCTTTGCGTGCAGAAAGTGCAAAGCATGCAGAGAAGTCGCCAGACCCCTGAGGGGTATTAACAACTTTACATCTCCATCTAACAATCGCTCTTTTGATATAAAGCAATTTATTACGTGCAATAGCACTTCTGTAGTCTGCGCTCTAAGGTGTCCCTGCGGCCTGATGTATATAGGCCGTACCAAAAGATTGTTACGGATTAGGATTGCAGAGCACATTAATAACATAAAAAATGGTTATAAAGACCACAATGTGTCTCTGCATTTCAGGTTGAAACACAACAGGGATCCCAAGGGGTTAGAATTCTGGGGGGTGGAGCATCTCCAATCCCACTGGAGAGGAATTAACCGTATTCGTGAACTATCGAAACACGAAACCTGGTGGATATATTCCGTGGATGTTCTTTCCCCCAGAGGCCTAAATATAGAGCTAGATATAAATTGTTTTATCAGTGACACATAGCATACACTTTTTTTATCTTTTATTGTAGGTGTATTCAGTCCCTGTTCGATATATTTGATGTTTAATTTTTTAATTATATCGTTTTTTTAATTATATAATTTTTAATAACATATCAATAATATATTTAATAATTTTAACTTCCCTAGAATATATTTTATTTTCATAATTTTATATATTTGGACATCTATTATCATACAATTATTTTATATATAAATTTTTTTTATATATATATATACATAATTTTATTGGATCACATTCGGTTTTTGATTAGTAGGTGTAATGATTTATTTCTGTTTCTTTTAAATGAATATAAAGCCATTGTAACGCATCCTCCATGTATAATTTTATTTAAATTATTCAAAGATTAGATTTACCTATTAACGCATTGAGTTCAATAATACTCCTTGTTTAATCACTCATATCAATTCATATCTATGTTGAGGGCTCTCACCCTTGATGGGTGACAGCAGATTGAAATTGTATAGGGTAAATACAAGGGAGGATGCTTTTTCAATTTTTCACCAATATACATATGTCTGTTTTATTTCTATTTTATTTTACCTCATTTATGCGTAGAAAATGTATAGAAACACTATACATGATATAAGTGTGTAAGGTAAAAGATTTATAGGATATATTCTTGATTAAGACATATGCGTCACACTTTCCTAGTGAAGTCGGCAGTATTGGGTTTAAAACAGATTCAGCATATTCGGAGTCTTCCTTTGCTGACAGCTCTGTGAGCATTGATTATCAAGGGGGAGTGGCTGGCAGATCGGCCTCCCCCATTCGCTGCTTAAACCCATCACTGGTATTTAAAGCCGGCCCAATGATAGGTAGATTACGCCCTCAGACGACGTCCGGAAGTGACGAAACGCGGAGACGTAATCTACCGGAAGTGACGTGTTGGCTCCACGCACCGGAAGGTAACCAGGAAGCGAAAGATCAGCTGTACACAGCGCGCATTCCGGAATACCTCCCGGGGGACGAAAAATACAGGCACAGTGCACTTTTTCCAATGCTCTTTTATACTATTACATTTGGTACGCATATTTTAACCACTTGCCGACCGCCGCACACAGATGTACGTCGACAAAGCGGCACGGGCAGGCAAAAGGGCTTACCTGTACGTCCCTGCCTGCCCGCGGGTGGGGGGTCCGATCGGACCCCCCCCCGGTGCCTGCGACGGTCGGCAAATGTCCCCCGGCGATCGGTGGTGAGGGGGAGGCCATCCATTCGTGGCCCCCCCCTCGCGATCGCTCCCAGCCAATGGGATCATTTCCCTGCCTCTGTATTGTACACAGAGGCAGAGGAAATGATGTCATCTCTCCTCGGCTCGGTATTTTCCGTTCCGGGCCGAGGAGAGAAGACTGGAATGTGAGTGCACAACACACACACACACAGTAGAACATGCCAGGCACACATTACACCCCGATCCCCCCCCAATCACCCCCCCCCCCTGTCACAAACTGACACAAAGCAGGTTTTTTTTTTTTTTTTTTTTTTTTTCTGATTACTGTATTGGTGTCAGTTTGTGACAGTTAGTGTGTTAGGGCAGTGAATGTTAGGCCCCCTTTAGGTCTAGGGTACCCTCCTAACCCCCCCCTAATAAAGTTTTAACCCCTTGATCACCCTCCGTCACCAGTGTCACTAAGCGATCATTTTTCTGATCGCTGTATTAGTGTCGCTGGTGACGCTAGTTAGGGACATAAATATTTAGGTTCGCCGTCAGCGTTTTATAGCGACAGGGACCCCCATATACTACCTAATAAATGTTTTAACCCCTTGATTGCCCCCTAGTTAACCCTTTCACCACTGATCACCGTATAACTGTTACGGGTGACGCTGGTTAGTTCGTTTATTTTTTATAGTGTCAGGGCACCCGCCGTTTATTACCGAATAAAGGTTTAGCCCCCTGATCGCCCGGCGGTGATATGCGTCGCCCCAGGCAGCGTCAGATTAGCGCCAGTACCGCTAACACCCACGCACGCAGCATACACCTCCCTTAGTGGTATAGTATCTGAACGCATCAATATCTGATCCAATCAGATCTATACTAGCGTCCCCCGCAGTTTAGGGTTCCCGAAAACGCAGTGTTAGCGGGATCAGCCCAGATACCTGCTAGCACCTGCGTTTTGCCCCTCCGCCCGGCCCAGCCCAGCCCAGCCCACCCAAGTGCAGTATCGATCGATCACTGTCACTTACAAAACACTAAGCGCATAACTGCAGCGTACGCAGAGTCAGGCCTGATCCCTGCGATCGCTAACAGTTTTTTTGGTAGCGTTTTGGTGAACTGGCAAGCACCAGCCCCAGGCAGCGTCAGGTTAGCGCCAGTAGCGCTAACACCTACGCACGCACCGTACACCTCCCTTAGTGGTATAGTATCTGAACGGATCAATATCTGATCCGATCAGATCTATACTAGTGTCCCCAGCAGTTTAGGGTTCCCAAACACGCAGTGTTAGCGGGATCAGCCCAGATACCTGCTAGCATCTGCGTTTTTCCCGTCCGCCCGGCCCAGCCCACCCAAGTGCAGTATCAATCGATCACTGTCACTTACAAAACACTAAACGCATAACTGCAGCGTTCGCAGAGTCACGCCTGATCCCTGCGATCGCTAACAGTTTTTTTGGTAGCGTTTTGGTGAACTGGCAAGCACCAGCCCCAGGCAGCGTCAGATTAGCGCCAGTACCGCTAACACCCACGCACGCAGCATACGCCTCCCTTAGTGGTATAGTATCTGAACGGATCAATATCTGATCCGATCAGATCTATACTAGAGTCCCCAGCAGTTTAGGGTTCCCACAAACGCAGTGTTAGCGGGATCAGCCCAGATACCTGCTAGCACCTGCGTTTTGCCCCTCCGCCCGGCCCAGCCCAGCCCACCCAAGTGCAGTATCGATCGATCACTGTCACTTACAGAACACTAAACGCATAACTGCAGCGTTCGCAGAGTCAGGCCTGATCCCTGCGATCGCTAACAGATTTTTTGGTAGCGTTTTGGTGAACTGGCAAGCGCCAGCGGCCTAGTACACCCCGGTCGTAGTCAAACCAGCACTGCAGTAACACTTGGTGACGTGGCGAGTCCCATAAGTGCAGTTCAAGCTGGTGAGGTGGCAAGCACAAGTAGTGTCCCGCTGCCACCAAAAAGACAAACACAGGCCCGTCGTGCCCATAGTGCCCTTCCTGCTGCATTCGCCAATCCTAATTGGGAACCCACCGCTTCTGCAGCGCCCGTACTTCCCCCATTCACATCCCCAACCAAATGCAGTCGGCTGCATGAGAGGCATTTTCTTTATGTCCTCCCGAGTACCCCTACCCAACGAACCCCCCCAAAAAAGATGTTGTGTCTGCAGCAAGCGCGGATATAGGCGTGACACCCGCTATTATTGTCCCTCCTGTCCTGACAATCCTGGTCTTTGCATTGGTGAATGTTTTGAACGCTACCATTCACTAGTTGACTATTAGCGTAGGGTACAGCATTCCACAGACTAGGCACACTTTCACAGGGTCTCCCAAGATGCCATCGCATTTTGAGAGACCCGAACCTGGAACCGGGTACAGTTATAAAAGTTTTTTTTTTTTTTTTTTTTTTTGTAACTAAAACACATACAAAAATATAAAATAAAAAAAAAAATAGTTGTCGTTTTATTGTTCTTTCTCTCTCTATTCTCTCTCTCTATTGTTCTGCTCTTTTTTACTGTATTCTATTCTGCAATGTTTTATTGTTATTATGTTTTATCATGTTTGTTTTTCAGGTATGCAATTTTTTATACTTTACCGTTTACTGTGCTTTATTGTTAACCATTTTTTTGTCTTCAGGTACGCCATTCACGACTTTGAATGGTTATACCAGAATGATGCCTGCAGGTTTAGGTATCATCTTGGTATCATTCTTTTCAGCCAGCGGTCGGCTTTCATGTAAAAGCAATCCTAGCGGCTAATTAGCCTCTAGACTGCTTTTACAAGCAGTGGGAGGGAATGCCCCCCCCCCCCCACCGTCTTCCGTGTTTTTCTCTGGCTCTCCTGTCTCAACAGGGAACCTGAAAATGCAGCCGGTGATTCAGCCAGCTGACCATAGAGCTGATCAGAGACCAGAGTGGCTCCAAACATCTCTATGGCCTAAGAAACCGGAAGCTACGAGCATTTTATGACTTAGATTTCGCCGGATGTAAATAGCGCCATTGGGAAATTGGGAAAGCATTTTATCACACCGATCTTGGTGTGGTCAGATGCTTTGAGGGCAGAGGAGAAATCTAGGGTCTAATAGACCCCAATTTTTGCAAAAAAGAGTACCTGTCACTACCTATTGCTATGATAGGGGATATTTACATTCCCTGAGATAACAATAAAAATGATTTAAAAAAAAAATGAAAGGAACAGTTTAAAAATAAGATAAAAAAATAATAATAATAAAGAAAAAAAAAAAAATAAAAAAAAAAAAAAAAAAGCACCCCTGTCCCCCCTGCTCACGCGCTAAGGCGAACGCAAGCGTCGGTCTGGCGTCAAATGTAAACAGCAATTGCACCATGCATGTGAGGTATCGCCGCGAAGGTCAGATCGAGGGCAGTAAGTTTAGCAGTAGACCTCCTCTGTAAATCTAAAGTGGTAACCTGTAAAGGCTTTTAAAGGCTTTTAAAAATGTATTTAGTTTGTCGCCACTGCACGTTTGTGCGCAATTTTAAAGCATGTCATGTTTGGTATCCATGTACTCGGCCTAAGATCATCTTTTTTATTTCATCAAACATTTGGGCAATATAGTGTGTTTTAGTGCATTAAAATGTAAAAAAGTGTGTTTTTTCCCCAAAAAATGCGTTTGAAAAATTGCGGCGCAAATACTGTGTGAAAAAAAAAAATGAAACACCCACCATTTTAATCTGTAGGGCATTTGCTTTAAAAAAAATATATAATGTTTGGGGGTTCAAAGTAATTTTCTTGCAAAAAAAAATTATTTTTTTATGTAAACAATAAGTGTCAGAAAGGGCTTTGTCTTCAAGTGGTTAGAAGAGTGGGTGATGTGTGACATAAGCTTCTAGATGTTGTGCATAAAATGCCAGGACAGTTCAAAACCCCCCCAAATGACCCCATTTTGGAAAGTAGACACCCCAAGCTATTTGCTGAGCGTCATGTTGAGTCCATGGAATAATTTATATTGTGACACAAGTTGCGGGAAAGAGACAATTTTTTATTTTTTTTATTTTTTTTTGCGCAAAGTTGTCACTAAATGATATATTGCTCAAACATGCCATGGGAATATGTGAAATTACACCCCAAAATACATTCTGTTGCTTCTCCTGAGTACGGGGATACCACATGTGTGAGACTTTTTGGGAGCCTAGCCGCGTACGGGACCCCGAAAACCAAGCACCGCCTTCAGGCTTTCTAAGACCGTAAATTTTTGATTTCACTCTTCACTGCCTATCACAGTTTCGGAGGCCATGGAATGCCCAGGTGGCAAAAAAAACCCCCAAATGACCCCATTTTGGAAAGTAGACACCCCAAGCTATTTGATGAGAGGTATAGTGAGTATTTTGCAGACCTCACTTTTTGTCACAAAGTTTTGAAAATTGAAAAAAGAAAAAAAAAATTTTTTTTTCTCGTCTTTCTTTATTTTCAAAAACAAATGAGAGCTGCAAAATACTCACCATGCCTCTCAGCAAATAGCTTGGGGTGTCTACTTTCCAAAATGGGGTCATTTGGGGGGGGGTTTGTGCCACCTGGGCATTCCATGGCCTCCGAAACTGTGATAGGCAGTGAGGAGTAAAATCAAAAATGTACGCCCTTAGAATTCCTGAAGGCAGTGATTGGTTTTCGGGGTCCCGTACGCGGCTAGGCTCCCAAAAAGTCCCACACATGTGGTATCCCCATACTCAGGAGAAGCAGCTAAATGTATTTTGGGGTGCAATTCCACATATGCCCATGGCCTGTGTGAGCAATATATCATTTAGTGACAACTTTGTGCAAAAAAAAAAAAAAAAAAATTTGTCACTTTCCCGCAACTTGTGTCAAAATATAAAACATTCCATGGACTCAACATGCCTCAAAGCAAATAGCTTGGGGTGTCTACTTTCCAAAATGGGGTAATTTGGGGGGGTTTTATGTCATCTGGGCATTTTATGGCCTTCAAAACTGTGATAGGTAGTGAGGAGTAAAATCAAAAATGTACGCCCTTAGAAATCCTGAAGGCAGTGATTGGTTTTCGGGGCCCCGTACGCGGCTAGGCTCCCAAAAAGTCCCACACATGTGGTATCCCCGTACTCAGGAGAAGCAGCTAAATGTATTTTGGGGTGCAATTCCACATATGCCCATGGCCTGTGTGAGCAATATATCATTTAGTGACAACTTTTTGTAATTTTTTTTTTTTTTTTTTTTTTTTGTCATTATTCAATCACTTGGGACAAAAAAAATGAATATTCAATGGGCTCAACATGCCTCTCAGCAAATTCCTTGGGGTGTCTACTTTCCAAAATGGGGTCATTTGGGGGGGTTTTGTACTGCCCTGCCATTTTAGCACCTCAAGAAACGACATAGGCAGTCATAAATTAAAGGCTGTGTAAATTCCAGAAAATGTACCCTAGTTTGTAGACGCTATAACTTTTGCGCAAACCAATAAATATACGCTTATT
Source organism: Lithobates septentrionalis (assembly GCA_037952835.1). Classification (NCBI taxonomy): domain Eukaryota; kingdom Metazoa; phylum Chordata; class Amphibia; order Anura; family Ranidae; genus Lithobates; species Lithobates septentrionalis. Next base: position 2,685,476 of record JBBDGP010001068.1, on the reverse strand, counting down.
GACATTTTTTTTACCAAAGACATGTGGCCGAATACATTTTGGCCTAAATGTATGACTAAAATTGAGTTTATTGGATTTTTTTTAGAACAAAAAGTAGAAAATATCATTTTTTTTCAAAATTTTCGGTCTTTTTCCGTGTATAGCGCAAAAAATAAAAACGGCAGAGGTGATCAAATACCATCAAAAGAAAGCTCTATTTGTGGGAAGAAAAGGACGCAAATTCCGTTTGGGTACACCATTGCATGACCGCGCAATTAGCAGTTAAAGCGACGCAGTGCCGAATTGTAAAAAGTGCTCTGGTCAGGAAGGGGGTAAATCCTTCCGGGGCTGAAGTGGTTAAAGGGGGGAGTGTTTTTTTGGAATATTTAATAAACATACTTAAGCAATATTACGCTATATGGCATTTCATTTTCTCCCTATGTTACACTAACCGAGAGTGTTTTACGCCACCTGGTTGTTGAATTAAGGAGACGGAGAGTTTTAAAGATACCATTCAAAGGCTTGTGATTACTGAAATTGTGGTGAGTGCAATCTCACGGGGGGTGACCCCCTCACGCGGTGATCATTATTGGTGGAAGGATTTCTACGTATTTCTACATACCCACAAACCACAGCTGCATTTGAACTTTCCTTCTCTCTCCAATATTATGTGACTGTTATTCGACATTTGGTTTGTTATCATCTAATGTTTACCAATAAAATGATTTTTTTACAACAGTGACTGATCCTTTGGCTCCACCGAATTCAAAGTCCCAAAACGCCTTTTTCAAGAGGGCTTTTACAGGCCTCCCATTCTCTAAACTAGACACTCAGGATCCTTGTTTTTGCTCTTGGATGATGAATAAAGTGTTGCTTTAACAAGGCTCTTTCACACACATAGTAAGGTACCTCTAACCTAGAGCATATTTCATACAAATACGCATTCATATGATGATCATATATATTGTTATTTTCTTGATGTTCAGTGAACCCCTTGCGATAGCAACCTTCCCGGTTAGGTTCTCCTCGATGCTCCAGCGCCTGCCATGGGAGTTTTGGTGCTAGTGCTTTGGGCTGAGGTGGGTCCCACATAATGAATGCATGACTGCAGTGTATATTGGAGGTTTGTAAATATATTTAAATACTTTGTAAATTATATTGTCTTTCTTCAGATACAGTTGGGCTCATAAGTTTACATACCCTAGCAGAATTTAGGATTTCTTGGGCATTTTTCAGAGAATATGAATGATAACACAAACTTTTTTCACTCATGGTTAGTGTTTGGCTGAAGCCATTTATTATCAAATCAACTGTGTTTACTCTTTTTAAATCATAATGGCAACAGAAACTACCCAAATGACCCTGATCAAAAGTTTACATACCCCAATTCTTAATACCGTGTATTGCCCCCTTTAACATCAATGAAGTTTTTTGTGGTATTTGTGGAGGAGGCCCTTTATCTTCTCAGAAGGTAAAGCTGCCCATTACTCTTGGCAAAAAGCCTCCAGTTCCTGTAAACTCTTGGGCTGTCTTGCATGAACTGCAGGTTTGAGATCTCCCCAGACTGGCTCAATGATTATGAGGTCAGGAGACTGAATTGGCCACTCCAGAACCTTCACTTTATTCTGCTGTAGCCAATGACAGGTCGACTTGGCCTTGTGTTTCGGATCATTGTCATGTTGGAATGTCCAAGTTGTTGTAATTATGAAGAAAAAACAATACGTGTTATAATATTCTGATGGAGATGTTAAAATTCAAATAGACAAGACAGATGAACTAAAAGGTCTTTGTGAGTTCAGATGTTTTCCAAGTTTTCAATGGATCAAATATTTGTAGATTCTACAAACTTTGTGTTAAACCAGAATTGCGGGAACAATAAGGTTCCATTTCACAAAACAGAGAAGATGTGTACCTGTCTGTGGTTTGTAAATAAAAGCGACAAACACAGCCATAGAAAAAAAGTTACACAAGTACGTGACTAGACTTATCACATAGAAAACACTCGTGTCCAACAAAACCTATTGTGTGAAATTTTAGTAGTTGTGTATACAGCTAAACCATCTATAAATATCCACGAGTCTGTCCAATATTCACTCCAAATGTGCAGTCAGTATTATATTTTAAAATACATCTGTTATAAAGTAAAAATATAAAGGTTGCGACTTAGGACAAATTATAAAGTAGAATTGTTTAAGATGCCAATCAGTATTATGAAAGACATTTGAATCGTGAAAAAAAAAAAAAAAAAAAAAAAAAAATTTACACATAGCATGTGTCTATAGATAAACAAATACTCATCGGATATACCAGAATTATACATTTATCCATATAATCATTAATCATTTTATGTGATATTGATTATATATATATATATATATATATATATATATATATATATATATATATATAAAACACGTGTCTTTCCTAGATAGACCAGTCTATTTTAAGATGTATGGATAGATATCTACACACACATAGAACCATTCTGTGTGATAATAATCAAAATTATACGGAGTGTATTTTATATTAGACCGATTACCAGAATACTTAAAGGTATATATTCTTCTCACCAAGATACAAATATATATTATGAAAATTTAAAATTTTATTTAAAAGATCATTCAAAACACATTTTTCTGCTCTCAGACGTGCCTAGTGGTTGAAGGTGATATTACCTGAAATTCACCAAACTAAATGATATTTTTCCTAACCAATAGGAAAGAAGCCATACGTTTTGGGCTGAGCCTATTATAATTTTATGATCTTATTGTCCGAGATAGTTTTTAGAAGCAAGAAAGATGCCATAGAGGGACACTCAAGAACATTAAGAAACACCTGATTACCATAAATCATACACGCAGACACATACACCATTCATCTACTCACATTTGTACATTCATGAAGATTCCTGAACACCTTATACTTTGGAACTCGGAGGTCGCAAGAAGTAATTCCTCTTTAAGAGTATCCATCTTGAAAGCCACAGCAGCCATTCTAAAAACTCTGGTAACCAGCAATTCAAACTAGTAGCTGTGGTAATTATGTTGCGTTGATTTTATCTCATATTTGTGTTCTTTTAAAATATTGATATTGAGTATTTTACTATTGATAATTTTTCTCCCGAATCAATAACCGCGTTGTAGATTTTTCTCTAAAGATTCAATTTTCAATACATATATTTTTCATTTTGCATAGTTTCCATTTTGTGACATAACAAACGTCTAATTTTATTTCACGCGGTTAACCACTTACTTACCTGCAGTATAGTAAAAGCTAAATTTGTGAAATATAGGCCTTCTGTCTAGTTGTCATTTTACAAGGTTATTGATTCTACAGGGACGTTTATCACTGTTGTATCACATCAAAGGTATTACACTCCAATTTAGCGGGTGTTTCAATTGACATGCAAGATTTTATGTAACGCATTCGGTATTTAATATTTTATGTAACGTTTATGTCAACCAATATTTATAACTATTATATGTCTGGTGAATAAATATCATATTTTTAGACTGTGGTCATAATCAATTGAATCTGTATCTTAAAAATATCGTTAAAAATTACTTCATTATAAATACTGTGCAGGAAAACTTTCCTTAATAAGCACAACAAAGTACACAGTAGGAATGGTGTACCTTTAATCATAGGCCTTGTGGACTCCCCTCCAAAGGTAGCGTTTATGGTTGTGGCCAAACAGCTCAATTCTTGTCTCATCACTCCAAATGACTTTGTGCCAGAAGGTTTGAGGCTCGTCTCTGTGCTGTTTGGCGTATTATAAGTGGGATACTTTGTGGCATTTGCGTACTAATGGCTTTCTTCTGGCGACTCGACTATGCAGCTCATCATTCTTCAAGTGTCTCCTTATTGTGCATCTTGAAACAGCCATACCACATGTTTTCAGAGAGTCCTGTATTTCACCTGAAGTTATTTGTGGGTTTTTCTTTGCATACCCAACAAATTTCCTGGCAGTTGTGGCTGAAATTTTAGTTTGTCTACCTGACCGTGGTTTGGTTTCAACAGAACCCCTCATTTTCCACTTCTTGATTAGAGTTTGAATACTGCTGATTGGCATTCTCAACTCTTTGGATATCTTTTTATATCCATTTCCTGTTTCATACAGTTCAACTACCTTTTCGCGTATATCCTTTGACAATTCTTTTGCATTCTCCATGACTCAAACTCCAGAAACGTCAGTGCAGCACTGGATGAAAGGTGCAAAGGTCTGTCAAGAGTCCAGAAACTCATTGACCTTTTAAAACACACATACTAATTACAAGCAAACAGATCACAGGTGCGGATGGTTACCTTTAATAGCCATTCAAACCCCTTTGTCTCAACTTGTGTGCATGATATCAGACCACAATCACCAGGGTATGTTAACTTTTGATCAGGGTCATTTGGGTAGTTTCTGTTGCCATTACGATTTAAAAGAATAAACACAGTTGATTGATAATAAATGGCTTTAGCCAAACAAACATGAGTGAAAGAAATGTTTTTGTGTTTTTATTCATATTCTCTGAAAAATGTCCAAGAAATCATAAATTCTGCCAGGGTATGTAGACTTATGAGCACAACTGTAAGTGCTGTATGGTTTTCATGAGCCCCGATGAATCACACTTTACGAAACACAGTGGTGCATGAAGACCTACTGCATCAGCATTCAGTCTTTGGTGTACGACTATATACAGTGAACTCTATCAGCAATGCTTTTGTTTTTACTTACCTAGATACATACACATTGTATGATCTTTTTAACAATTAGTACTTGTAAAAATATACAATTTATTAAGTAACAAGTGTTTGCGCCTTGTCTGGCCTGTACAGTCCGAAATCTATCCACCCTCTTTTTCCTATGTAACTTTTGTGAATGCCCCGTGCTTCAAACCTTTTGGCAACCGGTCCTTTGACTAATTCTCAAATTTACGGACATTTCCCTATGTAATGACACAGCTGCAGTCCTACTTAACCTTACTTACCTATCAAGGAAGCGTTATCACAAATCTATTCTCAAACACCTTCTTAAAACCATGTGGGTGTGCATACTGAGCCAGAGGAAACAGTTTGCCCCTACGGTGGCCCAATGGCTTGCAAGGGTAAATGATATTGAACAGTTGAAAAACAGATGGGAGACCTGACTGCTGCTATTCGGGATAAATTGGAGTAATATAAGACTAGGTGGTTTTATTGGGACCTTTTCCGCTTCTCAGATGAATACTTCCAATACGCAGACCTTAAGCTCTGTGCCTGACACTCATACTGCATGATATGCACTGAAATTCATAACTCCCTGGGTGGAACGCTCCCTCCCATACAACCTCCCCCTCTTCCCCCCAATCCCTCTCCCCACCCCTCTTGGTATGCCCTGACCCTAGTTGGATGCCTTGCATTAGAGTCCCCCCAAGACAGGGTCGCTTTAATATAAGAGTAAAGTTCCTAAATGTTTGTTGTAAAGGCAAAAACCATGGGAAAACAGTCTAACTAGCCAGTTTCCAGTTTGATAAATCCACCTCAATATCCAAACAGCTTAAGTACTCATATTATTGTGATTTTATCTAGTAGTGCAATTCGTTGCAATGCCTTGTCCATAAAAAAACAGGAAGCCAGTTTTTCAGTTAAGTTTGCATGTGATCACTACGAGATTACAGCAGAATGATCTAAACACAAAATTTACCTGAAGAAATGTCTGCAGCTTTACTGTCCCTTCTAAGTCTTTGCAAGTGGTCAGAAGTAATGGGTTTACCTGCACCAGTTTCCTCAGTCTGGGCATGCTTGCTGCTGCTCTCCTTATGTTCAATGATGCTGGAGGCACTGGCACTTTGGAATTCTGTACACAATGACACATAGATTGGACATATTGATCACACAGACTGGACATATTGGTCCACATTGGTTTTAGTATGACTAGTCGCACAAAAAGGAAATAAGTGAATGAGAAGAGGTTACACTCAAATTCACCTTTTTTTTTATTTTTTTTTAATACAACTGCTTTAAAGGGTCAGTTCTTACAAAGCTGATATTTCATGGAAGATCATAAGGAGTTTAACCACCTGACAATGGCTGACAATGACAGGGACACTCTTGGTGTGATCCCTGTACACATTTTGTGGCCATCATGAGCATGTCCCTCCCTGTTGAAATTTCTATTTCTGTTATGGATAATGCAGCAGGAGCAGCTGGAAGAGGCACATCAGTGGAAACACCCAATACTCCCAAGTGGACAGAAACAGGGTCTGAAAATATAGCCAGAAGACTGTTAAATAAGCAACTAAGGCACTTAACCCACCATGCTTTAAGCTATAGCTAAAATATTACTGTGCCTTTAAAAATCACAGGACAATCGATGACGAGTTAGATTTACAGAAAATAAATAAAATTACCAAGATTCTTTAATCCTCTGTTTCTCTGATGAGAAATCTTTCGTTTCTTATTTTTGTTTTTGGGGGTTTTGTCTTTTGAAGCCAGGCTGGCCTGGGCTGACGCTTTTAAAGATTTGAAGGTTTTAGTAACCGTTGTTGGATCCACTGGATCAGGCATGCTGCTTAAACTGTCCATGGATTCTTCATCAAACTGCTTCACTCTGCACGCTGCTTCTGAATGCCTGAAAGAGCATCCTGATGCTGAACGAGGAGCATCCACACTGGAGGGCTTCTTCTCTTCATCCTTACTTTGGCTTTCTGACTGGATACCCCTATTACGTTCCCCCTCAGCTACTTTAGAAGCAGTGCTAGAAGTGAAATTACAGTGGCAGTGTCAGCTCCCCTTTACATCACTAAAAACATGTAAATATCAATCACAGATGCATGATATATACTGATACACATTGAGGTACATATAGGAAAATGTTCTTATCCTCCAGTATTTTAACATTACACAAGAGCTACACCACTCCTCTGCCACCCCACTCCCTTTTACCTTTAAGCAGTGTCAGAAGCACTGAAATATTTACTTTTGTGGAAGAAACTACTAGACAATTAACCACTTGCCGACCGCCTCACGCCTATATACGTGAGCAGAGCGGCACGGGCAGGCAAAATCACGTACCTGAAACGTGATTGCCTTCCCGCGGGTGGGGGGTCCGATCGGACCCCCCCCCGGTGCCAGCTGCGGTCGGCATTTGGTTGGAAGCGATGGGAGACGAGGGGGAGGCCATCCGATCGTGGCCCCCCCCTCGCGATCGCTCCCAGCCAATGACAAACATCCCCTGCCTCTGTATAGTACACAGAGGCAGAGGATGTGATGTCATCTCTCCTCGGCTCGGGAGTTTCCGTTCCAGCGCCGAGGGGAGATGACATGTAAGTGCACCAACACTCACACACACACAGTAGAACATGCCAGGCATACCTTACACCCCCGATCCCCCCCCCCGATCGCCCCCCGATCCCCCCCCAATCACCCCCCCCCCTGTCACAAACTGACACCAAGCAGGTTTTTTTTTTTTTTGTTGTTTTTTTTCCTGATTACTGCATAGTGTCAGTTTGTGACAGTTAGCAGTGTTAGGGTAGTGACTGTTACCCCCCTGTAGGTCTAGGGTACCCCCCTTACCCCCCCTAATAAAGTTTTAACCCCTTGATCACCCCCCGTCACCAGTGTCGCTAAGCGATCATTTTTCTGATCGCTGTATTAGTTTCGCTGGTGACGCTAGTTAGGGAGGTAAATATTTAGGTTCGCCGTCAGTGTTTTATAGCGACAGGGACCCCCATATACTACCGAATAAATGTTTTAACCCCTTGATTGCCCCCTAGTTAACCCTTTCACCACTGATCACCATATAACCGTTACGGGTGACGCTGGTTAGTTTGTTTATTTTTTATAGTGTCAGGGCACCCGCCGTTTATTACCGAAAAAAGGTTTAGCCCCCTGATCGCCCGGCGGTGATATGCGTCGCCCTAGGCAGCGTCAGATTAGCACCAGTACCGCGAACACCCATGCACGCTCCGTACACGCACCGTACACCTCCCTTAGTGGTATAGTATCTGAACGCATCAATATCTGATCCGATCAGATCTATACTGGCGTCCCCAGCAGTTTAGGGTTCCCAAAAACGCAGTGTTAGCGGGATCAGCCCAGATACCTGCTAGCACCTGCGTTTTGCCCCTCCGCCCGGCCCAGCCCAGCCCACCCAAGTGCAGTATCGATCGATCACTGTCACTTTTTTTTGTAGCGTTTTGGTGAACTGGCAAGCACCAGCGGCCTAGTACACCCCGGTCGTAGTCAAACCAGCACTGCAGTAACACTTGGTGACGTGGCGAGTCCCATAAGTGCAGTTCAAGCTGGTGAGGTGGCAAGCACAAGTAGTGTCCCGCTGCCACCAAAAAGACAAACACAGGCCCGTCGTGCCCATAGTGCCCTTCCTGCTGCATTCGCCAATCCTAATTGGGAACCCACCGCTTCTGCAGCGCCCGTACTTCCCCCATTCACATCCCCAACCAAATGCAGTCGGCTGCATGAGAGGCATTTATATATCCTCCCAAGTACCCCTACCCAACGAACCCCCCCAAAAAAGATGTTGTGTCTGCAGCAAGCGCGGATATAGGCGTGACACCTGCTATTATTGTCCCTCCTGTCCTGACAATCCTGGTCTTTGCATTGGTGAATGTTTTGAACGCTACCATTCACTAGTTGAGTATTAGCATAGGGTACAGCATTGCACAGACTAGGCACACTTTCACAGGGTCTCCCAAGATGCCATCGCATTTTGAGAGACCCGAACCTGGAAGCGGTTACAGTTATAAAAGTTACAGTTACAAAAAAAAAGTGTAAAAAAAAAAAAAAACACAAACAAAAATAAAAAAAAATAGTTGTCGTTTTATTGTTCTCTCTCTCTATTCTCTCTCTCTATTGTTCTGCTCTTTTTTACTGTATTCTATTCTGCAATGTTTTATTGTTATTATGTTTTATCATGTTTGCTTTTCAGGTATGCAATTTTTTATACTTTACCGTTTACTGTGCTTTATTGTTAACCATTTTTTTGTCTTCAGGTACGCCATTCACGACTTTGAGTGGTTATACCAGAATGATGCCTGCAGGTTTAGGTATCATCTTGGTATCATTCTTTTTAGCCAGCGGTCGGCTTTCATGTAAAAGCAATCCTAGCGGCTAATTAGCCTCTAGACTGCTTTTACAAGCAGTGGGAGGGAATGCCCCCCCCCCCCACCGTCTTCCGTGTTTTTCTCTGGCTCTCCTGTCTCAACAGGGAACCTGAGAATGCAGCCGGTGATTCAGCCAGCTGACCATAGAGCTGATCAGAGACCAGAGTGGCTCCAAACATCTCTATGGCCTAAGAAACCGGAAGCTACGAGCATTTTATGACTTAGATTTCGCCGGATGTAAATAGCGCCATTGGGAAATTGGGGGAGCATTTTATCACACCGATCTTGGTGTGGTCAGATGCTTTGAGGGCAGAGGAGAGATCTAGGGTCTAATAGACCCCAATTTTTTCAGAAAAGAGTACCTGTCACTACCTATTGCTATCATAGGGGATATTTACATTCCCTGAGATAACAATAAAAATGATTTAAAAAAAAAAAATGAAAGGAACAGTTTAAAAATAAGATAAAAAAGCAAAAAAATAATAAAGAAAAAAATAAATAAATAAAAAGCACCCCTGTCCCCCCTGCTCTCGCGCTAAGGCGAACGCAAGCGGCGGTCTGGCGTCAAATGTAAACAGCAATTGCACCATGCATGTGAGGTATCACCGCGAAGGTCAGATCGAGGGCAGTAATTTTAGCAGTAGACCTCCTCTGTAAATCTAAAGTGGTAACCTGTAAAGGCTTTTAAAGGCTTTTAAAAATGTATTAATTTTGTTGCCACTGCACGTTTGTGCGCAATTTTAAAGCATGTCATGTTTGGTATCCATGTACTCGGCCTAAGATCATCTTTTTTATTTCATCAAACATTTGGGCAATATAGTGTGTTTTAGTGCATTAAAATTTTAAAAAAGTGTGTTTTTTCCCCAAAAAATGCGTTTGAAAATCGCTGCGCAAATACTGTGTGAAAAAAAAAAAATGAAACACCCACCATTTTAATCTGTAGGGCATTTGCTTTAAAATAATATATAATGTTTGGGGGTTCAAAGTAATTTTCTTGCAAAAAAAAATAATTTTTTCATGTAATCAAAAAGTGTCAGAAAGGGCTTTGTCTTCAAGTGGTTAGAAGAGTGGGTGATGTGTGACATAAGCTTCTAAATGTTGTGCATAAAATGCCAGGACAGTTCAACCCCCCCCAAATGACCCCATTTTGGAAAGTAGACACCCCAAGCTATTTGCTGAGAGGCATGTCGAGTCCATGGAATATTTTATATTGTGACACAAGTAGCGGGAAAGAGACAAATTTTTTTTTTTTTTTGCACAAAGTTGTCACTAAATGTTATATTGCTCAAACGTGCCATGGGAATATGTGAAATTACACCCCAAAATACATTCTGTTGCTTCTCCTGAGTACGGGGATACCACATGTGTGGGACTTTTTGGGAGCCTAGCCGCGCACGGGACCCCGAAAACCAAGCACCGCCTTCAGGCTTTCTAAGGCCGTAAATTTTTGATTTCACTCTTCACTGCCTATCACAGTTTCGGAGGCCATGGAATGCCCAGGTGGCACAAACCCCCCCCAAATTACCGCATTTTGGAAAGTAGACACCCCAAGCTATTTGCTGAGAGGTATAGTGAGTATTTTGCAGACCTCACTTTTTGTCACAAAGTTTTGAAAATTGAAAAAAGAAAAAAAAAATTTTTTTTTCTGGTCTTTCTTCATTTTCAAAAACAAATGAGAGCTGCAAAATACTCACCATGCCTCTCAGCAAATAGCTTGGGGTGTCTACTTTCCAAAATGGGGTCATTTGGGGGGGGTTTGTGCCATCTTGGCATTTTATGGCCTTCAAAACTGTGATAGGTAGTGAGGAGTAAAATCAAAAATGTATGCCCTTAGAAATCCTGAAGGTGGTGCTGGGTTTTCGGGGCCCCGTACGCGGCTAGGCTCCCAAAAAGTGCCACACATGTGGTATCCCCGTACTCAGGAGAAGCAGCTGAATGTATTTTGGGGTGCAATTCCACATATGCCCATGGCCTGTGTGAGCAATATATCATTTAGTGACAACTTTTTGTAAATTTTTTTTTTTTTTTTTTTTTTTTGTCATTATTCAATCACTTGGGACAAAAAAAAAAAATATTCAATGGGTTCAACATGCCTCTCAGCAATTTCCTTGGGGTGTCTACTTTCCAAAATGGGGTCATTTGGGGGGGTTTTGTACTGCCCTGCCATTTTAGCACCTCAAGAAATGACATAGGCAGTCAAACTAAAAGCTGTGTAAATTCCAGAAAATGTACCCTAGTTTGTAGACGCTATAACTTTTGCGCAAACCAATAAATATACGCTTATTGACATTTTTTTTACCAAAGACATGTGGCCGAATACATTTTGGCCTAAATGTATGACTAAAATTTAGTTTATTGGATTTTTTTAATAACAAAAAGTAGAAAATATCATTTTTTTTCAAAATTTTCAGTCTTTTTCCGTTTATAGCGCAAAAAATAAAAACGGCAGAGGTGATCAAATACCATCAAAAGAAAGCTCTATTTGTGGGAAGAAAAGGACGCAAATTTCGTTTGGGTAGAGCATTGCATGACCGCGCAATTAGCAGTTAAAGCAACGCAGTGCCGAATTGTAAAAAGTGCTCTGGTCAGGAAGGGGGTAAATCCTTCCGGGGCTGAAGTGGTTAAAGGATTTCACCTTTTTAAAAAAAAAAATATATAAATTTATATCTTTTTGCAGGTTTTTGGAGCCTGGACAGCATTGTACATATAACATGTTCCCAAAAAGTGAACTGATCCTTTAGGCCGTGTTCATGCTGCTCCGACAAGGAAGCCAGGCGACTTTCAATCCAACTTTGCCCTTGGACTTCATGTCGGACTTCCACGTGATTTCAATGAACGCGATCAGACTCGGGACTGAGCACGCGCAGGTGCCCCCAAGGGAAGAGGCTTTTCCAGGAGGTAAATCGATGAAGAGGAGCAAGGAGCTCCAGCTGGGGACCCCAGAAGTGGAGGATCAGGGCTGCTTTGTGCAAAACCATTGCACAGAGCAGGTAAATATAGGTATGTTTGTCATTTTTATAAATTTGAACTGTGATCTTCCCCTTCAGCAGAGACCATGTAACCTGCCATGGGATCTCAGATGCATGTTTTCCCCAGCACAGTCAGAAACTCAGGGGTTCTGCAATTGTTTGAAACAGTAAAGCAGAGCAGCTTATATTTGATGTCAGGTTTACTTGAAGACCTCCCACATTAAAGAAAATAAATGCGGCATCTACCTAACAGATTAAAGCAGCTCATAGATGATTTGATTTTCTCTCCTTCCACCACGGGTGTCTCCCACAGTGCAATGATTACCGCTAGTGGCTATAGCTGCTAGCAGTAATCGCACGGAAAAAATCCTACAGGCTGGTTGTACCCAAGTCAATCGATGGATCAACTTTGGTACAATCAGCCTTTCCATAGATGGATCGAATCTCGGTCAGGCCCTGCTGAACTGGCCGAATTTCGATCCATGTACTGTATGGGCAGCTTAAAGCCCCTTGCACACAAGCCTGTCCAGCTGCAGTACGCTCCTCCTTTTAGAGCTCACAGGAGGAAGAGATGCTGCGGTCCAGGCCACTGCAGACAGCCTGTCAAAGTCTCTGTTCCAGACCTTCAATCCTGAAGGTACAGAGCCCTAAACAACTGTACCACTTGGTACAGGATTGAGGCCTGTCCAGCTACAGCCTGCCATAGACCTTAACAGGCTGCCTGCAGCGGGGCTGGATGCTGCAGCTGTCCCTTACAAGTGCACTAAAAGTCTGGGAGGAACACACTGCAGATAGACAGCCCAGTGTGCACAGGCTCTAAAGCTGGACATACATTATACAATTATAAAATACAAAACACAAAAAAGAAAAAAAAAAAATGTTGAAAAAAAAAAAAATCTATATTTTTTACTTTGTGCTACAAAAAAATTTCTCCAAAAAATGTAGGCTAAAATGTATTCTGCTACATGTTTTTGGTAAAATAAAAATCCCAAAAAGTGTATATTGATTGGTTTGTGCAAAAGTTATAACGTCTACAAACTACGGTATAAATATGAAATTTACACAGCTATAGACGCGATACTGTAAAGACGTGATAAGTGACTTACAGTGGGGACTGTGATAGGGTGGTGGCCAATCTGGCACTAACAGACACTGGCTAGGAGGGTCACTAACTGACACCGACCACTAGTGACACTAATAGAATGATCAGTGATAATACTGTACACAGACACTGTACTGGCGGGGAAAAGGTTAAAATCTAGGGGGCAATCAAGTGGTTAACTGAGTAATGTGTGCTGCTTTTACTTGCTGATCTGGATTTCTCCCTACTTTTTAGGGATTAGAAACTGCTAGATCTGTGTTTCATGTGCACAGAGTTCTATGTTTTTGTAAACACAGAACTGTGTGAGTAAAGACACAGCCCATCAACAGGTTTCAGACAAAATCATAGGCTGAAATCTGCTGCCAAACTCATGCTGTGTTCAATCACATCACGAGTCGGCGGGGGTCAAACCCAGAAGGCGGCCTTCGCATATATGTACATAATTGTTCCTTACCTGCTGCCCGCTCGCAGTATATTTACCATGAGAGGTCGGCAGGTGGTTAAAGAAACTAGTCATAGGGGACCAATTTATAAATCAAAAGTTAGTTGCCTATAAATGGACATGAGCGAACGGGTGTAAATGGAGGATACCCGTTTACATCAGTTTATGACCACAAAAAGGGAAAAGAACTCAAACCTTTTCTGTTTTCCTCTGTAGACATAAAATGACTGATGTAAATGGACATGTATTAGTTTACATACGCCTGCCCACAGACATACATACAGTCTGAATCTGTCTAAAAAATGACAGATGGATCCAAATTGAATGCCCATGTAAAAAGTGACATAACTCTGATAGTTAAAAGTATGGCCAAAGCTTTATTGGCCAAACATCTCTTCTGGGTCATAGGAGTGCATTTACTTTTGATCTCCTTTGACCCAGAATCAATTAATAGTGGGTTAAAGCCCACTGTTAGCTGACATCTCAGAGCCAATCCAACTCTGAAAGGATCTAGATCATATTGTCGGGATCCATCTAGCTGCCAGATTGACATCTGAATCTTATAAATTACAGCAGTTTCAATGGGACTTTTAGCACAGCTGGTACTAATGAATACTTTTTTTAATGAAAATACTGGCTCATGAACACACGAGACACATGTCCTCTTTTGTAAATGTAACATTTTTCAAAAACTCTTGACAAGTAAAGAAACTTCATTAAAATAATAATAAAAGAAAAACAAAAAAAACACACAAGCTGGAAAGCATAAGTGATTGCACCTACTATTCCCATTCTTCTTAGCCACTGTGAGGCTTCAATCACCTGGTAGCTCTGGGGCACATGTGACACTACCCCCCAATACCCACAATTTAGCCTAATGCAAATACTTGATAGGCATAAAAGATTTGTCTTGATATAGGTTTTTCACACAGCAGATTAGGATGGTGGGAAAACTACAAAGAAGACAAGTGCAGTCAGCTAATGGAGCCAACTGCAAAATTTACCTGCTAGATCGATATTTTTTTAGCCTAAGTACAAAGGTGCTTTAAATTGAATCTATGGCAAATTACACAACGCTTAAAAAAATTAAATACTTTATTGAAAGATTTGTTAATTTCATCTCCAGTACCTCTGTCTGTCCCCTGCAGTTGATGAATTACTTTCAAATGGCTTTGGAAAAGCCATGTACTCGGTTTTCCCTGAAGTGTTTGGATCTTGAGATTGAAGGGGCACATCAGTATGAGAGTTAAAAGCCCGAGTGAAGTCCCCAATTCCAGGCTGAAAGACTGGATGATTAAAGTTCACACCTGTATCAAAACAAACCACAAGCAAGTTCTCAGAGAAAAGTATGCAAGAGGCGCAACTTAAAGTTGGGTATACAAATAAAAAGAAAAATTGTCTTTGCTGTAAAAAAAAAAAAAAAACTATTTAGGGAGGCATAAAGAGGGGGGTATAGGCCTCCCTTCCAGGAAACACTAAAATAAATGAAAAGTTGCAGTCCTTTCCCATAACCCTCAGGGCTCCTGTAATTTTAATTTAACACTAGGACATATGGCACAACATTAAGTGTATTTAAACCCAAGAGCAATCATGTATCACAGCTTAACAGTCCTTAAATGTGGTGGCTGCATTTGTTTTCCATTACAGGCATTTTTCCACCTGGTGATCCTGCCAGTAACACACTTTCTATCCTTTGGTAACAATGCTAACTCTGCTTACCTATGGAAGAATGGCATTCTAACCCTGAGCAAGAAGTGTGTTTCAAATGCATAACATAGGAAGAGACGTTTTATACTTCAAAGTGAGAACAGGGAAGAATACTGCCACATAACTGTGCAACAAAAGCAGAAAACACCAGGAAGTTACCAACTCAAAAAATTTCTGTTAGGATCATTTTTTTGTTTGTTTTTTTTTCCCTTCATCGAACAGATAATATATAAATAACATTCAATGGTACATTTAACAGACCAAACGAGAACATATAAGAAATGTTCATTGCTAAGATTTGCGAGGAAGCATCAGAGTTAAGGCAGAGCTGATAAACTCTTACTAAATGTGAGTCCACAAGTTCCCTCAGCTAAAATCACATTGCTCCAGCATCCCAAGTCAACATCTTATGGAATAAAGATTTACTGATCACTGGGGTTGTAGTCATATCTGCAATTAGCATTTAATAAAAGAGACTTTTGGCAATGGACCTAATGGCTATATCCATGTTGAGGTCTATTGCTGAATTAGAAGCTGGCTACACAATATACAATTTAGGCTTCATGTACATGGGACGTTTCTCAACCTTTCCTGAACGCTGGAACATCACAGCTAGTAATCCACGTTCAAAAACGTGTGTTTTAGCAGTGTTTACAAGCCGTGTTTACTAAAGATAACCTCAGGAGACCCTCTCAAATGATTAGAAAGCACTAAAAACAAGTATTTATTAACTATTTCAGCCATTCTGTGAGAGAACAGTGTGAGTATCAGCTGAGAAAGCAGTGTGCTTGTAGCTAGCTGTTTTTTGGTTTGTTAATATGGATCCCATGATGAGCATGTGTGAGGAAATGCTCCTGATGTTGCTTTAGCTGAGGCTCCAAAGATATAGAAAATTGCTTGAGAGGACCAGAGTTTGTCGCTACTGGACACATCCATTGATGGCTGAACGCATGTTCACAGGATACTTTCTAATATCTATGTTCAGCTGCGTAATTACGCAGAGAATTGTTTTTAATTTTATACGCATGTCAATTGCCACCTCTGACGTTCTCTTGGAAAAGGTTAGACCCCATCTAGTTTGCATGGACACCAACATCAGGAAAATCGAGCCACCAGAGGAATGTCTGTTGGTGACTCAACTTCAGCGTCAAGTAATGCAAGTCGTGTATTGTACAGCATAATTGGCTGATGAGGGGAATATCACATGGTATATCAAGCTTGCAGGCAGTGATAATTGTTTTTGGTGTGTTTTTAGCATTTTCCAGGCTCAAAAGTAATAAAATGTTTCCCTTTAAAAACGCTTCTAGACGAAAACGCGGGTGGCTGCGTTTGGTGCTTGAAATGCCTCTAAACTCAGCTTCTGAACGCATTTTTTTGGGTTCTAAAAAAAAGCCTCTAAACACAACTGCCTAGAAACGACTATAAACAAACCTGTGTACATGTACTGATAAGATAACAAAAAAGAAATCAGGAGCAGTTTAAAAAAAAAAAGCCCAACTGCTCCTAAATGTCAGTTTACCAGCAGCAGTGTACATGAGGCCTTACCGTTACAACTTCCTTTAGATTTACCAAACTACAGTCAGGTCCATAAATATTGGGACATCGACAATTCTAATCTTTTTGGCTCTATACACCACCACAATGGATTTGAAATGAAACGAACAAGATGTGCTTTAACTGCAGACCTTCAGCTTTAATTTGAGGGTATTTACATCCAAATCAGGTGAACGGTTTAGGAATAACAGTTTGTATATGCGCCTCCCACTTTTTAAGGGACCAAAAGTAATGGGACGATTGGCTGCTCAGCTGTTCCATGGCCAGGTGTGTGTTATTCCCTCATTATCCCATTTACAAGGAGCAGATAAAAGGTCCAGAGTTCATTTCAAGTGTGCTATATGCATTTGGACTCTGTTGCGGTCAACTCTCAATATGAGATCCAAAGAGCTGTCACTATCAGTGAAGCAAGCCATCATTAGGCTGAAAAAACAAAACAAACCCATCAGAGAGATAGCAAAAACATTAGGTGTGGCCAAATCAACTGTTTGGAACATCTTTAAAAAGAAAGAACGCACCGGTGAGCTCAACAATGCCAAAAGACTCGGAAGACCACGGAAAACAACTGTGGTGGATGACCGAAGAATTCTTCCCTGGTGAAGAAAATACCCTTCACAACAGTTGGCCAGATCAAGAACACTCTCCAGGAGGTAGGTGTGTGTGTGTCAAAGTCAACAATCAAGAGTAGACTTCACCAGAGTGAATACAGAGGGTTCACCACAAGATGTAAACCATTGGTGAGCCTCAAAAACAGGAAGGCCAGATTAGAGTTTGCCAAACAAATCTAAAAAAGCCTTCACATTTCTGGAACAACATCCTATGGACAGATGAGACCAAGATCAACTTGTACCAGAGTGATGGGAAGAGAAGAGTATGGAGAAGGAAAGGAACTGCTCATGATCCAAAGCATACCACCTCATCAGTGAAGCATTGTGGTGGTAGTGTCATGGCGTGGGCATGTATGGCTGCCAATGGAACTTGTTCTCTTGTATTTATTGATGATGTGACTGCTTACAAAAGCAGCAGGATGAATTCTGAAGTGTTTCGGGGAATATTATCTGCTCATATTCAGCAAAATGCTTCAGAACTCATTGGACGGTGCTTCACAGTGCAGATGGACAATGACCCGAAGCATACTGCGAAAGCAACCAAAGAGTTTTTTTAGGGGAAAGAAGTGGAATGTTATGCAATGGCCAAGTCAATCACCTGATCTGAATCCGATTGAGCATGCATTTTACTTTCTGAAGACAAAACTGAAGGGAAAATGCCCCAAGAATAAGCAGGAACTGAAGACAGTTGCAGTAGAGGCCTGGCAGAGCATCACCAGGGATGAAACCCAGCGTCTGGTGATGTCTATGCGTTCCAGACTTCAGGCTGTAATTGACTGCAAAGGATTTGCAACCAAGTATTAAAAAGTTAAAGTTTGATGGATGATTGTTAATCTGTCCCATTACTTTTGGTACCTTAAAAAGTGGGAGGCACATATACAAACTGTTATAATTCCTACACCATTCACCTGATTTGATGTAAAATACCCTCAAATTAAAGCTGAAAGTCTGCAGTTAACTGCTTCAGATCCGGGCCATTGCCAAATGACGGCAACAGCGCGGATCTAAATTGCCGGGACTACGTCCATTGACGTCGTCCCGTGCACGAGCGGCCTGCGCGCCCCCTGCAGGGCGCGCGCGGCGCGCTCGGTGATCAGCGAGTCTATGAGACTCGCCTGATCACAGATCAGAGTAAGGGGTTGGTCCCAACCCCTTACCACATGATCAGCTGTCAGCCAATGACAGCTGATCATGTGATGTAAACAGAGCCGGTAATCGGCTATTTTTCCTCCTCGCGCTGACAGCGTGAGGAGGAAAAAAAAACCCGATCACCGGCGGCCGTGATCGGGACATCAGTCCCGATCACGGCAATCATCTGTCACACAGCAATAGGCAGCAGTGCTGCCTACCAGTGCCCACCAGATTAACCCATCAGTGCCCACAGTGCCATCAATCAGCGCCACCCATCAGTGCCCACAGTGCCACCCATCAGTGCCCACAGTGCCATCCATCAGTGCCCACAGTGCCACCCATCAGTGCCACCCATCAGCACCCACATCAGTGCCACCCATCAGCACCCACATCAGTGCAACCTATCAGTGCCCATCAGTGTCACCTACCAGTGCCCATAAATGCCCATCAGTGCCGCCCATCACTGCCCATCAGTGCCGCCCATCACTGCCCATCAGTGCCACCCATCAGTGCCCCCCATCAGTGCCCCCCCATCAGTGCCACCTATCTGTGCCACCTATCCGTGCCACCTATCCGTGCCACCTATCCGTGCCGCCCATCAGTGCCGCCTTATCTGTGCCCATCAGTACCGCCTTATCTGTCCCCATCAGTGCCGCCTTAACTGTGCCTATCAGTGCCGCCTTAACTGTGCCTATCAGTGCCGCCTTAACTGTGCCTATCAGTGCCGCCTTATCTGTGCCTATCTGTGCCGCCTTATCTGTGCCTATCTGTGCCCATCAGTGCAGCCTATCAGTGCCCACCAGTGCCGCCTCATCAGCGCATATCAATGAAGGAGAAAAATTACATGTTTGCAAAATTTTATAACAAACTATTAAACATGATTTTTTTTTTTTCAAAATTTTCCATCTTTTTTTGTTTGTTTAGCAAAAAATAAAAACCCCAGCTGTGATTAAATACCACCAAAAGAAAGCTCTATTTGTGGGAAAAAAATGATAAAAATTTCATTTGGGTACCGTGTTGTATGACCGCGCAATTGTCATTCAAAGTGCGACAGCGCTGGAAGCTCAAAATTGGTCTGGGCAGGAGGGGGGTTTAAGTGCCCAGTAAGCAAGTGGTTAAAGCACATCTTGTTTGTTTCATTTCAAATCCATTGTGGTGGTGTATAGAGCCAAAAAGATTAGAATTGTGTCTATGTCCCAATATTTATGGACCTGACTGTATATAATATGAGGTCAAATCTAAACACTTTCAAATTGTATGCAATCTGGCAGGCACTTGCACTACATAGTTGAAGATCAATCTAAAGGAAATTGAACAATAAAAATTGCATAATGTGTAGCCAGCTTAAGAAAGAACTTTTCCTGGGCAGTTTTCAGAATAGGGCATACGCACCCTAGGTGAAGGGAAGGCTGGGGAACAGACCTTTAAAAACTGATTACCCAACCAAAGGCCTGAAGCATCGGAGTAGTCCTTTGGAAATTTGCAGAAAGTTGAAAGAAACATAGGTCCCCTCTGGGAAAAGAGATGGTTCAAGGCAGGCTGCAAATCTGACTTTCAGAAGATTTTGGTTGGTTTAAGAAAAATGATGAGGGGGTAGAATTTTAAACTCTATTTTGTACCCCTTTGAAATCACAGATCTGGGATGTCTGTGACCCAGGGAAAGGCAAACTGTAACAGACGACCCAATCTTAGGAGTGAGGGGTGCCCCTTCATTGTGCAGAGGGTTTTGTGTTCCCACCTTGGCCCTAAATTTGACTCTTTTTGAGGAGGTAGAAGCACCCGACGAAAGGGGTTTAGGAACCTTCCGTTCTGGAAGAAGTACTTTTCCTCCTGTGATATCTTTAATTTGTCAAGATTCTCACCAAACAGATGTCCTCCTTCAAAGGGCCTACCTCTCAGGTGATGTTTGCAAGCAGCTTCAGGTGGCCAGGCTTTTATCCATGAGATTCTGTGCATATGGCCAGAAATTACAGCAATTATGGAGATTTGTGTCACGGTTTGGTTTTAGGGTATCAACACAAAAGAGTAGGGCAGTGGGCCAGAGTTAGCAAGTGCTCTGCCAAGATTTGATCCTGCAAGATTACAGAGTTAAAAAGTGTCTCAAATTTTCTTTCAGCAGAATCTTTAAATGAAGGAACATCTTTTTATAGGGACAATAAGGTGTATGTTTAATACTGAGACTGCAGTAACAGACCACTCTTTTCAGGGTTAAGCCAACCAATCACATAAATTGCCTATTCTTTTTGCTTATTAAAAGGGAATGCTTTTTTGACTTAGCAGGTCTCTTAGTACCCAAGGGAGCATGGAAAGATGGAGGAGAAACGAGTTCAACAATGCCAAGGCTTTTGCGCACAGCAAGAATGAGCATGTCCAAAAAAGCAAGCATATTGCATGAAGCCTTAACATCAGGTGTATGAGAGGCTGAGGGTTAGAAATCTTCTGTGGCCTCCTCTAATACTTGAAAAAATAGAGCTAGAATCTGATGCAGAGACGGGCGTTAAAACAGGATGCTGCTCTAGTGCAAGGGAAGCAGCGTTGCTCTGAGCAGCTTGAGTGTTTTGAAGGCCTTCAGCAGAGTAAAGGTTTCCCTGAACTTTCGCCACAGTTTCCCTCTGCCTGATTACCGACATTGCCATTGTTGAGGGTATTCCCCTATGGGGTATTGGCAGAGTAGAGTGTGTAAATGGCGTAAGCATGTAGTAGAACATGGAGTGGGGTAGGTTTGTAGAGGAACACCCAGGGTATGTGTAAAGAAAAGCTTTGCCGGTGATGATCACCTGAAGATACCAGCCTATAACCCAGGGTCCATGAATATCCAGCCTGTTTTGTGTCCTGTATTGTACGATTACGATATAAAATTTTGAAAAAGTAATCTGATGAAAGTTAACACAAACCATTCTTTTAATTTTCTCATGTTTTCAGCCTTTTGCCTACTACAAAAATAACAGAACCATGTTACCCTTTAGAAACACTACAGAAAAGAAGCCAATAAAAACGAACATTAAAACTACATACCTGGCACCATATTGGGGAAGCTTCCAAAAGGAGGCATGCTGAAAATGTTCATGGGTGGTGGGAGGAAGCCAAACTGATCAAACACATTAGGAGACCCAGGTGGTGCTGCACTGCTCTCTTGAGGCTTCCTCTGCTGGCTCTTCTGCTGCATGGGCTCCTGCTGCATGGGCTCCTGCTGCATGGGCTCCTGCTGATGTTGCATTACATCACTCAGCATCTGCTTAAGCCTGGAAAGATAAAAAGCCACTTTATACACAACAGCCCAATTCCAAACTACAAAAACACAAAATTTTGGTGTAAACTGATCAGGACACTAGGGCAAGATAAACAGTGGGCCCTATTTTGAACCCTGAGAAAAAAAAATATTGATATTTGCACAGAAGAGGTTTGTCATTTCATATCATTTAAAAATGATATTTCTGAAAATGTAAGTTTAGAATGACCAAAGGTTTCCTCCCTGATTTGAAAAGTTATATATTTTTTTTTTTCCACAAAAAGTTTTTTATTTCAAAAAAAGTAAGGCAAGACATACAGGACAAAGGTATTGTCACAACACATCATTTAACAGAATCATATAAAGAGCATATATGTCACGATACAACAGAAAGTTCCTAGCTGAAAATAAGTGAACATTACTGAAACTTAAAATTGTCATTAAGCGTAAGTAGGTGGAGGATCTTCATTTCTATTGTCCCACCCCCCCCGGTTGGACTGCGGGAAGGGCAGGGATCAGTCACTTAAATAAGTTCATCATCTAGAGTACAATGTATCCTGACAGGATGAGAACTAAGTGTCGATCTGGGATAAAAGAGAATAAGGAGAGAGAAAAAGGGAAAGAGAAAGAGCAAAGAGAAAGAGAAGAGAGAAAGGGAAGAGGAACAACAACAAAAACAAAAAAAAAAAAAGGGGACGGGGGGGACGGGGACGGGTGGGGGACGGAGGGGAGGAGGAGAAAAAAGGGGGGAGGGGGGCGAAAAAGGGATAATTATTAGGCGGGGAGTAAGGATGAAGGAAGTGAGAGGGGAAGGATGAGTGGGTCCGCGCCTGCCTCCTCCCCCCCCCGCAGAAAGCGTCGATTGAGACGTTGTACACTCTACAGGTATCTTTTACGATACGTACTGTAGGTATCGATCAGTAGTAACAAAATGAGACCAGCAGGCCCATGTGGTTGAAAATTTATGCATCCTGTCTTGTGAGGTAAAGATTAGTTCCTCCATTTCTTTTATAGAGGAAATCCGTGCAAACCATTCCCTGACTGTTGGAATGTTGGTGGAGCGCCAATGTCTGGGTATACAAAGCCTGGCGGCATTAACCATATGCATCGGTAGTGATTTGTAGTAATCTCTTTTGGATAGTGATGTGAGGTGTAGGAGAAACTGGGACGGGGTGTAGTCCAAGGTGTAGGTAGTGATATGTGAGATGAGACCGTGAACCTCCCTCCAAAAGGGTTGAATGTTCACGCAATCCCACCACACATGAAGCATAGTTCCCCCTCCCAACCCACATCTCCAGCAGGTATCAGGAGTATTAGGGGAAAATTTGTGGATACGTGACGGAGTCCTATACCATTTTGTGATCACCTTGTAGCCATTTTCTTGGATGGCAACGTTCAAAGAGCCCTTATGTGCGTACTCAGATAGTGTTCCAGTCCTCCATGGAAAGAGATCTTTGAAGATCTCTACTCCAGGAAACCTGTGAGGGGGCAGGGGTCTGCGTTGGGGTTTCTGAAAGGAAGGTATACAAAAGGGAGATTAAGTGTCTTTGCGGCTGTTTACGATGGCATAAGGCTTCAAAGGGTGAGAGTTGTCGAGTCCAGTTCGACTGACTGGCGTGAGTTGTGAGGAAATGACGGATTTGTCTATAAGTCCAAAAGGAAAATGAGAGCGTCTTGGTGTTAGATTTTAAAGTTTCAAAGGGTATGGGCTTCTCATTTGAGTAGAATTGAAGAGCTAGGACGTCTTCGAATGGCCACTCCTTACTTAAAAAGTCTGCAGAGTTCCCCGGTGGAAAGTCAGGGTTCCCCCGGAGAGTAGTTAGAGGGCCCGGGGGAGGGGTAACCGAACCCCCTATCATGGTCTTTCTAAAAGTCAGAAGTGTAGAGTGTATAAGGGGGTGGGTTAAGAGGGTATGGGGCCAATTCCGAGGAGATAACCATGGGAGAAGGTGTAAGGGACCTGACGAGAAGGATCTCTCTAGGAAGACCCATGTCTTTTTAGAGGCATGGATGTTCCAGTCAGCGATCCTTGTGAGATGGCAAGCGGAGTAATATTTTTGGAGGTCAGGTAGGCCTATTCCTCCTTTAGATTTAGCTAGTGTGAGTCTGGAGTATTTAATGCGAGGTGGAGAGTCCTTCCACAGGAAAGCAGAACATGCCTTCCGGTAGGATTTAAAAAAACTTGCTGGTAAGGATATAGGGATCGATTGCATAAGATAAAGAAAGCGAGGCAGGATTATCATTTTGATTAAGGCAGAGCGTCCGAACCAGGAGACATTTAGGCCTTTCCAGTCCTTAAGGTGTTTTTGTGTCTGAAGGAGGAGCGGGAGGAAATTTTTTGAATAAAGATCTGACAGGTGGGTGGGGATTCGAATACCTAAGTATGTAAGTGCAACATGTTCCCATTGAAACGGGAATGAGTCTTGGCAATGTGTCACTGTCTGAGAAGGGAGGGAGACATTTAGGGCCTGTGATTTGGTATAATTAATTTTGAGGTTTGATAAGGTACCAAAGTATTCAATGTCTTTGAGAAGATTGGGTAGAGAGATGTGGGGCTGTTGCAGGGAGAGCAAAATGTCGTCTGCGAAAGCAGCGACCTTAAATTCTCTGTTCTTCACAGTGATCCCTTGGATATTTGGGTTGCTTCTCAACCTGTTGAGGAAGGGTTCCAGGGTTAAGACGTATATCAGTGGTGAGAGTGGACATCCCTGGCGTGTGCCGTTACTAATGGGGAAGGCGTCCGACAGGTGGCCATTGACTTTTACCACTGCAGAGGGGCCCTTGTACAGGGCCATAATAAATGATAGCATGCGGGTCCCCAAGCCTATGGCAGTGAGCACCTCCTGCATGTAGTCCCAGGCCACTCTGTCGAACGCCTTTTCTGCATCAAGTGAGAGAAAAAATCCTTGTGTATTGGAAGTCGTGAGCCAGTGATGTAAATTCAGTGTGCGGATGATGTTGTCCCTAGCTTCCCGCCCAGGGACGAAGCCGACTTGATCTAAAGATATGAGGTCGGGTATCAGTGGAAGTAGTCTATTTGCTAAGATTTTCGCGTAAATTTTAATATCCACATTTAATAAAGATATCGGTCGGTAGTTTGCGACTAAGGACGCGTCTTTGCCCTCCTTGGGAATCACCGCTATTTGCGCAGCTAGCATTCTATCAGATTTAGTTTGGGGGTTTGAGAGGGCGTTAAACGTGTCCAAGAGTTTAGGAGCTAGGGAGTCAATGAAGGCTTTATAATATTGGAGGGAAAAACCGTCTGGGCCAGGGGCTTTACCTGTTTTCATTTGTTTCATAGCTGTATCTAGTTCCGACGCGGATATAGGGCCATCCAGGTCCCGGGACTGTTGGGTAGATATTGGTTTAGGGCTGTAGTTGGAGAGAAACTCTTTGATATTTGCGGTGCGGGAGTCAGTATTGTTCCGTGGGGTATTGGTGGGTTGTAAATTGTAAAGTTTTTGATAGAACCTTTCAAATTCTTTGGCAATGTCAGCATTCATGTTTAGAAGCTCCCCCCTAGGGTTACGTAAATGATGGATTGTGGAGGACAATTTTGAATTTTGGACTGTGCGCGCCAGTAGATGGCCGCACTTGTTGCCCTGTTCATAGAAAATCCTCTGGCCGAGGATGTATCGTCTCCTAGAGCGTTTGCCCAGTTCTTCTAAGAGCAAAGCTCGGGTGTGTGTTAGTTCCTGTAGGGTGGCTCGTGCGTGTGTCAATTTATGGGAAGTTTCAAGGGAGCCAATCGTCCTGATGAGAGAGTTTATGTATTCTTGGCGCTGTTTCTTAGCTTTTGTAGCAAGGGCGATTAGTTCACCTCGAATCACGCATTTATGCGCTTCCCAGAGGGAGGTTGGGGAAATCTCCGGATTCGAGTTTTCCGTGAAATATTGTTGAATTCTCGTGCGGACATGGTCCATCACCAGGGGATCTTTGAGGAGGGAGGGATTCAGACGCCAAATCTTCGTTCTAGAATTGGGTTCGGGGAAAGATAAGGTCACCGTTATTGGGTGGTGGTCAGACAAAAACATTGGTTCTATGGTGGACTGTTGGAGTAGGGGAAGGTCAGTCTGGGAGAGAAAAAAGAAGTCGATCCTAGAATATTTTTGATGTGGGGCTGAAAAAAAGGTATAATCCTTGTCAGAGGGGAATAAAGTGCGCCATGTGTCATGTAAGGTCAATGATTGTAGTTGTAGATTGATCTGACGTATCGCTTTATAAGTTAAAGTAGATGTTCCTGTGGAGGAATCCAGTAAGGGGTTTAGGGGCACATTAAAATCCCCTCCCAGGAGTACTATTCCCGATTTAAAGGAGGTCAGGAGGTCACATGTTTTCCTAAAGAAGGCGACTTGGTGGTCATTTGGGCAGTAAATATTGGCTAATGTAATTGGTGTGGATGCATAGGAACCTTTAAGGAAAATATATCTGCCGTCAGGGTCGATAAGTGAATCAGATATTTGGAAGTTAGCTTTTTTTGATATGAGAATAGAAACGCCCTTAGTCTTAGACTCAGGATTGGTGGAGTGAAACGCAGTCCGGTAGATGTGGTTAGACAGCTTAGGTATGGCGTCGGAGCGAAAATGGGTCTCCTGCAGAAATATGAAATGAGCCCTATGTGTGGTGAGAGAGGATAATACTTGTGACCTTTTCTCTGGTAAATTCAGGCCCTTCACGTTTAGGGATAGGCATTTCAACGTCAGGGAAGACATGGCTTGGGTCTGACAATATTGGGTAAGTGAGTGCGCGGTGCGGGGGTAGTACTAGGAGAGACAGGGGCGGACCCAATCGAGGAAAAAAGGGGAGAAAGAAAGGGAAAAAGGGGGAGAAAGAAAGAGACAAACGGGAGAGAAAAAAAAAAAAAGAAGGGGGGGGGGGAAGAGGAGAGAGGGGCGGGGAGAAAAAGAGAAGAGGCTAAGGAAGGAGACTGGGGAAGTGTCAGAAAGAGGTAAGTTGGGAAAGAGAGGAAGTAAGAAGAATAGAGAAGGGACAGAATAAAGATCAACCAGAGGTGGAATTAGGCTAACCAAGCCACCTTAGGAAAAGGGAAGTCTGGAGGGTCAGCAAAAAATCCCAAAGGGATCGCTGTGTGGGTACGTAAAAATGGACGACGACCTCAGAGAGGTTGCGATCCGGGGAAAGAGTAGATATCATTGTTTAAAGTAGGGTGAGTGTAGTGGGGAACCTACCACTAGTGCAGAAACCATAACTCAATAACTAAAGTGCATTCTAAAGCCAGATTGTTATGAACTCTTTGTGCTACAACTGAGGTGAGTGAAACATAGCAAACATATGTACCCAGTGCCGCCGCTGATTACCATGACCCATCTGCAGTAAGAAGCTGTAATCAGGGGGGGCAAAAGAAGAAAATCAGCTGTAACCTGTGACTATTTGAGAGCCCGAGACGTCGAGTGGAGTTCTTTTCCCTTCTCCCTCTCTATACCGAGAAGTGAGGGAGAGCAGAACTTATCTAAGCAGCCATTATAAAAACCAGACTTCAATTTAATTGGTTTAATTGCGTTAAACACAACCAAACACATTGCCAAGACAGGCAGAGCGGTGTCAATTCAATTAACAGGTCTAATCTGCTCCCCCCCTCCTCCCACCTTCCTGGGAGGAGGCAGGGGGATTGCGCAGGAGGATAGCCCCGGCAACCCCGCTGTGATTTGGGGGGCATTATCCTGCAGTAATAGTATGGCCTAAAGTGACGCCTCAGGCTGGCAAAGAGAGGCAAACTGTTTTCTTAGAGGCTAAAATAAAGGTTACATTAGCTGAACTAAGCAGTGACAGGAGTTCTTATATACCTCTATGCATGAAAACAGAGGGATAAAAAAGAAAAAAAAAAAGAACACCCTCACAGTTCTTATATGCTTGTAGAGTCTTTGAGATAAAAAAAACACAAAAAAAAAAACACCCCTCCCCTCCAAACCCCCCCCCCCCCCCCCCGTAATCCGCAATAAGTTGACAGTGTTAACAAAGGCAATGTAGAAGATGGTGTGGATGTCGAGGAAGGATGGGTAGTGAGGCTTCAGTGCTGTTTACCTTACAGGGTATTTATCCGGTCGATGGATCGTGGCCTCCATCGAGTAGTGTTGCCAGGCATTTTCACATAGAGATTGGAGGCTGGTGCAGGGGACAGTGAGAATAGGAATCAGGCGGCGTCATCCGGTGAACAGGGGATAAGGTATGTTAGGCATCCGGAAGGCGTCTGTCTCATCTCCTGGGTGGTGTAGACGGGGATCCCGGGCATTCTCACTGTGGTTTGGGGGGTATTCTCTTGCGGTGTTAGAGTGGCTCAGAGCGACGTCTCAGGCTCTTACAAGGTAATTATCCGGCAAGTGGATCGGAACCTCCATCGGGTAATGCTGTCAAGAATTTTCACGGAGAGGTTGGAGGCTGGTGTGAAGGAAAGGGAGTCAGGCGGCAGCATCTGGTGAACAGGGAGTAAGGTGAGTTAGGCATCCATACGATCCCTCCTCCTGGAGGGTGTAGATGGGGATCCCGGGCTGCGTTGATGTTGATCACGGCGTGAAGTGTGGTTTCCCAGATTAGGTTGGTCAGCTCTGTATCTGCGGGATCTGTGGCGTTGGGCCTTTGGAGATGGGTGTAGCGAAACCGGAAGCCAGGGTTCAGAGGGGAAGAAGGCGGCGTACCATTCTGGAAGTTCAACGTGCGGAAGATCGAGTTGATCGCAGAAACCCAGCAAGTCATCAGGTGTGCGGAGGAGCGCAGAGCGACCTCTGGTGGATGCTGACAGCCCAAAGGGGAATTTCCAGCGGTATTGGATATTTCTGGCTCGTAGGACGTCCAGAAGGGGGCGTAGTGCTCGTCTATGCTGGAGTGTTATTTGTGAAAGATCCTGAAATAGCTTAATTTCCGCGCCATTATGGAGGATGCGGCCTCTTTCCCTGGCTTTGCGAAGTATCTCCTCTTTCAGTGGGAAGTTGACTACACAACATATTATATCCCTTGGTGGTTCATTTTCACGGGGTACAGGGCGCAGGGCTCGGTGGGCTCTTTCCATTTCTATAGGAGAGTCTGCTGGGCGATCAATCAATTCATTAAAGATAGTGCAGATGGTTTGTTGCAATGACCCTGGTTCTATGGCCTCAGGTACCCCCCTCACTCTAATATTATGCCTCCGACCGCGGTTGTCGAGGTCTTCGACATGCCTGTGTATGTCCAGAAGCTGGGAGAGCTGGGAATCAAAGGCAGTGTGCACTTGTCGAATGGCGGCAGCGTGTGTCTGAGAGGTTTGTTCCACCTCATCAATCCTGTGTGCCACTGCATGTATTTCGGCTTTAAGGTCAGCGATCGCCGTTGTGACAGTGTTTTTAATGTCTGCGGCCACTGTTTCTAAGTCAAACAGACTTGGGGGGTGAGTTCGCCCTGCAGTTGCGGCGGAACTTCCAAGCAGTGGAGTGTCGGGTTCCATGCTAGGCGAGGACGGGGTTGGGGCCTGTGAGGCCGCGTGTGCAGCCAAGCGCTGGGTCCGGAATATGTCCGGTATGTTCCTACTCAGCTGCGTACCTGAGTCGATGGTTGCGCGGGATGTCGAGGAGCTCCGGGTGGATCTGCTCATGATGTTGGCAAGGCGTAGGTTCCCCTAAAGGCTAGATTCAGTCCCCGGATCGCAGGAGCTCTCGACTTATGCTGCCATCTTGGTCTCCGTCCAGGCCACGCCCCCTTGAAAAGTTATATTAATGGATGTTACCCTAGAGTAATGTATCATTAGCAATAACCTCACTATAGCTCCTTTGCTTTAACTGCTGGTGGCTGCCACAGTCTTCACAGGCAAGGAGGGAAAAGGAGGGAGGCCTGAGTTACATAGCTGTATAACAAAATAAGAAAAAAAAAAAAAAGCTTTCCTATGTAAAAATGCCTGATCGGTCTCTGCATCTACTTTTTCTTTTAACTGTATGAATAACCATGAATAGTTTACCTTCTAGACACATGTTAAATATGTCTGCCAAAATCAGCGTTTGTGATTATATATATCTATCACTTTTATGACTCAAGCATTGTTTTTGCAACTAGCATTTACATTTAGTTACATAGTTACATAGTAGGTGAGGTTGAAAAAAGACACAAGTCCATCAAGTCCAACCTATGTGTGTGATTATGTGTCAGTATTACATTACATATCCCTGTATATTGTGGTCATTCAGGTGATTATCTAATAGTTTCTTGAAGCTATCAATGCTCCCCGCTGAGACCACCGCCTGTGGAAGGGAATTCCACATCCTTGCCGCTCTTACAGTAAAGAACCCTCTACGTAGTTTAAGGTTAAACCTCTTTTCTTCTAATTGTAATGAATGGCCACGAGTCTTATTAAACTCTCTTCTGCGAAAAAGTTGTATCCCTATTGTGGGGTCACCAGTACAGTATTTGTAAATTGAAATCATATCCCCTCTCAAGCGTCTCTTCTCCAGAGAGAATAAGTTCAGTGCTCGCAACCTTTCCTCATAACTAAGATCCTTCAGACCCTTTATTAGCTTTGTTGCCCTTCTTTGTACTCGCTCCATTTCCAGTACGTCCCTCCTGAGGACTGGTGCCCAGAACTGGACAGCATACTCCAGGTGCGGGCGGACCAGAGTCTTGTAGAGCGGGAGAATTATCGTTTTATCTCTGCAGTTGATCCCCCTTTCTTTTCTATCAGTCATAAACAGTTGTCCTCTTATCAAGTTGGTAGCTGTGGGGGAAAAATAAAAAAAAAGTACTTCCTAGCAAAAATAACCTTCATATAAAAGACCCTTTGTTATTAGCAGTTTCTGCCAGCTGCTGGTAATACAATATGGGAAATTACTAATTATGGTGCAGCTGCAAATGAAAACCAATCAGCCTTTAGCTTTAGAATTTCAAAGCAGGGAAAGGCATTCAGGCAAGACAAGTTTCACTACTTCTTCACCCTATCCCCATACCTTAACACTTACTTGACACCTCTCACGATCCAGCTCTGTCCCCGCTTGCAGCCCCACGCTCCTCTCTTCCTGGATTTACAAGCTTCACAGAGTGCAACAGGAAACAGTGGCTCCTGCCATTGTCAGTCAAATCATGGGAGGAGGGAGCATGGGTGTGGCCAAGCCAAGCTGCCCCCAATTGCACACAGCTTTCTATGGGGGCACTCGCAGGGAGAAAGAAAAGACAGCACCAAGGGTGACTACCAGGGAGGAGGTAAGGGACTAGCTCTGTACAATATTTTTGCACAGAAAAGGTAAGTATATTTTGTTAAAGAAAAAAAATCTTTGGCTTTAGAATCACTTTAATGGAACAAGCAAAAGCTAAAGATTTGATTGGTTGCCATGCACAGCTGCTCTAGATTCTGTCTGCTCCAGTTGTAGTAAATTCCCCCAATCTTCCAAAGGTAAATTTATAAAAGGCACTGATGCAGAAACATTTGTTTTTGCGGATTAATACTGAAAGAGCCGCTGACAAACAGCTCTGCAACAGTTTGGACTTTTGACAGTTGATCTAAAAAATAGTCCTGACACACGTGCAGGCATGTGCCCAGTGAAGAACTGCATGGCATAAAAAGGTAGAACCTAGGTATTTAACAGGTTAGATTTTATAGTATTAAGGAAAAGTTCGGGGTTGTTAAAAAAAAAATGGATTTTTAAAACAGCTTACCTGTAAAATCCTTTTCTTGGAGTACATCACGGGACACAGAGCACCATAATAATGACTATGTGGGTTATATGCTTACCTTTAGGTGATTGGACACTGGCAACCAATAGTAAGATGGTTCCTCCCATATAACCCCTCCCACACAGGAAGTGCCTCAATTTTGTAGCAAGCAATGACGATCCCAGAAAAAGAGGGGAGGGACCTCTGTGCCCCGTGATGTACTCCAAGAAAAGGATTTTACAGGTAAGCCATTTTAAAAATCCGTTTTTCTTTATCGTACATCACGGGACACAGAGCACCATAATAATGACTATGTGGGATGTCCTGAAGCAATGCATCTGGGGGGGGGGGGGGACACACATCATCCCTAGACCCAATGGATCTGAGATTATAAAGCAGTCTGCAACATGCTGTGGCCAAACACAGTCTCTTTTTGATACCTCACATCCACCTGGTAAAACCTGGTGAACGTATGAACTGAAGTCCAAACGGCTGCTTTGCAAACCTGAGCCATAGACACCTGCTGGCGTACTGCCCATGATGCAACAACCCCTCTAGTGGAGTGTGCTGTTAAATCGCGGGGTGGAACCCTACGCTTTAATCCATACGCCTGGACAATAGTCTGGCAAATCCACCTGGATATAGAAGAACATGTTGCCAGCTGTCCTCTTCTAGGACCCTCAGGCAAAACAAAAAAGCAGTCAGTTTTCTGAAAAGGAGCTGACAATTCCAAGTAAACGTTTATTGCTCTCACCACATCCAGTGAGTGAAGCGACCTTTCCTCCCTAGTTTTAGGGTTTGGAAAAAAGGAAGGTAAAATGATATCCTGATTCAAATGAAATTTGGAAACCACTTTTGGTAGAAAATCAGGACGAGGTCGCATGACCACTTTGTCCTCATGAAGAACCATAAAAGGTTCTTTGCACGAAAGGGCGGCCAATTCTGACACCCTTCTGGCTGATGTTATAGCCATTAGAAAAATTAATTTCCTGGTCAATAGGACCAAAGGGATATGCCTAATAGGTTCAAAGGGCTGACTCTGTAAGGCTGACCGTACCAAATTTAGGTCCCAAGGACACAAAGGTGGTTTACGCGGTGGCCTCAGGTGCGTTACTCCCTTGACAAAGGTTCGCACCAAAGAATGGGATGCAATTGGTCTTTGGGAAAAAAAACGATAAAGCCGAAATCTGTCCCTTGATTGTCTCTAAAGCAAGCTGCAAGTCTACTCCTGTTTGGAGAAAGGTGAGCACCCTTCCAATCGTATACCTACGAGGGTTCCATTTCCTTTTCTCACACCAAGAAATGTATGACTTCCATACTCTGTAATAGATAGTTCTAGAAACTGACTTTCCAGTGTTTATCAAAGTGGACAAGACTGAACCCATAATACCACGGTCTTTCAGTAGTCTGGTCTCAATAGCCAGGCCATCAAATTCAGAAACCATAAAGAAGGATGGAATATGGGCCCTTGAGACAACAGATCTGGGCAGCAAGGAAGAACCAACGGATCTCCTACTGCCAACTTCACAATCTCCGAGTACCATGATCTCCTGGGCCACCAAGATCACCGGCTTCCGTTCCTCCCGTATTCTGCGTAGTAAGTGCGGCAGAATTTGGATCGGAGGGAAAGCATATATCAGAGAATACTGATCCCAAGGAACCACTAATGCGTCTATCCCGACAGCAAGCGGATCCTTGGTCCTGGACACAAACCTGTCCAGTTTGGCATTGAATCTGGATGCCAGAAGATCCACGTCTGGGGTCCCCCAGTATTGGCAGATCTGTAGAAAAACCTCGGGATGTAGGGACCATTGCCCTGGTAACAATTTCTGGCGACTCAGGAAATCCGCCTGCCAATTGCCCACCCCCAGGATAAACACTGCCGACAAAAACGGCACATGATTTTCTGCCCATGTTAGTATATGATTTACTTCTTTTTGGGCTGCCCGACTCCTGGTACCCCCCTCGTGGTTGATATACGCCACTACTGTGGAGTTGTCGGACTGAACTCTGACCGGAAAACCCCGCAATCTGGACGTCCAGAATCACAGGCCCAGACGAGCTGCCCGAATTACCAGTAGATCGATGGGCAGAGTCTTTTCTGTCTGGGACCATATTCCCTGGACAGATGCTTCCTCTAGGACTGCTCCCCAGCCGAGAAGACTGGCGTCTGTGGTCACCACTTTCCAGGCTACTGGTGGGAAAGATTTACCTCTTTGTAAGTTGCTGGTTCTTAACCACCAAGAGAGGTTCCATAGAACCTGTGGACATAGAACCATTGGCTGATCCAAGGTTCGCGCAGACTTGTCCCAGGCTTTCAGGATACTGTTCTGGAATACTCTGGAGTGGAACTGTGCATATGGCACTGCGCTGAAAGATGACACCATCTTGCCCAATAACCTCATGCACAGCCGGACAGAAGGTGTTGGTTCTTTTTTTCACCTTCTGTACAAGTTCCACTATGGAGGCGACCTTTAAGGGCGGAAGAAACACCTTTTCTTGGGCGGTGTCCAAGACCAGACCCAGATACACCAAGGTTTGGGTTGGACAAAGAGCTGACTTGTCCAAATTTAGTACCCAACCTAGGCGTTGTAAGAACCGCACTGTACTTGACACGTTTAGAACTAGTGTAGGGCGAGAGCAATCCCTTAGAAGTAGATCATCCAGGTATCCTATTATGGAGACTCCTTGAGATCTTAGGGAAGCCAGTACTGGGGCCAGAACCTTTGTGAAGACCCTGGGGGCCGTGGCTAGACCGAACGGTAGTGCCACAAACTGGAAATGACTGCCCTCTACAGCAAAACGTAAGAACCTTTGGTGTGGACCGAAGATCGGCACATGAAGGTAAGCATCCTTGATGTCTATGGATGCCAAAAAGTCTCCCTTTCTCAGGGACCTTATTACTGAGCGAACCGACTCCATGCGGAAAGGTCGGACGTCTACAAAGAGATTGAGAGCCTTGAGGTCTAAAATGGGCCTTACTTCCCCATTTGGTTTCGGCACGGTGAACAGGTTTGAGTAAAACCCCTTGAATCTTTCTTCGTGCGGAACCTTTACAATTACCCCCTGCATCAGCAGACGGTGTAAAGCTAGGAGTAGGCAACTTCTTTTCCTTGGATCCGCCGGGACCCTTGAGTGTAGAAAGTGGTTCGGGGGAACCTCCCGGAACTCTATTCTGTAACCGTTCTTTACAGTGGAAATGACCCATCTGTCTTGAACCAGTTCCTCCAACAGCCAAAGCCTGCCCCCCCACCCGTGAGAGCGGGGGCGCCCCTTCACAAGGTAGACTTGGAGTTAGGCTTGGGTGGCTTTTGGGTCCAGGGTTTTTTCTGACCCTGTGGTCTTTTAAACCAAGATGGCTGAGGCCGTCTATACCGTTTAGGGGAAGATGCACCCGGCCCTGGGG
Source organism: Lithobates septentrionalis (assembly GCA_037952835.1). Classification (NCBI taxonomy): domain Eukaryota; kingdom Metazoa; phylum Chordata; class Amphibia; order Anura; family Ranidae; genus Lithobates; species Lithobates septentrionalis. The sequence goes on along the minus strand of JBBDGP010001068.1, from coordinate 2,650,636 downwards.
GATTAGGAATTTTATAAGAGGGCTGCTTCCCCTTCTTTTTAATAGGAAGCAGAGCGCTCTTACCTCCAGAGATCTTTTGGATATATTTATCCAGATCATCGCCAAACAGGCGTTCTCCATGAAATGGAAAGGCAGCAAGTAGCCTTTTACATGGTGTCTCAGCGGACCAGTTCTTTAGCCACAATACTCGGCGCATATAAACTAATAACGCAAAACGAGACATCTGTTGAATTGAGTCCTTTAAAGCGCAAAACACAAGGCATGAGGGATCTCTGATAGCTCTTCAGCAGATTCCCCCTAGCAAGGAATGCTCTTTACTATCCTCTTAAAGCGATCCTTTAGGGATTGACAAATCCCAATAGCAGGCTGAACTGCTGCACTGGCAACTGAGAAGGAAGCCTTCAATGACTCTAGCTTTTTATCAGCCGGATCCTTGAACACCTGGGCATTATCCACTGGACAGGTTAAATTTTTATTCACGGAAGATATGGCAGCGTCTACCAAAGGTGTGCTCCATTTCTTCCTAAACTTCTCCTCCATAGGGTACAAAACAGAAAACCTTTTAGGAGGTAAGTATATCCTGTCAGGATACTCCCAGTCCGCATAAATCACCTGCTCCAGTAACGGATGCAAGGGAAAGGCTTGGGAAATTTGCTTATGTCGCAAAGATCCCAGAGTGGAACAAGCGAGTGCAGACTCCTGAACCGGGGTAACTTAAACCCAATTCGTACCATCTCCATTAGAGATTGGATAAACAATTGCTGGCAATGGGAGGCTGAAATTGGCTCCTCAGAGCTGGAATCCTCTGCCGAGGAATCTTCAGCCTCTCCTACCTCCTGGTCCCTTCATGACCACCTCCTCTGGATCCTCTGCCCATTCTGATTCCAGGTTACCTGGACCCATATGGCTATAAGAATCCTGGGGCTCTAGTGACTCACCACTTGGCCTGGGGGAGGGAGATCTATTACGCTTCCTTCCCCCTGTGTTACAGAGGCAATCATGCCAGCTATCTTGCCTTCAAGACCCGCTAAGGCAGATGCCAAATCATCCTTTGTAACATAAGCCAAGGTAGGTACATTGGTAGTGGCTACTATGCCTGACAAGTGCAATGGCTCAGCCAGGTCAGAAGCCGCAGGTCCTTCAGAAGAAACTGAGGCTGCATCAGCATGGGGTTGGTCTCCTGTTATTTGAGGAGGGACTCTTACCCCTGTGCTTACCTTGTTCCTTGCTCCTCGTTTTTTGGAAGACATTGCTTACACACAAGGAAACTTAAACAGGAGTACTCCCCACAAACTATAACTAGTTAAAACCTGTCACCGCTGTGTCCAAGACCACCAGGCTCGCGTGCCCACCATTCGCTCTGCTTCCTCCATGAGCACACCAGAGCTCCCTACTTTAAAAGCACTAGCATGAGAATGAGCGCGCGCATCAGCGATTGGCGACCCGCCTACCGCATGGTGCATGCGCCGTCCTGACGCGCACCTGTGACGTGGATAGCGGTGGCGTGCACACGCATTCGCACGTAAAATATTTTAAAAATGCGCGCCAAAACCGGCCTCTGTAATCCTAGCATAGGCTCAAGGTTACACTAGCAGTTTTACAAGGGGAAATACATATATTCACATGTATATATATAAAAAAAAAAACCAAAGGGAGTACTCACCATCCCAAGCAGCAGGGCCTGTCTTGCCAGGCCCAATCTTCCCCCATCACAGAGGGTAGCGCCTCTAGGGACCTTCAGGGACCGGGTCCCCCATATTGGGGTCCACACCCCTGGACCTATAAAGCACCCTTTATGGTTTCCTTGGGCAAGATTGACCAGGAATAACAATTTTAACAAGGGTCCAGCGCCTAAAAAGGACACATTACAAGCAACACCTCGTTCTTGAACCGAGGTTCGGGTATCATCCACTTTAGCTTAGCAAGCCATCCGAATGGATCCGATTATAAACATCCTCAGTGGGACATTTTCTTTTTAGAAACTTGAAGAGCTTCAACAGCCATGACCATCACCTTCAAGACACTGGCGAAAAAAACTGAGGCACTTCCTGTGTAGGAGGGGTTATTTGGAAGGAACCATCTTACTATTGGTTGCCAGTGTCCAATCACATAAAGGTAAGCGTATAACCCACATAGTCATTATTATGGTGCTCTGTGTCCCGTGATGTACGATAAAGAAAAAACAAAAACATACATACTTGCCTCCATGCTGCAGCATCAGTCTGATGCCATAGCTGTTCCTTGCTGGACCCAAGTCTGAGAACTAAGGTTTACCTGACTGCTGATCGCTCAGCTCTTAGCAAAGAACTGTGACTTTCAGTCACCACTCTTTGCTCTGCCCCTCCAGTGCTCACTGGAGCATAGGGCTGGGGAGGCAGCAGGTGCAGCTGGCTTCAACTCCAAACAGCATACTGAAGGGCTGAGCCAGCTGCTGATCAGATATCTGGGTGAATCCCAACAATATGGTCAGGATCCTTCCAGAGCCTAGAGCGCCCCTTTGATATCAGCCGACAGCAGGCTTTAGTCCACTGCCAACTGATTCTGGGTCACAGGAGAGCACATAAGACACATGTGACCCACAAGAAAAGTATGGCCAAAAAAAGCTTTGGCCATACGTCTCTATTAAGAGAATACTTTACTTGTTACATTCTTTTTTGAGAAATAACCAATATACTGAGTGACCTATGACGAAAATTTACATTACATAATTTGTAGGAAAACTTGCTTTTCTTTTACAAGTAAAATCGGTCCATACCTGAGAACATTGTTTTGCTGCCAGTTAAGCTGAGTATAACATTGGTTCAGCTGGTGCATGATGAGGTGAACTTGTGACGTTCCCAAGTTAGTAGGCATCATGTTGTACGGGTTTGTAAACATGCTTTGTAGGAGGTAGTAAAGAGACTAAAAAAAGAAAGTAAATACCAATTTGGGCAATTAAAGAATTGCAGAAGAATCAAAGAATAAAATTAAAAACAGGGTTTGTTATGCATTCTAAAATTACCACTAACTGTCAGGCATTTATGAAGAATAAAAAAAAAAAAAGGTACCACCCAATGAGACGTCATAACTAGTTAGCATAGGTTTAATCATTTAGCAGTTTAATATATTCCAGGAAGAAAATGTGAATATATGAATGAGGGAGATATTCTGATTCTTTTTAGCACACAACCTCTTTTGGGTAGTATTTTTTTTGAAAACACCTTCTGTGTACTCCATGTGCTATATACTGTAGAAAAAAAAAAGAAGCAGCCCACAGCAACCTATTAATTTGTATTGCTCCTCTACCCTCAGCCCCCAACTCCCAACACGGTAGAGGTGTCCAAAGACAGAATACTGTATCTGGAAGATTGTCTTATAATCTAAAGTGTCCTTAGACATAAGGCATATGTTGCCCAATCCTGCCCAAACAGTGCAACAATATGCCTACCTTATGCACATTGATGCAATACACACATATCCATACCACAACTGGATAGAATAGCTGTTAGGAAGTGGTTTAGTGAAGGATCTGGCCACTTACCTTTAATGTAAAATTTTTGTTCGCATTTGGGAGTAAGAAACATTAACTCAGAGTTATCGGAATTTTTCATAGGTCATCAGAGAACATACCTGTTGATCCCTCATTAAAGTCTGACACATGTTCGTGCTGAAATCCAGCTGCTTCTTTATCTGGTCTATTTGCTCCTGCCAAAGATGTTTCTCCTCCACCTGAGAAAGCTCAGACACCCAACGTAGGTTTTCTTGCCTCCGCATGCTAATATTTTGCTGCTGTCTTGTTCTGGGAGAGGGCCTATAATTACCATCAACTGCGGATGGATGCTGGCCTTTCCAACTATGAACAAGAATGATGTAAAACAACTTACATTTTCAAAGCATGTCACACAATTTTCTATTTTGATAAGTAAATAATTTAATTGCTAGAATACTCAAATGGGGAAAACACAAAACAAAACAGTATTTCATGCTAAAATGTGTCATTAACCTAATTTGTAGCTAGAGGAATTATTTAGGACTGACTGTGGGATTCATCACAGAGCGGTATCCAGCACAAACACAGCCTACCCAGCAGGTCAGGCATTAGGGTGTGGCAATAAATGAGCATGTGTCCAAAATCCAAGACACGTTTACACAGCGATTTCAATGGGTATATAACAAGCTGTTCCTTCCGGGTCCAGAAAAACATTATACCATGTGAATTTCCTTTTAAACTCAAAATGTCCTTTAAAGGTCAGCTGTAATTTTAAACTGCCATCCTACAGTAGGTGACCGCGATATTGTGTCAATCTCGCCACATTTCTCGGCGAGATTTGACACCTGCGAGCCCCGTCGCAGGAGCCAGCGCCGAGATGGCTCACTCATCGGGAAAGGAAAACGTTGTTTTCCTTCCGCGATGAGTGACAGGCAGTGCTGACAGCTGTCTGGTATGAATCCTGAGGCGGGAACACCGCGCCAAATTTTAAATGAAAAAAAACGGCGTGGGTTCCCCCCCCAGGGGCATACCAGGCCCTTGGGTCTGGCATGGATTGTAAGGGGAACCCCCTACGCCGAAAAATCGGCGTGGGGGTCCCCCCCAAATCCATACCAGACCCTTATCCGAGCATGCAGCCCGGCCGGCCAGGAGAGGGGGGGACGAGCGAGCGGCCCCCCCTCCTGAGCCGTACCAGGCCGCATGCCCTCAACATGGGGGGGTGGGTGCCCTGCGGGGGCCCCCCCACCCCAAAGCACCTTGCCCCCATGTTGATGAGGACAAGGGCCTCTTCCCGACAACCCTGGCCGTTGGTTGTCGGGGTCTGCGGGTGGGGGGCTTATCGGAATCCGGGAGCCCCCTTTAATAAGGGGGCCCCCAGATCCCGCCCCCCACCCTGTGTGAATGAGTTTGGGGTACATGGTACCCCTACCCATTCACCTGGGGAAAAGTGTCAATATAAAAAAAACACAGTACACAGGTTTTAGGAATAATTTATTAGTCAGCCCTGGGGTCTTCTTCCAACTTCGGGGGGTCTCCTTCCGACTTCTCCCGGGCCCCGCCGCTATCTTCTTCCAGCTCTATTGCCAGCGAGGGGCCCGGTCTGCTGCCGCTGTCTTGCCGCCGCTGTCTCGCCGCCGCCGCTGTCTTGTCGCCGCTTCTTCTCTTCTTCCCCGATGTTGACACGACGCTCTCTCCGGCTCGAATGCTGTGTGCGAGCTGCGGAGCCATTTATATAGGCGGTGACCCTGCCCCCTTACGACGTCATTGTCCCAGCATGCGCAGGGACTCTGGCGTCATAAGGGGGCGTGACCCCAGAGTCCCTGCGCATGCTGGGACAATGTCGTAAGGGGGCGGGGTCACCGCCTATATAAATGGCTCCGCAGCTCGCACACAGCATTCGAGCCGGAGAGAGCGTCGTGTCAACATCGGGGAAGAAGAGAAGCGGCGACAAGACAGCGGCGACAAGACAGCGGCGGCGGCGAGACAGCGGCAGCAGACCGGGCCCCTCGCTCGTCCCCCCCTCTCCTGGCCGGCCGGGCTGCATGCTCGGATAAGGGTCTGGTATGGATTTGGGGGGGACCCCCACGCCGATTTTTCGGCGTAGGGGGTTCCCCTTACAATTGATGCCAGACCCAAGGGCCTGGTATGCCCCTGGGGGGGGAACCCACGCCGGTTTTTTCATTTAAAATTTGGCGCGGTGTTCCCGCCTCAGGATTCATACCAGACAGCTGTCAGCACTGCCTGTCACTCATCGCGGAAGGAAAACAACGTTTTCCTTTCCCGATGAGTGAGCCAGCGCGATATGCACAGTACCCTGTCGCCGAGAACCAGCGCGATGCTATCGCGCTGGAAACACAATCTCGCGGTCAGGTACTGTACATTTGAACAGATAAGAAAGCACACTGATAAAATTATATTTCACAAGCCAGAGACCCCTTTCACACAGATATCATCCATTCAGTCATTTTTTTCATAGGTGCGTGTAGTCACCCGTAACATTACTAGGTGACCCTGCCCCTTTTTTCTTACTTTTGTAGCGGGACAGCTCCGCTTCTCACAGCGCTAAAGTAAACAAATGGGCAGGGTCACCGAGTATGTTGTTGCCCATATATTATGCCACATAGGGGGCAGGGTCACCCAAAGACATCACCAGGTGACCCTGCCCCTTTGTTTGCTTTAGCGGCAGGGAGAACTGGCAATGTCATTCAGCGCCAATTCCAATAAATTACCCCCACACCCAGCAGGTCAAGATTATGGGGAAGAGGCCCTTGTACTAATCAGTATGTGCCCCACCCCAGCAAAGTACTTCCCCCATGTTAAAGCTATGTGGCCTGGTAGGGTTCAGGAGGGGGTACTGCCGCATGCTAAGATAAGGGTATAATATAGACTGGGGGGGGGGGGGGCTTTGCAGCATTTTTTTAAATTTGGCATGAGGACCAAAAGACAAAGACCAAAGGACCTGGTATGGATTGATGGTGGGGGAACTCACTTTCTTTTGTTTACATTCTGCTGTCAGTGGGATATCCCCTGCTGACAGCTGGGATGAGTCAAAGTTGTTAGAACAGGCTCCTAACAACCAATGGAACTGATGCAAAACTGATGCAAATACAGACGCTGTCTGTTTACTTCTGCTGCTGTTTTTTTTTTTAAGAAGAACAAAAAAAAGAGACTTGCTCCACTTAAAAATTAAACGAACCTCAACAGATGTGGATGTAAACTGATATAAAACAGATGATTATCTGTTTGCCCATAGGAGAAACGGACTGACGGAACGCCCATGTGAAAGAGGCCTAAGGCCCCTTTCACACGGGGCTGTCCATTTTGATAGATCCGCTTGCTCAGCAGGGATTGCTCCGTTGATCCCCGCTGAGCCGGCAGATGACAGGTCTGTCTCTGATCACTGTGCAGGGACGGACCTGTCAGAGCCCCACTCTCCTCTATGGGTTATCAGATGAAAACGGACTGCCTGTCCGTTTTCATCCGGTCCACCAGACGGATGGAAAATAGGGTTTTCGTCCATCTGCATTTAGCGGATTGGATATCAGCGGACATGTCACCGCTGACATCCGTCGCTCCAGAGGGGTGCATGAGTGTCCATTCAGGTCCGCCTGAAAAACTGACAGGCGGACCTGAACAGTCCGCATGTGTGAAAGAGCCCCAAGGCTTAGACTGAAAACAAACATTTCATTAAGCACATTCCATTAGGAAGGAAAAACTTGAGGGTACCCCTGTTTACTGTTCTCTCCAGTGCAAGCACTCCGATTGATACTGCTTTTAAGATAAGTGACATTTTCATGGAATGTTTCCTCTTGCTCTTCCTCTTCCTCATCCTCATCTTCCACCTGATTTATATCTGAAATGCAGCCATCATCTTCATCATCCTCATCCAGGGCACACTCGGTGGACCCTCCCCAAGTGGCCATAGTTCTAAATAAAAATAAAAAAAATCATATCCAAGAGTGGGTAATACTGAAAAATGTTTTTTGGTGGTAAAATGTACCACTGGCATGTACTAACTGGATATACCACTGATCTGGTAGGTTTAATTGGCTGCCATGTAAATTGGCCCTCGTGAGTACATGTATGTGAGAAAGGGACCTTAGATTGTAAGTTCCCTGAAGGCAGAGACTGATATGATGTAAAGCACTATGTAAATTGGATGGTGCTATATATTGTACTTGTAATAAACAAAATGAACAGTTTTTAAATAATAGGATTTTTATAACAGCTTACCTGTAAAATCCTTTTCTTGGAGTACATCGTGGGACACAGAGCCTTAAGTAATAACTTAATGGGTATATAGGCACCTTCAGGTGATGGACACTGGTATACCCAATCCAGGAAGTTCACTCCCTATATAACCCCTCCTCCTATCAGGAGTACCTCAGTTTTTGTAGCAAAGCAATATACTTAAACCCCAAAAAGAGGGGAGGGACCTCTGTGTCCCATGATGTACTCCAAGAAAAGGATTTTACAGGTAAACGGTTATAAAAATCTTCTTTTCTTTATCGTACATGGGACACAGAGCCTTAAGTAATAACTTAATGGGACGTCCCATAGCAATGCTATTTGAGGGGAAGGAGGCACAACAAGCAGGGTACCCCCAGACATGAGGACCTATACTGCTGCCTGCAGCACACTGTGCCCAAAGGCGATATCCTCAGACCTCCTTAGATCCACTTGATAAAACTTGGTGAATGTATGCACTGAAGACCAAGTTGCGGCCTTACAGATCTAAACCATGGAGGCCTGGTGACGCACTGCCTAAGAAGCACTAATCGCCCTGGTAGAGTGCACTTTGACATGAAAAGGGGGTATCTTAACCCTTAAACTATAATTCTGAATTATAACTTGCCGAATCCACTTAGCGACAGTGAATTTCGACGCTGCCTGTTTCTTAAATAGACTTTCACTGCTCTCACCACATCAGGACAATGTAGTGACTTTTCTTCCCTGCAACATGATTTTGGAAAAAACGATGGCGGGACAATATCTTGGTTCAGGAGAAAACCTGAGACCACTTTTGGCAAAAAGTCTGGACGAGGGCGTAACACCACTCTGTCCTCATGAATAATCAAGTATGGCTCTTTACAAGAAAGAGCCGCCAATTCCTAAACCCTCCTTGCTGAGGATATAGCAACCAAGAATACCAACTTCCTTGGACTAAGGGAATATGTTATATCGGTTAAAATGCCTGTTTTTTTAACACAGACAAAATGAAGTTCAAGCTTCAAGGGTTCAAAGGAGGTTTGACGGGCAGATTAAGCCACATCACCCCTTGCATAAAACCCCGGACTAAAGAACACGTAGCAAGCAGTCTTTGAAATAAAATCGATAGGGCTGAGACTTGGCCCTTAATAGTACTCAAGGCCAACTTGATCTCTAAGTCTAATTGTAGAATATAGATATATCTCCGAGGGTGCCAACCCTTGGATTCACACCAGGAAACATTAGCCCTCCAGACTCTATAATATATAGTTCTGGAACCTGGCTTCCTTGCATTAATCAAAGTAGAGATAACTGACCCGGAAAGCCCATGTTTTTTCAGAATGTGGGTTTCAATAGCCAAGCCGTCAAATTTAGAGACCGTAAGGTAGGATAGAATATCTGTCCCTGTGAGAGCAGATCTGGCCGTAGTGGGAGAGACCATGGCCCCTCCACTGCCATCTTTACGATTTCTGCATATGGTACTACCAGAATTACCGGCTTTCTTTCCAGCTTGATCCTGCAAAGGAACCCACGGGGTCACCAACGCATCCGTTGTCCTGGACACGAAGTTGACTAACTTCATGTTGAATCTGGACGCTAGAAGATCTACGTCCGGAGTCCCCCATCTTTGGCAAAAAGCCCGAAAAATGCCGGGGTGAAGAGACCATTCCCTGGGAATAACTGCTGGTGACTCAAGTAGTCCGCCTGCCAATTCTCTACTCCCGGAATGAAGACTGCCGATAGGCACGGAACATTCCTTTCTTTCCAAGTAAGAATATGGTTCACCTCTCTCTGCGCTGAGACTCTTGGTGCCCCTTTGGTGATTGATATAGGCCACATCTGTGGCATTGTCGGATTTGATCCTGACAGGACAATCCGTAACCTGGGAATCCAGGCCTTTAGAGCCAAACGCAGTGCCCGAATCTCTAGAAAATTGATGGGCAAGGCTCTTTCAAGCTGTTGACCACTGTCCCTGAACAGTTGTCTTTTCTAGTACTGCCCCCCAGCCTAAAAGGCTGGCGTCTATCGTTACCACTTTCCAGATAACTGGTCTGAAGGATTTTCCGTTTAGCAGATTCTGGGTTAGTAACCACCAACTGAGGCTTTGGGAAACTCTTGGGCACAGCCGCATTGGCAAATCTAAAGCTTGAATTGTTTTGTTCCAAGTAGACCGGATACGGTTTTGCAACAGTCTTGAATGAAACTGGGCATAGGGAACCGCTTCAAATGAAGCCACCATCTTTCCTAGCAACCTCATGCAAAGGCGAATGGAGGGATCACCTTTTGACCTGACCATCAGCACCAGCTCTCTTATGGAGTAGATCTTTGAATGGGCAAGAACACCTTTTTTTGGGCTGTATCTATGATCAAACCCAAGTACTCCAGTCTTTTTAGCAGTATTAAGGAAGATTTCTCTAGGCTGAGAATCCACCCCAAACTCTCCAGGTAATTGGTTGTAATGCGTACGCTTTGCTCAAAACAAGCCGACTGGTCTATTAGCAATAGATTGTCTAAGTACGCCAAGACTTTTATGCCCTGTGCCCTTAATCTGGCTATAGGTGGGGCCAGGACTTTTGTAACCACCCGGGGTGCTGTAGCTAGCCCAAAGGGCAGGGCTACAAACTGGAAATGCTGCTGTTCTACCTCGAACCGCAGAAACCTTTGGTGAGCGGGAAATATAGGAACATGCAGATATGCATCCCTGATCTCGATAGACGCCAGAAGTTCTTCTCCTAATAGGATAGAAACGACTGACCTGATCGTCTCTATGCCAAAGGAGCAGATCTTCAGGAACGGATTTAGATCTTTTTAGATCTAGAATGGGTCTGACATCTCCATTTGGTTTTGGTACCATAAAAAGGTGTGAATAAAACCCCAAACCTTGCTCTTTTGTGGGGATCTGTATGATCACCCCAAGATAGTAATCAGTCTAGTGCCTGAAACAGAGATAGTCTTTTCTTTGGATCTTTGGGAATGCTGGACCTCAGGAAACGAGACGGTGGAAAGTCCTGAAATTCCAGTTTGTACCCCAGCGTTACCGTGGAGATGAACCATCTGTCCTCAATTTCCTCTTGCCAGACTTCTGAAAACTGCAGAAGTCCTCCCCCCACCCTGGCGAGGGGAGGGTGCCTCTTCACGATAAGGCTTTAGGATTCTGCTTTGCAGGTTTCCGGCCCCAAGACTTTTTTTGAGCCTGGGCCTGACCCTGAGGTTTTCCTCTAGAGTCTGATGGAGGAGGCCGTCACCACTGCCTAGAGGCGGAAGCCCCTGGCGCTGGAGAAAGAGCCCATTTAAATGAAGGGCGTTTATACTTTTTGACTGGCAAAGTACTTTTCCCACTAGAAATAGTTTTGATATATTTGTCCAAATCATCCCCAAACAGCCACTCCCCATGAAATGGGAACCCAGTTAGGAGGTTTTTACATGGTGTTTCAGCAAAAAGTAAAAGATATTGTGTTTTTTTCAAATTTGTCACTCTTCTTTTGTTTATAGCGCTTGTTTATAAAATAAAAACCGCAGAGGTGATCAAATATCACCAAAAGAAAGCCCTATTTGTGGGGAAAAAAGACATCAATTTTGTTTGGGTACAGCGTCGCTCAACCGCGTAATTGTCAGTTAAAGCGGCGCAGTGCTGTATCGCAAAAAAAATGGCCTGGTCATTGAGCAGCCAAATCATCCGGGGCTGAAGTGATTAAAAGAAAACCCAACTGAGTTCTCATATAATTATAGAAACACTGATCATATAAAACACACTTAAGTATATAACATCCCACATGTAAGAGACAAAAAATATATCAATCAAGTGCCAATCAATAGTGATTAAATAAATTACACAAACATAATTCCACCAGCTGCAGTAAAAACTTGCTAAATAGCAATGGCAAATTAAAAGAAACAATCCACTGCGCTAGGTGTAACAATAATGAATATAAATCCTTAACAGTGCCAATATATAGCGATATTGAAAGTGCTCCTGCTCAATAATAAATCTGTGTTCCAAGGTGCTCAGACTGGGTGCCCCACATAGTTGGTCAATTCCTAGGGGTGAGTGTACAACTATCTCTAGTGTGGTCGTTCAAGCATGTGGTGAGAACCTTGGAGAGATCTGTGCTGGCGTCTCTTGCAGCAAGTTGCCTCATGTAAGTAAATGGGAAAAATAGAAAAGAATCCTCATTGCGCAATGCTGTTTAAAATTTATTGGTAAAAACAATTGAAAAATTCCACTTGTTTGGGGAATCAGCCCACACAGTATTGTGTACCACTGTCTGGCTCAATTCACGAAGGGTAACGCGGGCTGAATCAATGGGCCATCCACAGGAAGCCCTAATTCCGCCATATTGGATGAGGGCATTTGAATACTAGAACTCACGAAATTTGAAGGGTATAAATGCCCTCATCCAATATGGCAGAATTAGAGCTTCCTGATGGCCCATTGATTGGCTGAAACGCGTCGAGGCAATATCGTGTCACACTTCCTCCCACACTACCCTTTGGTAATCAAGCCGGACCACAGACAGTGGTACACAATACTTTGTGGGCTAATTTCCTAAACAAATCACCTGATATACACCCCAGGTGCCAGGATGTTAGGCACAACTGCATGTGAGTGGAATTTTTAAATTGTTTTTACCAATAAATATTTAACGGCATTGCACAATGAGGGTTCTTTTCTATTATTCCCATATACTTATATGAGGCAACTTACTGCAAGATAGACGCCAGCACGGATCTCTCCAGGGGTCTCCCCACATGCTTGAATGACCACACTAGAGATAGTTGGTCAATTTCTGGGGGTGCGTGTACATCTATGTGGGGCACCCAGTCCGAGCGCCTTGGAAAACGGATTATTGCGCACGAGCACTTTCAATATCACTATATATTGGGAATGTTAAGGATTTATATTTATTATTATTACACCTAGCGCAGTGGATTGTTTCTTTTAATTTCACAAGTAAGACATGTCAAATAGAGACAGAACCTGTGTTATGCTGCAAGTTCATAAAGGGACCTAAACTTCAACCATCATGGAGGGTATACCAACTAAGGGGTTTTCAGGGCCTGGCTGCCATATGGATGAACCACGGCCTCGGCCTGCATAGCACCCTGCAGCTGACTACACTCGTAGTATCACGTACCAATATGAGCACTGAACACAAAGTTCATTGCCTTAAGTAAACACTACAGTCCAGGCCCCGCTGCTGCAGGTTCCAGGATGGTTTCCGAGATGTAATCAAGGACAAACGATTCAGTAACAATTCAGTAACTGCTAGTGAGCTATGAGGCAATAAGCAGTTGGATCAGAACAGAAGTGTTGATCGCACTAGAGAAGACAAAAAATAAAGGGGGGGGGGGGGAATAGATTGGGGAATTCTCTACAGGAGAAGAGGTGCATCAACCAAGGACACTAGCAAAAAGACTTGAGTTCCACAGAGTAGATGGTGTCATGAGGATGCATTAGGGGCTTTCCCATCAAAGCTTTTGCCAGTGTCCAGTAACCTGAAGATAGCAGCATATAATCAACTGTCTATCACTACAAAGTCCTTTGACCTGTACTGCACAATTTAAATTATTTTTTTTTTTTAAATTCAAGGTGCTTTTAATTCCACACTATAACATTTCTCAGCTGACTCCCAACAGTATTAGCTGATACTGATGATTTAAATGCAAAGACTGTTACATCTTAGTAGCAAAAATAGAAATGTTTTGTTGGATGAAATTTACTGTTTTTATGTTAGTTCATGAGATATTACTAAAGGTTTAATATTAAAAAATGTTTTACCAACTTTTGCCCAAGTTGGTAAAAAAAACAAAAAACAAAAACCGGGTCTCTCCTGGACATCAACACCATAAGAGATCCTGGCAACTTGGTAGTTCAGTTCAAATACTTTAGGACCCGATAGGTTCACATTTTAATGCCTTACTTTTCAGTTCTGCTTTGATGATGAAGGCCTTGTGTTTCAGAGTCATCACTTCTTAGGGAGGCAGCAGATGTGATCTCTTGTCCTTGTCTCCGCTGATGTTCAGCCATCAAAGACTCCAGCTGCTTCCTTCTTTGTCTCAAATCTTCCCTTAAAATCTGGTTCCAGCGAATCTCTGACCATACCTTTTAATAAAGGAAAATATGCTGCCGTTTTTCAGGGAAATCATGCAAATCTCTACCCAATATAACGTTTCCCTATTCTTTGGTAAATGTTGGTAGGTAGAGCGATGGGCAGACAGAAGAACAAAATAGTTAGCTCTTGGTATAGGGGGCCTCTGACAACACCAAGAGGCTGCGTATAATATTTTGTAGATGTAACGCTACAGAAAGCCATTAGAGGCTACAGGCATGCAGCAAGAGATAGAGATAGTGAACACCCATAAAAAAACAAAAAAACAAAAAAAAACAAGGCAGTAGTAAAAAATAGCATGAAAGAAATATACCAATAAATAAGCAATTTACCTACTACCAGACTAAAGATTATTTTCCTTTTCTGGTCTGAGTAAAGGTAAGGAAAACATATCACTGCCTACAGAATAAGTGCTAAAAGGGCCACAGGTTGGGGACCAGGGAGAGAATAACAGACAAATGTAACCTGAGATTTAGATTTCACAAAATGAAATATTTATCTAAAGAGCTTTAGATATTAGGAATACCTCATTATCCACCGACGAGGAGTCTTCAGGGTCTGGCATGTTTGGAATGGCTGCAGCATTGCTTACGTTAACTTCTGACGTAGAAGAAGCAGTTGGTATATTCCTGGTTGTTGTGTCTGACTTAAAACTAGATGACAACTAATTGAAAAAAAAAAAGAATGATATTCTAATGAGAGCACAATCCATTCATCAGTCACTTTTCTAGAACAGTTTAATGCGAGACAGACCTCCCTGATGCTACAATAAACTTTCTATTATTTCAAAAGAACAATCTGTTTTCCAGCATTTAAAGATCAGTTCAGATCTGCTGCTCCTGTGCCTAATGCCTTATTGACCATAAAAATGCAGGCATGTTTGATTAACTGCCTCAGGTTGGGTCACATAGAAAGTTGTCCCGAGGCAAACCATGTCTACTTGTCTAAAGACTGCAGACTCAGGCCAGCTCTGTTCACAGAAACAGCGGCAAGGGAGGCCACCAACACTGCTTGCAGAATGTACACTTGCTAGTCTTTGCGCTTTATCATTTACCATTACAAAGCAGCCCTAGGATATCCAAGTTACAAGCAAGGTTTTCTGCAATAAATACAGGTATGCTTTAACACACACAAAATAACATACTTTTATCCTATCACTATTAAAGCGTGTCAGGACCCCATGGGGCAAGGACCATGCTATACTGCAGATGGACACCGGCAGCAAAAAGCGCTCTGAGGCGATTCAGTTCGCATAGGTAGCGCTATACAAGTCACTCGTTCGTTAATTAAAAAAAACGTGTACTGAGAGAAATAGGTTTATGCCAAGTTACTGTTGAAAATGCTAGATGTCTATGGCTTTATTACATTCTGAATGACAAACCTGGAACAGGTATGCAGTAACTATAGTCAATTACAAATGCATACTTGTTCCTGAATGTCTTAAAGCAACTGGATCAGAAAGACAGACAGACCACTTGCATTGTCAGAAGAAATGTTCAACCTCAATCCCCAAAAAACGGAAAGCCGTGGGAAAAAAAACAAAAAAAAAAAAAACATTTATATATAAAATATATATCCTGGTCCCCTTAAAGCAGATTAAAAAGCACAGTGCTTGTGCTATGTAATCTGCCCCCATTTAAACAGTAAAAAAAAAACTGCCACTTCCTGTATCCCCCTCTCTGCGCTGACCACTAAATCAGGCTTCCTGAGCCCTAACCATCGTTGTCTGAGACATCCCTGCGTCATCCACAACCCTGTTCTACTCCCATCTCTTCCCCTCATCCCCGCCTCCTATCCACCTGTCAGCTCCTTGTTGTGTGGCTCCGCGCCCCCCAACCCCCACTATTAGTACTAATTCAAAACTTTTAAATGGTCACTGGCAGTTCCTCTGTGATACTCAAGCATTGTACACGGGTATATGCGTTTTCTAAAAACGAGGCTTGTAAATACCTATTTAGAGCCATCTTCAGGTCGGACTCGCGGCCGCTTTACAGCTCCGAGACCAAGCTTCTGCGGGAGGGGTTGAGTAGCAACGTGATCTCCCCGACTGACGTCAGGAGATCTCAGCCCCTCCTACAGAAGCCATATATCGGATCTGATCCAGGGAATCCAAAGAGCTCCAAGAACGAATCCAGGGAATGCTGTAGGTAACCGTGGGGCTGGAACTCAGATGTTAAGCAGCCAGACTGGAAAGCGAAAAACGGATTACAAGATCACATTGTGATAAGTTCTTGGAGTGCCTTGGATTCCCTGGATCGTTTTGGAAATCTGCTGATCGGGCTAGACTCGCTTGATTGACTAGTCGCTGACATTCAAGTCCGTTATTTCTGGTAAGAGTGTACACCCCTTATCTCGGGTGGACACACTATCCCTGGTGCTCTACATGCCTGCTGAGGCCTTTTAACCCCACTTCTGAGCAACAACTTTTCATGGTGGACTCCATATGTGTTTACCATAGGATTGTTTCACCTTTGGGACTTTCTCACCTGTGTTTCTACTCATTATATACATGTTCTGTTTTATATTCATTATATTTAAAATTTATTTTTATCACAAAGTTTTTATTATTTACACACAATACATAGTTACATAGTAGGTGAGGTTGAAAAAAAAAGACACAAGTCCGTTAAGTCCAAACTATGTGTGTGATTATATGTCAGTATTACATTGTATATCCCTGTATGTTGTGGTCGTTCAGGTGCTTCTCTAATAGTTTCTTGAAACTATCGATGCCCCCCGCTGAGACCACCGCCTGTGGAAGGGAATTCCACAACCTTGCCGCTCTTACAGTAAAGAGTCCTCTACCTAGTTTAACGTTAAACCTCTTTTCTTCTAATTTTAATGAGTGGCCATGTGTTAAACCCCCTTCCGCAAAAAAGTTTTATCCCTATTGTGGGGTCACCAGTATGGTAAATTGAAATCATATCCCCTCTCAAGCATCTCTTCTCCAGAGAGAATAAGTTCATTGCTCGAAACCTTTCCTTATAACCAATATCCTCCAGACCCTTTATTAGCTTACTAGGTCCCCAACAAATTTTTTGAGACAAAGCTAACATTTTGCCCAATATTTTAATATCTGTATTGGGTGATTTGAGGAGTGGAAATTCTCCACTGTCAGGGAGGGGGGACTGTTAAGTTGTGTAAAGGCAAGATTAGCGAAAAAACTGTTAGGATGAGCAACTAAATAGTTAGCCATGGAAGTGTGCAACGCAGTATAGGAAGAGACTCAAGTTCTTCCTTTACTGTCTCAAGTTGGAAGCAGTAAGCTCCTGACCTGTGTGCGAAAGTATTTTAGGAATAACTGCTGGACTTTATTTAATTATCCTCAGCAAAATAGGCCAATAGCTTACGAACCTTGTTACTCATATTACATATAAAGTAAGCAGTAGCAGTTCATAGGTCCTCTTTTGCTCTATAAGGAAAACTCACATGTTCAACTTCTGCCTTTGTCAAGGCAGCCCTGCACGGCCCTGTTCTTTGCAGTGTGTAACAGATCAGGGAGAGTAGATCTCCCGGTGCCTGCCACATCTGGAAGCCAGGGAGGTGCGGGGGGCCGGTGGATTTATAACATGTTACACCCTGAATATGGGTGTAACATGGTACAAAAGGTGAACTTATCCTTTAATCAGGGTTAGACCTTCGCCACCCATATATCTGCTTACCTTAAAGCTGATCTTACCCCTCCTTCAAAAGGTCCTTTACCAGGCATCTTCTGCTTGGTTTATTCCCAATGCCAGTATGTGGCAGGCTTCATTGGCCAGCACAGGATGTTGTCACCCCCACCTCACACATGTGCAGGAGTTCAGTTATCCTGGCACACAGGATCTGTGCCAAAATGTAAACTGAGCTGCACGTGCAGCTCAGTGTACATTCTAAAGAAGACTGCGTGCATGCAGGTAGATTTTATTGGACAAGATATATTGCATGTCTCTTCTGCAACAGTCCACCTTCTCTCAGTATTTTTTAAGACTTTAGTTCTGCTTTACCTATTAAGGCCAAGCGACCAAAAGCAAGGATGGATGATGCGGACCTAAGCTGAATCTACATACTTCCACACAATGTGTGCAAGGGTTAGCTCTCCTTTGTGACCTTAAAATGAATCTCTGCAGTGGCTACACCCACAATAGATCCCAATCATGTGCAAAGTAATTTTTTTTTTCTTTTTAACAACTTGCTTACCCGTTCGGTTCAGATATAAACTGTTTCAGGGTCGTTTTTAAAAGATGAAAAGCTGTATTTCCTGCTTTGTCAAAGTGATCTGGCACTGAAAAGTTAAGAGCCTAATGATCGAACAGTGATCTAATTTACAACTAATTTGCAAAAGTAAAATAAATAAGGAGAACTGCATTGCTTACAATTCAAAGCGCCACAAATTAGCGTATCGGGAGGACAAATCAGAAATGTCCCAGTAAACACTGTCCATTGCTAAAGCTGTGGTTGGCCTACAGATATGCCAATTGAAGCTAGATAAAATAACCTACCCTTCATAATGATTTCTAAGCTACTTAGGCCCCTTGACTTCACTGCAATGTTTCATTAGAGGTAAACTAACCTTTCAGGCAAATATGTCAGTTTCCTGAATGTGTGAAAATTGAAGATCCATACTGCTGCCCACAACTGAGGACAAGGAATGCCCAGCGACTCCATTGTGTAGATCACAGTATAGATAGAAATGTCTCCCCACAAACCCGTTTTGTATTTTACTAACCTGTAGATCAGGGCATGCCTTTCTTAAAGTTTGAATTTTTTCTTGTATTTCAATAAGCTTTTTCCTTTCTTCCTGTAACTGCCTCAGTTCATTCTGCTGCTGCTGTAGCTTAGATTCATAAAATTTCTCCCTGCAAAATATAAATGGTTAGCAAGGAGCACCAGCAAAGTTGACTTTAAACAAAATAGGTAAATATAAATTACCTTGCTTGTTCTTTAAGAGCTACATCCTTTTGTGTTTTAGACACATTGGGCCGTGTGTTATTTGGTTGCTGTTTAGGGCTTGCTTCCTCGGGTAAGGAATGACCTCCATTGGCAGATCTCTCAGCTGCCATTGTTTCAGACTCTGTATCACCATCATACTAAGGTAAGACAAAATATATAGAGATACGCTTTAAAGCGGGAGTCCGGCGACCAATCTTTTTTTTTTTTTTTTTTTAGGTCATTGAGACACTTTGCTAAACCCAAAATAATACTCACAGTTTGGGTATACTATTTCCGCCTCTGTCTGTTTTCGTACTGAAGAATAACTTAAAAAATGTGATGCTGGCTGTTTCCATCTTGCTTGTGGGCATGTGAAGCCCACAAGCATTGATTTCCTGGATGCGGTGAATGCTGTTCATTCACAGCTTGTTCACATGCATGATCATTGTTTCCGCACTGAATCTTGGGAAACCTGACACTAAGCTCCCAGGAGACAGTGCGGCACCGGGGAAAGGCAATTAACACGCCTACTCCCATGGGAGGAGAGACAGGAAGTGCCACAATAAAGTACAACGTAAAGGTAATTATAGCGATAAAAAAAAAATTTGTGCGGCATTTGAACAGCCATGCAATTAACTGAATGCAACACCGCTTTAAAGAGATTGTTGCTTTAACCAGTTCCTCTCTAGGGCAAATTTTTTCATTTTTGCACACATTTAAAGATCTTCATATTTGGTAATAACATTACTTATCCCCCAGAACATTATATATATTCTGAAAGCAGAGACCCTGTAGAATAAAAAATATGAAAGTTGCACATTTTTTTGTCAGATGATATATGATATTGTTTTTTTAAACGCAATTTTTTAGGAAAAAAATATAATAAAATTAATTTTAGTGCCAACACACATACACATGCAATATAATACCCATTTTTAGTAAAATGTAAAAGATGAGGTTGTATTGAGTAAATAGATACCAAACATGCCAAGTCTTGAAATTGCATGCACACGTGATATCGCAAAAAACTATTGTACCCCAAAATCTTTAGTTAACAAAAAGCTTTTGTGCTAGAATTAATGCCCCCCGCTTTGACGTTCGCAGAGATAAGTCACGCATGTGGTATGACCGCGGTTTATAAATGTGTGGGCATGTATTAGCGTGGGCATGTATTAGCGTGGGCATGTGTTTGCGTATGCATGTAATTTGCAGGGCAATAGGGGTTACAGCAATTTAAAAAAAAATACATTTTATATTTATTTTATTTTTTTACTTGATTGCTATCACAGAGGGTTAATAACACCCCCTGTGATGGGACTGAGCAGGTGACAAGTACTATTTTTGGAGACATTAGGGGTCTAATAGATCCCAATGTCTCTCCTGACCTTCACGCCATTTAACCATGCACAGATCTGCTTGGTTAGATGAGTTCCCTGGCTTTAATAGCCAGGTAATGGTGGGTCTGAAATCGGAGATGAAAAAATGTTTCTGCAGAGAGAGTCCCAGTCTTCAAATGATAGGAGACAGGATTTTCTACTCAGGCTGTGACTGCTTTAGCAAGAAAATTAACTGAACACCTTAAAGTATACAAATGCAGAGACAGTAACACACTGACAAGCACACTGGCAAGGGGTGTGTCAGCAGGTGGCAGAAAAACCGAATACACTGACTTTCCTGGTGAAGAGCTGTTCAGGGGGGCATATCAGAAGAAGTCTGACCACTGAAATACAGACAGGCTGTGCTCCCAAGTAGATTGCACAGAAGCAAATGGACCACGCTGTAATGGATGTGCTTCCATGCCCTGTTATGGTCAGTTTGAAACAGGTACTTTTTAATGCAAGTGCATGGTAACACAGACATGTCAAAAATACTAAATGTTGGGGTAATACACACTTTAAAGGTCATTTACTGCTAGTTAACAATATGTAAATATATTATTGTCCATTTCCTGGTCAAAGACATACTTTAACAGCTTCACAACGATATACGTCGGCAGAATGGCACGGGTGGGCAAAAGGGCATACAGGTACGTCCCCTTTAAGAAGCGGTGCCGCGGGTGCCCGTCGCGTTGTCCGTGAGCGCGGACTTTATGTCCACTGGGTGACGGCGATCATGTCACAGAAAGGTAGAACGGGGAGATGTTTTTGTAAACAAGGCATTTCTCCGTTCTGCCTTGTGACATGGCAGAGATCACTGGTCTCTCATCGGGAGCAGTGATCGCTGTCACGTGTGTTGAAGCCCATCCCCCCTACAGTTAGAATCACTCCCTAGGACACACTTAACCCCTTCATCGCCCCCTAGAGGTAAACCCCTTAACTGCCAGGGTCGTTTACACAGTAATCAGTGCCTTTTTGTAGCACTGATAGCTGTATAAATGACAATGGTCCCAAAATAGTGTCAAAAGTGTCCGATGTGTCCGCCATATTGTCGCAATAATGATAAAAATCGCAGATAGCCGCCATTGCTAATAAAAAAAATAATAAAAATGGCATAGAACTATCCCCTATTTTGTAGACACTATAAATTTTGCGCAAATCAATCAATATACCACTATAATATATCAATATACTCTTTTTTACCAAAAATATGTAGAAGTATACACATCGGCCTAAATTGAGGAAAAAAAATAGTTTTTTTTATATATTTTTGGGGGATATTTATTACAGCAAAAAGTAAAAAATATTGCGTTTTTTTCAAAATTGTCGCTCTTTTTTGTTTATGGTGCAAAAAATAAAAACCGCAGAGGTGATCAAATACCACCAAATGAAAGCTCTATTTATGGGGAAAAAAAAGGACGTCAATTTTGTTTGGGTACAACGTCGCACGACTGTGCAATTGTCAGTTAAAGCGTCGCAGTGCCAAATCGCAAAAAGGAAGGGGGCAAATCCTTCCGGGGCTGAAGTGGTTAAGGAGGTACAATAAAAAAAGAAAATTGCTAGTGCATTTAAAATCATAACCACCACTTAAGGACCGGAAGGATTTGCCCCCTAATGACCAGGACATTTTTTGCGATACGGCGCTGCGTTACTTTAGCTGACAATTGCGCCGTCATTGAATGCTGTACCTAAATAAAATGTGTAAATTTTTTCCCACAAAGCTTTTTTTGGTGGTATTTGATCACCACAGCGGTTTTTCTTTTTTGCGCTATAAACAAAAAAAGGCCGTCAATTTTGAAAAAATTAAATTTCATCAATTTAGGCCAATATGTATTATGCTACATATTTTTGGTAAAAAAAAAAATCAATAAGTATATATTGATTGGTTTGTGCAAAAGTTATAGCGTCTACAAAATAGTGGATATATTTATGGAATTTTTTTTTTTCTACTAGTAATGGCGTTGATCAGTGATTTTTAGCGGGACTGCGACATTGTGGACACCTGACAGTTGACACTTTTTTGGGAACCAGTGAGATTATTACAGTGATCAGTGCTAAAAATATGCACTGACATGGTACTGACACTGGCAGGGAAGTGGGTTAACATCAGGGGCATTTAAGGGGCTGTGTTCCCTGGGTGTGTCTACTAACTGTATGGGGATGGGCTGCCTGGGATAACACAAAGAGCCGTCTTCCTGCAGAGCAGAAAGACAAAATCTCAGGGTAATCCTGTCAGAACAGAGATCTGTCTTGTTTACTTCGGCAGATCCCCGTTCTGCCTCTGCGGGAAAAGATCCCAGGTCGCCGGCAGACATAGAGTCGGCCGGACCCACAGATTGGCTCCCCTGCTGGCCAATGGGCGCGCGCCCACAGAAGCTACTGCATGAATCGATGTACAGCTATTACGATTCGCGATGCCAAGACAGCTTGCCGGAGTATAACTGCGGCGGCTAGTCAGCAAGCAGTTAAAGTATCGTTATTTTTGAACAAACATGTTATACTTAGCTGCTCTGTGCAGTGGATTTGCACAGAGCAGCCCAGATCCTCCTCTTCTCAGGTCCCTCGCCAGTGCTCCTGGCCCCTCCCGCCTGCTGAGTTCCCCCACAGCAAGCAGCTTGCTATGGGGCACTTGAGCCAAGCTGCTGCTGTGTGTGTCCATTCAGATATGGAGCCGCGGCTCGGCCCCACCCCCTCTCTCTCTCCTCATTGGCTCACTGACTTTGATTGACAGCAGCTAATGGCACCCGCTGCTATGTTCTTGACAGCCGATGCTCTCGTGCAGCATCACTGGAACAAGATGGGGCTTAAGTATTAGGGGGGCTGTTGCACACAGAAGGTTTTTTATCTTAAAACGTAGAATGCATTAAAATCAAAAACCTTCTGCCTTTGGAACCACTTTAAACAGTGCAAAGTTTAACAATGATCCACACTTAACATGCGCATTTCAGTTTACAGGAGTCATAAAAACTGCCTCACTGAGAAATGCTTTTTTGTTTGCTTTTGTTCAGCAACATGCCTACTCTTACCCTCTACAGATATAAGACTTTGTCCTTCCCACATATACAATTATCTGAAATAATGACAAATATAAACATACCATTGCAATAAGATCCTGAAGTTGTTTAAGTTTGTGTTTGGCTGCTACAAGACGGTTGAATTTTTCCTCATATTCAGTAGTTTGGGCCTCTTCAGTGGCACTGCTCCGACTTGATAGAGAAACCAGACTCTCTTGGTCATCATCTGCATCATCATCGGCATCTTCATCTTCATCATCTAGATCAACATTGCGATGTTGCTCTTCATTTCTAGATTCCCTATTGTACAGGCATTCTACAATAAGAGGAAAAGCCATTAGTCTTGTCTCAACAAAGTAAATTCAGCATTTTTCAGTTGGTTTACAATAATGGTAATCATGATAAATGTTCATTATAGACCAGTGTTTCTCAAAGCCAGTCCTCAAGGCGCCCCAACAGGTCATGTTTTCAGGATTTCCCTCAGATGAAACGGCTATGGTATTTACTAAGGCAATGAAACTGATCAAATCACCTGTGCAAAATAATGGAAAGCCTGATCTGTTGGGGCGCCTTGAGGACTGGAGTTGAGAAACACTGTTATAGACAAATGAATTGAACCTAAGCAATGCTAAAAATGAACATGAAATTAATATTTTTGTGACCACAACCAGAAAGCCAACTATGGAGATTTTTAGGTATCGAAGTTTGTCACCATTCCCCAAGTGTGCACAATTTAAAAAGTGACAAGATTGATATTTACCCAGCATAATATCATTAATATGTTCCCCCCAAAAATGGGTATTTTTTTGTGTGCACTAAAATTCATTAAAGTGTATTTTTTCCCTACTAATTTGTGTTTTAAAAATGGCTGCACAAATATCGTGTAACATAAAAAATAACCACCATAATAATCTCCACTTTCAAAAATAGATAATGTTTGGGGGTTCTAAGCAATTTTCTAGCAAAAAATGCTGATGTTTACATGTATGTGAGGGTCAAGTAGTGGTTAAAGTGGTTTTAAAGGCAGAGGGCTTTTTATCTTATTGCATTAAGATAAAAACCTTCCTCAGCCGCCCTAATACTTAACCAAACCCCATCTTGATCCAGCGATGTTGCACGAGAGCCTCGGCTGTCCAGGACTCTCCCTCCTGATTGCCTGGACACACAAAGCAGTGGCCTGGGTGCCCCATTGCAAGCTGCTTGCTGGGGGGGTAGGCACTCGGCAGGAGGAAGAGGCCAGGAAAGCCAGCGGAGGACCTGAGAAGAGGAGGATCTGGGCTGCTCTGTGCAAAACCACTGCACAGAGCAGGTAAGTAGAACATTTTTTTTTTGTTTGTTTAAAAATAACCAAGACTTTAAGTGGCAACAATACAAAGCCATACAGTATACTTAACCAGCATTGTCACCAACAGACTCAAGTGTTTTATGACTTTCATTGAGCATGCATATAGTTTATTCTGCATTCATGGCCATGCAGCAGAAGTGTTGGCATAGCGAGGTATAATTAACCAACCATCATTTTTATGTTGAAATTTACATCTGTTTACAAGTTGTAAACATAAACTGAGGACTGGAGACATGCATCTATCTGTTTAACGTTCCAAAAGATTGTTGTATACACTGCTAGTTGTGCATAACTATGCAGATGTGTCTTACTACTGGCCACGATGATTGTGCGGCTTTGAATGCATAATGGTTTTGCTTGGAGTTATATTATTTGCTGCATATATGTTTATACAATATATGTTTTATGTGATACATATTGTAGTTGTTTTCATGCGGTGAAATTGCATTAGGCTAGGGCCTCAGGGGTCAGCGTATACTTTTTTATAATATTAAAGGTCTTAAATGACAGAATATTAATATATGATATTATGGGATATATGGCTCTTTCATATAGATTTAAAAATTTTGCATAATGGTATACTTTGTTCATTGAGATAAATATTACAGGCCCATTTTGTGGAAAAATCTTCTATAAAAAGGTGTTTTGACCTTTTTCCCTTTTTCGAGTGAGCATAGCTGATTCAACAGAAATTGTCCGACATTCGGTCTGTGTGTACAGCAGCCAGGCCGGCTTCTGTCAAAAGGGGCATGACCAAAAAAGGTCTGCTGATCGGCTCCTGATCAGCGCTCTCAGCCAATGGCTGAAAGCTCTGCCCAGAGTGTTCTGGCAGGTGGACCCATACCCCGTCAGAACAATGTAGCACAGCAGGAGTTCGCTGTAATAACATCGCATAGTTGGTACAACGGCTCCTGGGCTATCAGGTTTTTTTTTCGTTCAGCCCTGCTGGGTTGAATGATAAAAAAAACTAGTAGCGTGTAGCAGACTTTAGACTGCCTTGGTTCCCTGGTGCTTGTGTTTTTGCAATTTCAGCTACTGAGGTCTATAAAACAGACTTTTCCCCACAAGAAGTTTAAAGCTGGGTAAACACTACAGAATTTCATTCAACATTTTAAAATATTCTTTCACGACACTAAATTGACATTTTCAGTCACAAGAAAATTCATAGAAGCAGGATGGAAATTTCTTCTTAAATGTATGAATTTCTAACAGTGTACAGTATGTGGTTTTCGTTCAGTAAATCTTCAGTAATCTTGAACTACTTTCAAATGACATTCGAATGTACTGAGAATTTTCATACAAAATTTTCGTATGGAATTCTACTAACCTATACCCAGAGAAACTGGAAATATAAAAAGGGAGCCTAAAAGCCCATCTGCTGATGAAAATAGGTAAGCATAGTACTATGCCATATTTTAACCACTTTAAGGACCGAGCCTCTTTTTGAGATTTGTCATTTACAAGTTAAAAACAGTTTTTTTTACTAGAAAATTACTTAGAACCCCCAAACATTATACATTTTTATTCTAACACCCTAGAGAATAAAATGGCAGTCGTCACACCGTATTTGCACAGCGGTCTTACAAGTGCACTTTTTTTTGAGAAAAAAATACATTTTTTTGAATTAAAAAATAAGACAACAGTAAAGTTAACCCAATTTTTTCTTATTTTGTGAAAGATAATGTTTACGGCGAGTAAATTGATACCAAACATGTCACGCTTCAAAATCGCGCCTGCTCGTGGAATGGCGACAAACATTTACCCTTAAAAATCTCCATAGGCGAAGTTTAAAAAAAATTCTACAGGTTGCATGTTTTGGGTTACAGAGGAGTTCTAGGGCTAGAATGATTGCTCTCGCTCTACCGATTTCGGCGATACCTCACATGTGTGGTTTGAAGACGGTTTTCATATGCGGGTGCTACTCACGTATACGTTCGCTTCTGCACGCGAGCTTGGCAGGATGGGGCGCATTTTCAAAAAAAATTTTTCTTTATTTTACATTTTATTTTTACGCTGTTCTTTAAAAAAAAAAAAATGTGTCACTTTTATTCCTATTAGAAGGAATGTAAACATCCCTTGTAATAGAAAAAAAGCATGACAGGACCTCTTGAATATGAGATTTGGGATCAAAAAGACCTCAGAACTTATATTTACACTAAAATGCAATAGCTATGGGCGGAAGTGACATTTTGAATGTTATGAAGACGGGTGGGGGCCATCTTCCCCTCACTCGTCTCCATACCAAGCAAGGGGCAACATCCGATTGCCGATAGATCCGGTAAGCGGCTGAGGGCACCACCGCAGAGACCACTCTTATCGGAAAGCGGACCACTGGCCGAAGAAGACGATACCGGGGTTATGACAGCTAGCTGCTGCCATAACAACGATATTCCTCTTCAAACTTAGGACGTATATCGGCGTGCGGTGGTCCGGAAGTGGTTAACCACTTCCGGACCGCCACACGCCGATGTACGTCCAAACTTTAGCCGGCGGATATCGTTGTTATGGCTAGCTAGCTGCCATAACCCCGGTATCCCTGTTTTCGTGCGGCGGTCAGGCTTTCTGATAAGTGGTCCCTGCGGCGGATTCGCCGCAAGATCACTGTTATCGGTGGCGGGAGAGGCCCCCCCCCCCCCGCGCTTACCGGAGCCGTCGGTAGCGGCGGAGGCAATCGCGTCTGTCTCCCTTCTGTGCCTGGAGAAGAGTGAGGCTAAGATGGCGCCCACTCATCTCCATGACACTGCTGGATGAAAGCGACGTCAAAACGTCACTCCCGCCCACACCTCTTAAAGGCATATTTTTTTTTAATGTCTTTCTTAGATGACTTTTTTTTTTTTTATTACCTTTTAGTGTAAATATGAGATCTGAGGTCTTTTTGACCCCAGATCTCATATTTAACGACTTCATTACCCGGCCATAGTCATATGACGGCCTCAGATGGGATCTCCCATCCTGGGTGGCCGTCATATGACGTCCTGGGCTTCCCGGCCGTCTCTGGGGCGCGCGCACCCGCCGCGTTGCTCGGGACCCGGTGCGTGTGCCCGGCAGCCGCGATGTCCACCGGGCACCCGCGATTGCCCGTTAACCGAGCAGGACCGTGGATCTGTGTGTGTAAACACACAGATCCACGTCCTGTCAGATGAGAGGAGACCGATCTGTGTTCCCAGTACAGCGGAACACTGATCAGTCTCCTCCCCTTGTGTGTCCCCTCCCCCTACAGTTAGAAACACTCCCTTGGAAAACACATTTAACCCCTTGTGTCCACCTAGTGGTTAACCCCTTCCCTGTCACATTTATACAGTAATCAATGCAATTTTATAGCATTGATCGCTGTATAAATGTGAATGGTCCCAAAAATTTGTGATGTGTCAGCCATAATGTCGCAGTTACGGAAAAAAAAAAAAAAAAAAATCGCAGATAGCCGCCATTACTAGTAAAAAAAAAATAAATAAAATATTTTTTAAAAATGCCATAAATCTATCCCGTATTTTGTAGACGCTATAACTTTTGCGCAAACCAATCAATATACGCTTATTGCGATTTTTTTTACCAAACATATGTAGAAGAATACGTATCGGCCTAAACTGAGGAAAAATTTTTTTTTTTTTTTTTTTTTTTTTTTTAAATTGGGATATTTATTATAGCAAAAAGTATAAAATAGTGTTTTTTTCAAAATTGTCGCTCTTCTTTTGTTTATAGCGCAAAAAAAACAAAAAACAAACGCAGAGGTGATCAAATACCACCAAAAGAAAGCTCTATTTGTGGGGAAAAAAGGACGTCAATTTTGTTAGGGTAAAACGTCGCACGACCGCGCAATTGTCGTTTAAAGTGTGACAGCGCTGAAAACTAAAAATTGGTCTGGGAAGGAAGGGGTGAAAATGCCCTGTATTGAACCGGTTAGGAGGTCCTGTCATGCTTTTTTCTATTACAAGGGATGTTTACATTCCTTGTAATAGGAATAAAAGTGACATAATTTTTTTTTTTAAACAGTGTAAAAATAAATAAAATGTAAAATAAATAATCATTTTTTTTTTTTTTTTTTTAAACCCCCGTCCCGCCGAGCTCGCGCGCAGAAGCAAACGCATACGCGAGTAGCGCCCGCATATAAAAAACGGTGGTCAAACCACACATGTGAGGAATCGCCGCGACCGGTAGAGCGAGAGCAGTAATTCTAGCCCTAGACCTCCTCTGTAACACAAAACATGCAACCTGTAAGATTTTTTAAATGTCGCCTATGGAGATTTTTGAGGGTAAAAGTTTGACGCCATTCCACGAGCGGGCGCAATTTTGAAGCGTGACATGTTGGGAATCAATTTACTTAGCATAACATTATATTTCACAATATAAAAAAATTTGGGCTAACTTTACTGTTGTCTTATTTTTTTATTCAAAAAAGTGATTTTTTTCCAAAAAAAGTGCGCTTTTCCAAAAAAAGATCACTGCGCAAATACGGTGCAAAAAAAAAGAATGACTGCCATTTTATGCTCTAGGGTGTTATAAAAAAAACAAAATCATATATATAATGTTTGGGGGTTCTAAGTAATTTTCTCGCAAAAAACCTGTTTTAAACATGTAAACACCTAAATTTCAAAATGAGGCTGGTCCTTAAGTGGTTAATGCTCCTCCAAACCACCCAAAAATAGGATAAAGTATTATTATCACAAGGCAGATAGCCTGCAGGGACCTACATACAAAGTTGTATCTAAACTAACTCCCTAACAACCTGGTTGTAAGGTCAGAAATATCAAGTAGCACAGACAATGTCATTGCAGTCTACTGATGCATACCTAATGCAGAGGACACATTGAAGGTTCTTAAATTAACTGAAGATCTGTTGTTTATTTCACAGTCAGTATTGAGTGGCCTTTCATCCCTGTTATTATTTCCACAATGCGAGTTAGAAATGCTATTCACTGGTCCCCAGCTACTCAAACGTTGTGGATTCCTGAATAAAACAAACAGATGGTATTATTAAACATGTAAACTCAAATAACAAACCTGGAAAAACTTCTGATAACAACGTTTATGCTAGCATTTGCTTTTTTAATTATTTTCTACTATAAAGCCAAAAAGTCAGCAGCTACAATAAGGACACTTACCTGTCCAAGGAGCCCGTGATGTCCCCCCCCCCCCCCAGGCCAATCCGTCCATCGGATCGGGTGCAGGCGCCGCCATTCTAATTAAAGGAAACCGGCAGTGGAGTCCTGCGGCTTCACTGCCCGTTTACTACTGCGCATGTGCGAGTCGGACGGCCCTTTGTGAATGGCCAGCTGTCTTCTGGGGGACACACGTTCCAGAAGACATCGGGGGGCTCGCCGATTAAGAGGATATGACGTCCTGTGCCGCGGACCAGAAGTACAGGCTGTACTTCTTAAAAAGGTAAGTTAGAAAGAAAAAAAAAAACGAACCACAAATGAGGGGTGGAGAGGTGGTGTTTCATTTAAGACCACCTCTCAAAAGTGGGCGGAACTCCGCTTTAATTCGCAAGTATTATGTACACAAGTCCTTAAAGTGTTACTAAACAAACCCACAACAGTAAAATCAGCCTGTATATGCAGCATAGCATGCTTGTTATACTCACTGTAGAACTTAAGGGGTTAATCCTCTGCATTGTGTAAAAAGGCTGTTTTATCCTGTATGCACAGATCCTCCCCCTCCTGCACAGTCTGGGGAAGGCCAGCTAACACAGGCAGAGTAGCTGACCTGCACATGCTCAGTTGTGGCTTTTATGCTGGAGAGAACAGTTTCTTGTTCTCAGAGTTAGCCAGGTCACATGATATTGACATCACACAGGTGGGCGTGTATACAGGCTGCAGTGAAAATCTTCTCCTTCCTGAACTCTCAGCACTGAAGAAACTGTGCAGTTTATCATGTAACTGTGGTATACAGATCATCCTAAAAGGTAGTGGCAGTATATTAATGTAAAAAGAAGA
This sequence comes from Lithobates septentrionalis, assembly GCA_037952835.1. NCBI lineage: Eukaryota > Metazoa > Chordata > Amphibia > Anura > Ranidae > Lithobates > Lithobates septentrionalis. The sequence goes on along the minus strand of JBBDGP010001068.1, from coordinate 2,620,269 downwards.
TTTATAAGTGGTTGGCACTGGGGGGGGGGGGGGGGGGGGGTGATGAACTATATTCATATTTAAGTAAGTGTTTAGTAACACTTTAAGGCCCTTTTCACACTAGCGGTCTGATTGGGTCCGCCCGTTTACACCCAATAACATCCAATCCGCTAAAGCAGATGGATGGGTATGCATTCCCCTTCCAACTAGCGGATCGGATGGCAGTCGGGTGTAAACATACAGGCAATCTTTATGTACGACCCCCCCAGAGAAGAACAGGCTATGTCTGTGTCTGCTCTGCATAAGCAGAGTGGACACAGACCTGTCATCTGCATGTTCAGCGGGGATCAGCGGACACATCCCCTGCTGAGCAAGCAGATGCCTAGAGAGGTTCCGCCTGGGATGAAAGGGGCCTAAAGAAGATTACAAACAAAAAAATACAATCCTTTCTGCAAGAGGTGTTACACTATAACACAACATCTCAAGGCCCCTAACTTCCACAGATTTCTAGCAAGAAAGAGGAACAAACAGCATGAACGTTATCATGCTGCTGTATAAAGCAAGTCAAAACATGCCATCTGAAATGTTTTGGGCCTATCTGTTAAGTTTTGTGGCAACACATAACCATTGTGGTGCCCTGGCAGCCCATTTATTTGGATAGCCTGCATTTACATAATACATCAGAATGGTAACGTGTGAATGAGCCTCTAAAGTTCTGACTGAACACAGTATTGCTAGCCAAAAAGTCTCTTCTGTTTCAAATCAGTCTCTACAGCATTACAAAATGTTCTCAATCCAATACTGCAAACAAAAACAGTAACTTAAAGCAGAGTTCCACCCTGAAATGTTTTTTTTTTCCATAATCAGACTCATTTAAACCTATAAACATTTGGAGGAAAAACATTTTTATACTTACCAGAAATGCCCTGTTGCTATGTAGTCCTCCTAATCTGCCACTTCCTGGTCCGCGGAGCTCCTCGTCACTTCCTCCCTCGCCTGTGCTCCTGGGAAATGATGTGTCATTTCCCAGGAGTCTGTGGGCAGTACTGTGATCAAAAAAAAGGATTTTTTATAACAGCTTACCTGTAAAATCCTTTCGATGGACATCACAGGACACAGAGCCACAGTAATAACTGATGGGTTATGTAGGTACCACTAGGTATTGGACACTGGTCACACCCTAATCAGGAAGTTCAACCCCCTATATAATCCCTCCCTTTCCAGGGATACCTCAGTTTCGTAGCAAAGCAATAAAAGTGTATTAGAAGAGGGGCGGGACCTCTGTGTCCCGTGATGTCCATCCAAAGAAAAGGATTTTACAGGTAAGCGGTTATTAAAAAAAAACTATTTTCTCTCTCGGACATCACGGGACACAGAGCCACAGTAATAACTGATGGGATGACCCCAAAGCAATGCCAACTGAGGGGGGGGGGAATCACAACCAAGTAGGGTGCAATCAGACCTGAGGACCCTGTACCGCTGTCTGCAGCACACTACGCCCAAAGGCGATATCCTCATGCCTTCCCACATCCACCTGATAGAACCTGGTGAATGTATGGATTGAAGACCAGGTTGCGGCCTTGCAGATCTGAGCCATAGAGGCCTGGTGATGCACAGCTCAAGAAGCACCAATAGCCCTTGTGGAATGTGCCTTGATCTGGAACGGAGGAATCTTCTGTTTCAAACCGTAAGCTTGAATAATCAATTGTCGAATCCATTTAGAAATGGTCGCTTTTGACGCTGCCTGTCCTCTATTGGGACCCTCTGGCAGCACGAACAAAACATCCGTTTTGCGAATTTGAGCAGTTGCTTCCAGATTTTGACTGCTCTTACTACATCCAAAGAATGTAGCGATCTCTCTTCCGAAGAACAGGGATCTGGAAAAAAGGAAGGCAGAACAATGTCTTGGTTTAGATGAAAATCTGAAACCACCTTCAGTAAAAAACTAGGATGAGGGCGCAATACCACTCTATCCTTGTGTACAATCAAATAAGGCTCTTTACAAGAAAGAGCTGCTAATTCTGATACTCTTCTAGCAGAAGAGATAGCTACCAGAAAAATTAGTTTCCTTGTCAGCAAGACCAAAGGAATCTGACGTATTGGTTCAAAAGGCTGTTTCTGTAACACAGACAGAACCAAGTTCAAGTCCCAGGGTTTTAGGGGCGTCTTAACCCGAGGATTAAGACGCATCACCCCCTGCATAAAGTTTCGGACCAAAGAATGCGAAGCAAGTGACCGTTGAAATAATACTGATAAGGCCGAGACCTGGCCCTTGATGGTACTCAAGGCCAGCTTCATCTCTAATTCCAATTGTAGAAAATCAAGAATTCTACCGATCACATATTTTCTGGGATGCCAACCCCTGGATTCACACCAGGATATACAAGCTTTCCAGACTCTATGATAAAATATTCTGGAAGCTGGCTTCCTTGCATTGATCAAGGTAGATATCACAGGACCTGAAAGCCCACGACTCTTCAGAACGTGGGTTTCAATAGCCAAACCATCAAATTTAGCGTTTGTATGGCAGGATGGAACACTGGACCTTGAGATAACAGGTCTGGGCGTACCGGTAAGGTCCACGGGGAACCCACCGTCATCCTTACTATTTCTGCATACCAAGTCCTTCTGGGCCAAGCAGGGGCCACCAGAAGTACAGACTTCCTTTCCTGTCTGATCCTGCGAAGGAGTCGTGGCAGTAGCAGAATAGGCGGTAATGCATAAATCAGTGAGAACCGATGCCACGGAGTCACCAACGCATCCGTCCCGCATGCAGAAGGATCCCTCATCCTTGCCACAAATCTGTCTATCTTTTTGTTGAATCGGGATGCAAAGAGATCTAAATCTGGGACCCCCCATCTTTGGCATATGGCCCAAAAGACATCGGGATGCAGAGACCATTCCCCTGGGAGTAACTGCTGGTGACTTAGATAGTCCGCCTGCCAGTTCTCTATCCCTGGAATGAAAACTGCTGATATGCATGGCACATGCATCTCTGCCCAGACTAAGATCTGGTTCACCTCCTTTTGAGCCGCTCGGCTCCGGGTGCCTCCCTGATGATTGACATAAGCCACTGCTGTGGCATTGTCGGACTGGATCCTGACCGGGCAACCCTGTAGCCTGATAGTCCAGGCTTTTAGGTCAAGGTATACCGCCGGGATCTCCAGAATGTTGATGGGTAAGGTCCTCTCGGTCTTGGACCATAGCCCCTGAATCGCAGACTGTTCCAGAACTGCTCCCCAACCTGACAGACTGGCATCTGTTGTTACCACCGTCCAGGTAACCGGTAGAAAGGATTTCCCCTTCTGCAGGTTTTCAGGTATGAGCCACCAATTGAGGCTCTGACGCACCAAATGCGAGGTGCATCGGAAAGTCTAATGCCTGAACCTTCTTGTTCCAGGCAGACAGAATACCGTGTTGCAGTAGTCTTGAATGGAACTGAGCATAGGGAACTACTTCGAATGAAGACACCATCTTCCCCAGCAGCCTCATACAAAGGCGGACAGAAGGACCCTTCTTGGTCCTGTCAGAATCAGCCCTCTTAAAGCAGTGATCTTTGCCTGAGGAAGAAATACCTTCTCCTGGCTTGCATCTATGATCAGACCCAAATACTCCAGTCTTCTTACTGGTTTTAGGAAAGATTTTTCTAGGTTGAGGATCCAACCTAGATGTTCCAGATACTTGACCGTGGTCCTCAAGTTCCCGTTTAAGGAAGCTACCGACCGGTCTATCAAGAGCAGGTCGTCTAGGTATGCTATGACAGTTATACCCTGAGCCCTTAATCTGGCCAGAGGAGGGGCCAAGACCTTTGTGAACACTCTAGGTGCAGTGGCTATCCCAAAAGGCAGAGCCACAAACTGGAAATGGCGCCCTCCTATCTCGAAGCGCAGAAACTTCTGATGAGCAGGAAAAATGGGCACATGTAGGTATGCATCTCTGAGGTCTATTGATGCCAAAAATTCTCCTCCCTGCAGGATGGAGACTACTGTCCGAATTGATTCCATGTGGAAGGACTGTATCCTTAGGAATCGATTTAGATCTCTTAAATCCAGAATGTGTCTGACATCCCCATTTGGTTTTTGGACCGTAAAAAGGTTGGAATAGAAGCCCAATCCTTGATCCTTTGTGGGAACCACCATAATGACCTCTTGCGACAAAAGTCGCTCTAACGCTAGAAGGAGCGACTGCTTCTTCTCTGGGTCTCTGGGAACACTTGATCTGAGGAAACGAGGAGAGGGAAATTCTTGGAACTCCAGCCTGTACCCTAAGGTTATCGTGGAGATTACCCATCTGTCCTGGAAGTCCTCCTGCCAGAGCCTTGAGAACTGCAGCAGTCTTCCCCCCACTTGAGCGAGCGGGGGCACCCCTTCATGAAGAGGCCTTAGTGTCTTGTCTAGAAGACTTCTTCCGTCCCTGGGGTTGACTCTTGTTTCTTGCCCCAGACGGAGGAGGTCGTCGTGACTGCCTGGAGGCTGATGCCCCTGGTGCTGGGGAAAGAGTCCGTTTGAAAGAGGGACGCTTACTCTTCTTAACAGGTAAGAGAGTGCTTTTCCCACAAGAGATTCTCTTGCTATAGTTATCCAAGTCTTCTCCAAACAACCTTGCACCACGAAAAGGAAACCCAGCCAAGAGCTTCTTACATGGTGCTTCGGCTGACCAATTTTTCAACCATAAGATTCTACGCATATGCACCAACCCAAGTGAAAGGCGAGAGGTTTGCATGAAAGAATCTCTGATGGTGTCAACAACATAACATAAGGCCGCTGGAAGGTTAGCAAACCCCTGGGCCTGTTGTTCAGGTAATACTTTGATGACTTGCTTAACCTGGTCTCTTAAGTATTGACAGACTCCAATCACTGCCACTGCAGGTTGAGCCACTGATCCTGCTAAGGAAAAAACATCCTTTAACAAGGATTCCATCTTTTTATCCACAGGATCCCTGAGCATCTGAGCGTTGTCTACAGGACAAGTCAGACTACTATTTATAGAGAAAATGGCCGCATCAATGGCCGGCATTCCCCACATCTTAATAAATTTTTCTTCAATAGGATAAAGTGTTGAAAACCTTTTCGGCGGAAGAAATCGCTTATCTGGATGATCCCACTCAGAATAAAAAGGAGCTTATCAAGTAAATTATGAACAGGAAAAGCATGTGCTGTTTGAGAAGGTTTCAGCGACCCCAAAGAAGATGAAGATTCCTTAACAGATTCAGGTACGGGCAACTTAAATGTGGAGCGGACCAATCCAGTAAGGATCTGTACTAAGACTTTCTCCTCTTGGGAAGTCGAAGAGGGTCCCTCTCCACCTGATTCCTGCGAAGAGGAATCATCCGTCCCATCCTGATCCTCTGAAAGGGATTCATCTCCTTTATCCCAGGGCTCCTCTGTCTGAGGGTCTTGGGAAACAGAGGAAGGCCTAGTACGTTTTCTTCCACTGAGTGAAGTTGTAATCACGGCTATTAATCTTTCCTCTAACCCAGAAATGGTTGAGGAAAAAACCTCTTGTGTAATGTATACAGGGGCTGAAGTGCCGGAAGCAGGTACAGCCCCTGACTCCAACGGCTCTCCCTGGCTAGCCGTGCCTGGCCCCTCAGGGGGGGAGGGTGTAGCAGACAGGGGGTCCTCAGAACCTGACCGAGATCCCCTAGTGTCTCTGGTTCTGGGGTTACTTGAACCTCTTCTACCCATAGTGCAAAGCAACAAGGTGTGAGGTATCCAAAAATGAACACTGACTGCTGAGCGATGTAGTCCAGCAAAGCCCTGCTACTAAATGCCCAGTCTGGTGTTACCTTAGTAAATGCAGCCTAGGAGAATGCCTGTGTCCCACCTTACATGCGACTGTCAGCTGTGTCCCTCCAAGGCTCAGAGCACCTGTAAAGTGTGCTTTAAATAGCCATGCTTTCTGGCAATGTGGGCGTCTGAGCACGCTGACGCTGTACTGACACCCCCCCCCCCCCTCGTTTTCAAAAAACGAGCGCTTCTCGCACGAGCCGACCATTCCTGACAAGTATGGAGGAAGGCTGGGGGTGGAGGAAGAAAGAGGAGGCCGGCAGTGATGGGGCCTGCATTGCAATGGCGGCCTGGCAGCGGCGGCGGTGACAGTGCGGTGTAAAAGCGCCTTACAGCACACCTGTAGCCTCCCCCTAGCCTGGGGGGAAAATCCCAGATGAGAAAACCCCCCCATCCATCCTACCTGGAGCCGGTCGGAAGAGCCTGTGCAGCGCCGAACGCTGAGACAGAAATCAGCATGAGAAGGTATGTGCTCTTTGCAGCCCCCGGTGGTCACAATAGGCATAGCTTGCATTTACCTTAAAGGAAAAAACCCACTAGAATTAAAAAATTCTGTGGAATTTCCTCTTACCTTATCCTGCCGCAGGATTCTGTATACACAGACGAAGAAAAATTACTCTTGCGCACTGGTGTGTTGGCTAAAAAAAGTCCCAAAAGTTCAAGAAGGACTATGGATTTCGGCTTTGCTGCTCTCAAAGGATGGGATTGTCCTAGTGTTGAAAGAAAAGAAGAAAAAAGAGAGCGCACCAGCCTAGTGCATTATCCTTGACAGGTTTATTTAATTAAAAACAAGATAAAAACTACTCACAAAAGTCGAAGATAAAATCGCATAGCAATCGCACAGAGGGCTAACGCGTTTCGAAGGTTACCCTTCTTCATCAGAGGCTCTGATGAAGAAGGGTAACCTTCGAAACGCGTTAGCCAGTAGCAGTCCGTATGCCTCCTTCCTGGGACCTGGAAAACTGCTACCCCTGGAATAATTGCCTCTGTGCGATTGCTATGCGATTTTATCTTCGACTTTTGTGAGTAGTTTTTATCTTGTTTTTAATTAAATAAACCTGTCAAGGATAATGCACTAGGCTGGTGCGCTCTCTTTTTTCTTCTTTTCTTTCTGTATACACAGACCCAATCTTCGCCTCTCACGGTGGGCTCCGTTTGAAAAAACCGTCAGAGACTGGGGCCCCCTACGAATAGAGGGATACACAGTTCTGGCCCTGTAAAGCACCCAGCCAGAAATTAGGAGGTTTAAAGCCATTTTCTGATCTGCGGGGTCCAGCTCTCTAAAAAGAGAAGAGTTACAGGTAAAATTTTGTTTCTTCGGACACGAGGCCCGGGTACCATCCAATTCGGCCATGAAAGGACACTTTAAATGGATGCGGTTCGTCTGGCTTGACCCAGTATAGGATATCAGGATATTCCCTTTGGAGCTTCAGCACAGGACATCTTTACACGTCCAACACCTAAGACACTGGCGTAAAAACTGAGGTATCCCTGGAAGGGGAGGGATTATATAGGGGTTGAACTTCCTGATTAGGGTGTGACCAGTGTCCAATACCTAGTGGTACCTACATAACCCATCAGTTATTACTGTGGCTCTGTGTCCCGTGATGTCCGAGAAAAAAATAACGTAATTTCTTGACAGGAAATGACGCGATTTAGGCAGATTTAGGCCATTTTTAAAAAGGGAAGAAAACCCTTTGTTGCCAGAACACATGTGGATGTCCTAGACAGAGCAGCCGAGCTGAAGGAGCTGCGATCTCAGCTGCTTGGAAGGTTAGGGATTCCTTGTTTTACTATGTTGAGATGTGTTTATCTATGTTGCCATAACAACGGGGCGGGACCTTGCTCCATCACCACCCGTTATGGCAACTTTAGAAATTGGCGCTACGGCCGCCGGTGAATCGCGCATGTGCAAGATCGAAAGGTGCATGCCCGTTACCCAGCATGCACCTCTCAAACGCTTATCCCGGAAGAGTTATCAATTGGGCTTCACATGCCTATAATCATGATGGCAACAGCCACAACAGGAGGGACAAACTTGTGAGTATTACATTTTTATTTTAGCAACATCGACTATTAACCTTGTATAATCGTTTTTATATTTAATAATGCATTATGCTCAGATCAATTAAAAAAAAAAAAAAAGTGTCCGGAACTCCGCTTTAAACACAGCAAAGACCTCCTCATGACAGTACTGGTCATTAAGGATGAGCTCAGGCGTGTTTGCAAACGGCACGTGCAGAGCCTGCCAGGAAGTCAGCACTGCACAACGCTAATCACAGGCAGCAAGACATTTCCCGATCTCTGCAGACGCACATCGGGACAATGTCTCACTGCTTGTGATTAGAGCTCCGCAGTGCCGACTTCTGGGCAGGCTCTGCACGTGTCGTTTGCGAACACGCCTGAGCTCAACCTTACTGGTCATACACTAGTCTGTCAAATGCTGCAATGGGTCCTTGACTAAGCTTACTGCTAAACTAGAATGAAACATTTGTTAAAGGAGTTATGCTCACATTACTGACTGAACAGAATAAAATATTAAAAAAGGCACTTCAATTGAATGTCCCACTTTTATGCTGGGTTGACATACCTTTTAAAGATTGAAGGAATTGAAACTGCAAGCTCAGTTCTTACGCTTAGGCATGTTTGAGTTACTAATGTGTTAACACAGGTTCAGTACATCACTGATCTGGTGGACAGATTACTGGGAGGGGCTGGGGAAGACCCAGCTGTCATGGTGCACGTTGGCACCAATGACAAAGTCAGAGGCAGATGGAGTGTCCAAAAGAACGATTTTAGGGACTTGGGAGCTAAATTGAGGAAGAGGACCTCCAAGTTAGTATTCTCAAGAATACTACTGGTACATCGAGCCATACCAGAAAGGCAGCGGGAGATTAGGGAAGTAAACAAGTGGCTGAGAAGCTGGTACACTAAGGAGGGGTTGGGGTTTCTGGAGGATTGGGCCGACTTCTCAGTCGGTCACCAGTACTATAGAAGGGACAGACTGCACCTAAATGAGGAGGGTGCAGATCTGCTGGGAGTAAAGATGGCCAAAAAGTTGATGTTTTTAAACTAGGCATGGGAGGGGGGGGGGATTTTCCAGAGGTAGAGAAAGTCAGCGCTGAACATAGTCCAGAGGGTAGTATTGGGGGCATTAGTGGTAGGTTGACTAAAGCACAAACCCAAAAGGTAAGTGAAGTAAAAAGTCCTAGTTGCATTTTCCGAACACCCAATAAGAGGATAGTATGCAACCGGTCTAAACTACATGGCATGTTCACCAATGCCAGGAGCCTGGCGGAGAAGATGGATGAACTAGAGATACTGTTGCTCGATGAGGATTTGGATTTTGTGGGAATTTCAGAGACTTAGTTCAACAGCTCTCATGATTGGCAGGCGGCCATTCAAGGGTATTCCCTTTATCGCAGGGATAGAGAGGGTGTATGCCTGTATGTCAAGAATAATGTACAAGTGAATGTGAGCGATGACATCTCTAAGGGAGCTAGGGAGGAGGTGGAATCCTTATGGGTAGAGCTCCAAAGGGATGAAGCTAAGGGGAAAAAATAATACTGTGAGTATGCTATAGGCCCCCTAACCTGAGGGAGGAAGGGTAGGCGGACCTCCTATCACAGTTCGGATTAGCAGCAAGGATGGGAAGTGTTATCATAATGGGGGATTTTAAATTATCCAGACACAGACTGGGTGGAGGGAACCACGCAATCGTCTAAGGCTCACCAGTTTCTAAATGTCTTGCAGGAAAATTTCATGGGCCAGATGGTAGACGCACCAACTAGAAATAAAGCATTACTGGATCTACCGATTACCAACAGTAAAGACCTGATCACAGATGTGGAAATACGGGGCAATTTAGGAAACAGCGATCACATGTCAATTGGCTTCAGTATAAATCACACATATAGGAAACATAAGGGAAATACAAAGACACTGAATTTCAGAAGAGCCAATTTCCCTAAACTACGAACCTGGCTAGAAGATAAAAATTGGGATAAAATCTTAGTTACAAAGAACACGGAAGGGATATGGGTTTGCTTTAAGAGTATATTAAATAAGGGCATTAGCCAGTGCATCCCATTGGGTAATAAATTTAAAAGAACGAAGAAAAGTCCTGGACGGCTTAACACCAATGTAAAAATGCATATAAAAACAAAAGAGAAGGCCTTAAAAAATACAAGGTTGAGGGATCATCATCAGCAAACTTTATAAAGAATGCAACAAGAAATGCAAAGGTGCAATTAGGGCAGATAGATAGAACACAAAAGAAACACAGCGGAGAGCAAAAAAAAAAAATAAAAAAAATCAAGAAATTCTTTAAGTATGTAAACAGTAAAAAAAGGAAGGGCAGACCATCTTTACGAGGGAATCGGGGGGCTTCGGCAACCAAAACTGCAGTGTCTATCCTCATGATCAATCACAGGAAGCACCTCCATGGTTAACAGAGGACAGAATTAGAATTAGGCTGGCCATACACTATACAATTTTCTTTTTCAACTTTCCTTTAGATTTACCAAAACCATATAATATGAGGTCAAACCTAAACCCTTTCAATTTGTATGCAATCAGGCAGGCCCTTCTACGACATACTTGAAGGTAAATCTAAAGGAAATTGAATAGGAAAATTGTATAGTGTATGGCCAGCCTAAGACTTGGGAAACTTAACATTAATGGCTTGCACCCGAGGGTACTTAGGGAACTCGGTCAAGTAATTGCCAGACCATTGTTCCTCATTTTTACTGACAGTCTACTGACTGGAATGGTACCAGCGGATTGGAGAAAAGCCAATATAACACCAATATTTAAAAAGGGCCCAAAATACATCCCTGGGAATTACAGACCAGTTAGCCTAACACCAATAGTATGCAAGCTCTTGGAGGGGGTGATAAGGGACTATATACAAGATTTTAGTAATGAAATGGTATCATTAGCAATAATCAGCATGGATTCATGAAGAATCGTTCTTGCCAAACCAATCTATTAACCTTCTATGAGGAGGTGAGTGGCCATCTAGCTAAAGGCAGACCCGTAGACGTGGTATATCTGGATTTTGCAAAAGTATTTGACACAGTTCCCCATAAACGTTAACTGTACAAAATAAGGTCCATTGGCATGGACCATAGGGTGAGTACATGGATTGAAAACTGGCTACAAGGGTGAGTTCAGAGGGTGGTGATAAATGAGGAATAATCGGAATGGCCAGGGGTGGGTAGTGGGGTCCCACAGGGTTCTGTGCTGGGACCAATCCTATTTCATTTGCTCATCAACGACATGGAGGATGGGGTAAACAGTCAATTTCTGTATTTGCGGACGATACTAAGCCAAGCAGGGCACTAACTTCTCAGCAGGATGTGGAATTCTGAATTAATGGGGTGGGCAACTACATGGCAAATGAGGTTTAATGTAGAAAAATTTAAAATAATGCATTTGGGTGGCAAAAATATGAATGCAATCTATACACTAGGGGGAGAACCTCTGGGGGAATCTAGGATGGAAAAGGACCTGTAGATGATAGGCTCAGCAATGGCATGCAATGCCAAGTTGCTGCTAACAAAGCAAACAGAATATTGGCATGCATTAAAAAAGGGATTAACTCCAGGGATAAAGCGATAATTCTCCCACTCTATGGGAAACAAAGCTAATAATGGGTCTGGAAGACATTAGTTATGAAAAAAGGTTACGAGCACTGAACTTATTTTCTCTGGAGAAGAGATGCTTGAGAGGGTATACAATTTCAATTTACAAATACTGTACTGGTGACCCCACAGTAGGGATAAAAAATTTTCACAGAAGGGAGTTTAACAAGACACGTGGCCACTCATTAAATTTAGAAGAAAAGAGGTTTAACCTTAAACTACGTAGAGCGGCAAGGATGTGGAATTAGATAAGCACCTGAACGACCACAACATACAGGGATATACAATGTAATACTGACATTTAAATCACACACATTGGTTGGACTTGATGGACTTGTGTCTTTTTTCAACCTCACCTACTATGTAACCAGTCCTTGTAGCATTGCATAGGTCTCACTATATAGAGTCAAATTATCATTTCAATCAGTGGTGTAGGATACTCTTAACAAAATGGCAATGATGAAAATTGACAGATAATTCTAGCTTATATATTCAACTTGTACTAAACCTGATGTTTATAACTGGTTGGTTCACTTCCTGGTCTGATTCAATCCAGGAGTCTTCAGTTTCCTCCTCATCCTCATCTTTAGTGTTTTCATTTATAGCGTCTGTCATCATATCAGATGTTTGCTCATAATAGCGGACAAGGTCACGCAGTTCATTAAGCCTTTTCCGAACTTCTTTTAGTTTTCTAAAGAGACCAAAATAAAACCGCAGGGCTTTTTCAATAATTCATTTCTCTCAGATGTGCAGGAGATTGCATTAGCCTATAATGCTCAGAGGCTTAGGGTCTTCAAAAAAAAAAAAAAGCCATTATACCAGTCAACTGGATTCACAATACAATGTCAACGATAACAGCCGCAAGTGAATTGGGTAAGTTAATGTGCATCACAGATCTCCACGCTGGATTAGAACATGGGGCCTTTCAGAAACAAGTTTGTGAGCAGAAACATTTAGAAAACATTAACACATAACCACAACCTGGAACAGCTGAACTCTGGGCAGGACTATTCTAACATAGAATAAAAAGTTCTTAATAAGGGTCCTTTCACACGGAGCGGATCCCTGAACATCCGCTTGCTCAGCGGGGATCGCTCCGTTGATCCCCGCTGAGCCGGCAGATGACAGGGCGGTCCCTGCACACTGTGCAGGGACCGCCCTGTCAGATCTCCGCTCTCCCCTATGGGATCGGATGAACACGTCTGTCCGTGTTCATCCGATCCGCTCTGCAGACGGATAGAAAAATAGGAATTTCCTCCATCTGCAGAATCGGACCATAGCGGGGACGGACGATATCGGGTGTCGGCGGATGTTCATCCACTGACACCCGCTATCCCATAGGGATGCATGTATGTCCTTATTTCATCCAAAAACGTATGGATGAAATACAGACATACTGTCCGCACCTGTGAAAGGGGCCTAACCCAACACTAAATTCTTAAAAGGAGAAGTCTATCTTAAGCTCGTTTGTCTGGGCTTCTCCTATGGGTCACAGGAGTGCAATTCATTTTGCACTCCTGTAACCCATTATCAGCAGAGCGCAGACTGAAGTCCGTCACAGAAATCAGTCCAGGCACTGCGTCATTGCGACAATAAAGTCTGGATCCACCAGGTGCCTGGACGGATTCCCATCTCAGCGAGCCTCAGAGCCTGAGATAGCAGCTTCCCGTTCCTCCACAGCTCAGTGCTCCAGTGAACGTGGACGAGCAAAGCAGAGAGCTGTTGATCGATAGTCAGCAGCCCTCTGCTCGGGGAGCTGTGAGAACCAAGCCATCGGCGATGTTCGATCGTTTGGTTCTCAGTGTAGAGATGTCGGGGGACTGATGCCGCATTCACCCACATATGATGGATGAAAAACCTCCAAACCCATACTTCTCTTTTAAGCTCTTTACATACAAGCGTGCTGCTGCTTCTAAATCTTCCACTGAATCAATATTCAGTCATGCTGTGCCACCAGAATTTTCTTTTTACAAGATCGGTGGCTGAGATCCTTGCTACTCCCCTGGCTATTAGTCTTGTAACTCCCGGTCAGTAGTTCTGTGTTAGTGCAAGCAGGATGTTCTTACACTGCTGCTCAATCCAGTGGGCAGGACCCTGGCATCAGACTCCCAGCCTGAACTATCCACTCGTGCTTTCTGAGGGACAGCCAAGGAGACTTCTGGTCTGTCTCACCCACCACGACCTAATATTGTAATCCCGCCCATTCACAGAATACAGCCCCAGGGAACTGTAGTTTGCAACTGCAGGGCTGTTCAGAGAGGATGTGCCATACCTGCATCTCTGAATACCTCTTCCGGCGATAAACACCCAGTGCTGTTTAAAAGATGCAGGAATGATGACATCACAAATTTTTTAAAGAGATATTTCTACCTAACTGGGCTCTTTTTCTTTTAGCAACAAGCTCTCTCACATGCATAAGGAACAGCTGCAAAGGTGAAATTTTGCAGGTTTCCCAGAGTGCAGCTTTAAATAAGTTATACAAATTGTGTAAATACTGCTTGATTTCAAGCCTTTAAAAACTACAATGCAGCAGGTGATTAAATCCTCTGACAATGAATGCATTTACATTTCACAATAGATAAAATACAAAATGCATGGACTACACAGGTCAAGATAGAGGCGGCACATTCTGGGCCTCTAATGCATAATATGTCCCCAATTCAAAGATATTAAGAAATTAAACATCCCCAGTGGGGAGACTGATCCTCTTTCTATGGGACTATAACAGAAAGTGAAGGAAATTAAAACAAACATTCGTAGTTGCCACTAGAACAGAAACAGAGGGGAAAACTTCCAATAGGTACACTTGCTTAGGCGAAAACTAACTACCCAAGAGGCAATTCCTTTCACTACAGGACAGTAAGTGAAGGAAAATCTCCCTAGCAGGACAAAGATGGCATTAAGGCAAAAAAAAAAAAATCCTAATAGGGTTTTTACCAACTCTTTTTTCTTGGCTTTAGACATACTTTACAGCAACAACGTACATAATGTAGTCTGGGTCTCACTGATTGTTATTCCATAATGTAAACACTGCATTAAATGAGCTGTTTTAAACATTCAAGTGTATTTTTAGTAAGCTATACATGTATAGCTGCAAAAATTATAATAACTGACATTATGCAATCAAGAAAAAGAAAGACTTACTTAAGCTTTTCTGCTGGATTTTGATTTTCTTCATCTTCACTATCGTTCATAGAGTTAGCAGAAGGGAAAGCAGCAAATGCTGCAGGGCTGTTTGCTGCTCTATTGTCAGAGGTCTGTGGACCAGAAGCAGTTGAACTTACGCTCCTTTGATCCACACCCCTTTGAGGGGAGCCTATTAAAAGAAGAAAAAGGGAGAAAAACAAAAAACAAATGAAATGAAGAAAAACAAAAACTGCAGCACAGCAGAGGGCACACGTTAACGGTGATACAGATAAGAAGAGTTTTAGAACAACCTGAAAAATCTTAAATATATAAATGGAGAAATAAAACTAAAAACTTGAACTTAAACAGTCTACTACAACCCATCTCCTAGAGAAAAGAGACAGAGGCTAGGACAAGTGGTATAGCTAGTAGGGGAGGCAGAATTTCCTGCAGGCAAGGCATACGTACTTAAGACCTAGAGAAAAGTAGTGTCACCTAATAAATGAGTGAAGACAAAATTGCAGAGCAGCAGAGAACTAATTAAAGAAAGCATTTTTTTTAAACAAATGTACTGCTTGTACCAAGCGGTCCATAAGTTTACGTGCAAACTACAGGCATCTTATAAGCTTTAATAAAGCGCACTAGATTTGCACCTCTACTATAAGCAGCACAAAGCTACAGCTGAAATATGAAAGAAAACTCATGTTGTTTAACAAGATATCTGCAAACAGGAAAGTCTTGGCCCAAAGGCCAATATCGAAATATTCCCTTGCAAGAAAATTTGACACAAAGGTTTGATATGGCCAACTTGCAAACATAAATGTTGTTCTTGAAAAAAACAATTGAAAATTTTAAGACAACCTTGGACTGTGCCACTGTTTTATTATGTCCCATTTTTTGTTTTTGCCTGACCACATAAGAAATATAACATTCATTGTGAATTTCTATACTTACATGCAGTGTTATTTAAATGGTGATCCTGTAGTGTGTGGAGTTCTCCCAAAATAGAGTCCATTTTCTGTTTCTTTTCCAACAGTACTCCAACTTTACTAAAGAGTGGAGTTCTGTCCTCTAAAACTGGTTCAGAAATGGACGAGTTTAAACTTCGAGAAACCTCTCTTGTAAGGGAGAGGCTCTCTGCTTGTCTCCTATTATCTGGTACTGGAGGACTCTAAAAGTAAAATAAATAAAATACACACATAATCTCTATCTTTTTTTTTAAAAAAAAAAGCTTGTATTAACAGAACAAAATTTGGAAAACTGAAGTCCTAACAAATTAGCAACCACAAATTTTTTTTTTAGACCGTATTCAGACAACACATCCATCTTACCTGAACATCATGCAGCTGGTTATGGAAACGCTGGATAAGGTCGTTCAATTCTTCATTTAGCTCTGATGTTAAGCTCAGTCCAGACACACTGCCAGTTGTCTCTGTAACAACTTCCAAAACTACAAAGAAAAAAAAAAAAATATTATATACTTACGCACACATGTTTTAAATATAAAACCAAACACAGCCATGCAGCATACATACATGCACACACACTAATTCCACTAAGCACGATTTGTATCTCAAAGAAAACCTTTTAGAATGATTTTTGAATTCTTCAGGTCAATGGCTGAGAAAATGAGTTAGTTTAAAATGGTTGTAAACCCACTTTTTGGACTTTTACCTATAGGTATCACAGAGCTGGAGTCCGCAACCCTAAAGGAAGAGGGCCAGAAGATGGACGCTGCCCACACAGGGGACATCGCTGGATTCTTTTGCAGGTAAGTGGCACATAATGGGCTAGTATGAGATGCATACTAGGCCATTATGCTTTTCATTTGCAGGCTGCAGCAGCGAGAAAAAGCGGAAGTAAAACCCATCGGGGTTTACTTCCTCTTTAACAACCAGAAAACTCAGATTTTCTGGAATGGATGCCCATTATTTCTGTCAAAGGTTTACTTTAAAAGGAAATCTGTCATAAAGAAACACAGAGGCTGCTTTTTGTTGGCTTTACATTATGAAAATATTGCCTACCTGGTTGATATGCTGACCCTATTGTTTTGATACACAGCACAAGAGATAATATATACACATATACACACACACACACACACACACACACACACACACACACAGTTGTGCTCATAGGTTTACATACCCTGGCAGAATTGAAGCTTTCGTGGACATTTTTCAGAGAATATGATTAAGGCCCCTTTCACACTGGGGCGGTTTGCAGGCGTTATTGCACTAAAAATACCGCCTGCAAACTGCCCCTAAACAGCCTCCGCTGTTTGTTCAGTGTGAAAGCCCGAGGGCTTTCACACTGAAGCGGTGCGCTGGCAGGAGAAGAAAAAATCTCCTGCAAGCCGCATCTTTGGAGCGGTGAAGGAGCGGTGTATTCACCGCTCCTGCCCATTGAAATCAATGGGACAGCGCGGCTATAGCCGCGCTGTACGGGTGCTTTTAACCCTTTTTCGGCCGCCAGCGGGGGGTTAAAACCGCACCGCTAGCGGCCGAATACCGTGGTAAAACAGCGATAAAAATAGCGCTGTTTTACCGCCGACGCCCCCTACCGCCCCAGTGTGAAAGGGGCCTAACACAAAACCATTTTTCACTCACGGTAAGTGTTTGGCTGAAGCCATTTATTATCAACGGTGTTTACTCTTTTTAGATCATAACAGAAACTACCCAAATGACCCTGATCAAAAGTTTACATACCCTGGTGATTTTGGCCTGATAGCGTGCACACAAGTTGACACAAAGGGGTTTGAATGGCTATTAAAAAGGTAACCATACTCGCCTGTGACCAGTTTGCTTGTAATTAGTGTGTGTATAAAAAGGTCAGTGAGTTTCTGGACTCCCGACAGATCCTTGCATCTTTCATCCAGTGCTGCACTGACATTTCTGGATTCTGAGCCATGGGGAAAGCAAAAGAATTGTCAAAGGATCTGCAGGAAAAGGTAGTTGAACCTTATAAAACAGGAAAGGGATATAAAAAGATATGCAAGGAATTGAGAATGCCAATCAGCAGTGTTCAAACTCTAATCAAGAAGTGGAAAATGAGGGGTTCTGTTAAAACCAAACCACGGTCAGGTAGAACAACTAAAATTTCAGCCACAACTGGCAGGAAAATAGTTTGGGATGCAAAGGAAAACACATAAATAACTTCAGATAAAATACAGGACTCTCTGAAAACATGTGGTGTGGCAGTTTCAAGATGCACAATAAGGAGGCACTTGAAGAAAGATGGGCTGCATGGAGTCGCCAGAAGAAAGCCATTACTATGCAAATGTCACAAAGTATCCGGCTTACAATATGACAAACAGCACAGAGACAAGCCTCAAACCTTCTGACACAAAGTCATTTAGAGTGATGAGACCAAAATTTAGCTTTTTGGCCACAACCATAAACTACATTTGGAGAGGAGTCAACAAGGCCTATGATAAAAAGGTACACCATTCCTACTGTGAAACTTGGAGGTGGATTGCTGATGTTTTGAGGATGTGTGAGCTACAAAAGGCACAGGAAGTTTGGTCAAAATTGATGGCAAGATGAATGCAGTATGTTATCAATAAACACTGGAGGAACATTTGCATTCATCAGCCAGGAAGCTGCACATGGGACGTACTTGAACATTCCAACATGACAATGATCAAAAACACATCCTGTCATTGGCTACAGCAGAATAAAGTGAAGGTTGTGGAGTGGCCATCTCAGTCTCCTGACCTCAATATCATTGAGCCACTCTGGGGAGATCTCAAATGTGCAGTTCATGCAAGACAGCCCAAGAATTTACAGGAACTGGAGGCTTTTTGCCAAGTGGAATGGGCAGCTTTACCATCTGAGAAGATAAAGAGCCTCATCCACAAATACCACAAAAGACTTCAAGCTGTCATTGATGTTAAAGGGGGTAATACAAGGTATTAAGAATTTGGGTAGGTAAACTTTTGATCAGGGTTATTTGGTTAGTTTCTGTTGACATTATGATTTAAAAAGAGTAAACACAGTCGATTGATAAAAAATGGCTTCAGCCAAACACTAACCATGAGTGAAAAATGTTTTTGCGTTACTATTCATATTCTCTGTAAAATGGCCAAGAAATTAAATTTTGCCTGGTTATGTAAACTTATGAGCACAACTATAATATATATATATATATATATATATATATATATATATATATATATATATATATATATATATATATATATATATATATATATATATATATATATATATATATATATATACACATATATATACATACACACACACACAGTGGGGACGGAAAGTATTTAGACCCCCTTAAATTTTTCACTCTGTTATATTGCAGCCGTTTGCTAAAATCATTTAGGTTAATTATTTTCCTCATTAATGTACACACAGCACCCCATATCGACAGAAAAACACAGAATTGTTAACATTTTTGCAGATTTATTAAAAAAGAAAAACTGAAATATCACATGGTCCTAAGTATTCAGACCCTTTGCTGTGACACTCATATTTAACTCAGGTGCTGTCCGTTTCTTCTGATCATCCTTGAGATGGTTCTACACCTTCATTTGAGTCCAGCTGTGTTTGATTATACTGATTGGACTTGATTACGAAAGCCGTACACCTGTCTATATAAGACCTTACAGCTCACAGTGCATGTCAGAGCAAATGAGAATTTGCAGAGGTCTTAAATGGAGCTTTGCCCACTGAACTGCCGGTTGGAAGAGGTCAGGGTTCCCAGCGCTGACATGATCTTCCTGATGGACAGAAGCCGACTGGACTGTAACAGTGACACCACTTCTACCAACTTTTTCTGTTTTTTTTCTGGGAGAAAAATTTTTTGCTCCAAAAGAGTTGATACGGAAACCCAGGAATAATACTTCCTGTGAGGGAATCAGATTTGACTTTTGGAGGTTTAATGAATCACTGAGATTCCTTCTAGACGCAGAGGCTACAATGCTTCGGCCATTATTTTCGTGAACACTCTTGGGGTGATGACAGGCCGAATGGGAGTGCTCTGAATTGCAGGTGTACCACCTTCCTCCCTTCTTTCAGTGCTAACCTCAGATATTTCTGGGACCTGGCAGCAATAGGAACGTGGAGGTAGGCATCTTGTAAATCTATTGATGCCATGTAGCACCCTTGATTCAGGAGGTTTTTTACTGAGAAAATGGAATCTATCCGAAATCTTCTGTACTCTACTGATTTAGCATTTTGAGATTTAGGATGAGACGGAACTTTCCTGAAGATTTCTGAACAAGGAAACCCTGCAAGAACTCCCCTGTAGGGACCGGAACAATGACTCTGGGATTTCAGTTCCGGAATAGGGACTTCATGGCGAAAGCCTTGACCGGATCCCTTGGGACATTTGTCACCAAGAATCTTTTTGGAGGTTCTTCCATGAATTCTATCACATATCCCTGGGAGAACATATTCACAATAAACTGGTTTGAAGTAATGGCTCTCCACTAAGAAAAACTCCTGGAGTCTTCCCCCGACCTTGGGGGGCGCATTGCAGTTTTCCAGAGGTCGCAGGAGGAGGATTGAAGAGCACTCCACTCCTACCCTTGGGCTTCTGGGAAGACCATGGCTTCCTGTTTCTCTGCGTTTTTCCTTCTTGCTGCCCTTTTTGAGGCATAAAAAAAATGCCTACGTGTCTGCACCTGTTTCTTCTTGACCGGAAACTACTTCTTTTTAATCAGCCATACAGTCAAGAATGAACTCCAACTCCAAACCGAACAGCAAATCTCCTGAAAAGGGACTGCTACACAGCCTGTTTTTAGATGCATCATGCCCTGGCCAAGTCTTCAGCCACAAGGCCTCCTAGCAGGAGTTCGTTAAAGCTGCTGACCTGGCTGACATGTGAATAGATTGCGCTGAAGCATCCGCAATATATGATATTGCTGCAGACAAAGTTGAAAAGGAGTCCAGAATCTCCTGTTTTGGGAAATCCGCCATAACATGGGCCTTCAGCTGGTTAACCCAGTGTTTCAAGTTCCTAACAACACATGTTGCCATTGCTGGTTTCAGATTGTTCGTCACCGATTGCCAGGTTCTTTTAAGAAGAAAGTCCATCCTTTTATCCATGGGCTCCTTTAGTGTGCCCATATCCTCAAAAGCGAGGTCAGTAGACTTCGAGACCTGTGAAAAGGTGGAATCTAGTTTTGGAACTTTGTTTCAGATAGAGTCAGGACTTTCTTCAAATGGAAATCTCCTCTTGTGAGCCTGGGAAAAGACTGTCTTTTTCCCAGGTTCCAGCCACTCTTTTTTAATCAGATCTGTGATTATTGAATGGACTGGAAAAGAATGGTCTTTTAAATCTCCTAAATCAGCATACATGCGGTCATGCAGGGAAAGTTCCTTCTTTTCCTCTTCTATTCCCAAAGTAACATGGATTACTTTCAAGAGTCTACCAACCTCTTCTAGCAACATTTTGTACTTAGAAGCGGCATCTGCTTCACTTTCCTCCTCCTCAGAATCTGTTCCATCTGGACGAGGGAAGCGGATTCTTGTTTTGTCTCCTGGGAGATCGGACCCCCATTAGTATTTGAGAGCTGCCTTAGGGTTCTGAAGATGGCTGCGGAACCCTGGGTTCCTCTGAGGGACCTGGTTCCTCTCTTAGGTTTGACCTAAAAGCTTGAAAGGTGGCACGGACCTAATCCTTAATAGTTGTAATCAAATTGCCACAAATGGATGGAGACTCCTCCCTGACTAGATTTGCAATGCAATCTGCAAAAAGCGTTTTGGTCCAAACTTCGCTTAATTTCTCTTTGCAGACAGGGCACCTTCTCTTGAACGGTTGGACAGAACCTTTGGCCTGGACTAACACAAGAAAAAGACAAAGAACCATGCTGAAAAGGCTGCTACACAGCACAGATAAGACACCCAGGTGGACTAGGAAAGACAACTTCTTACTTCCCTGTGCCCAGCAAGCCACCACCCAAGGTCCTCTGTTGCTAGGCAGACATGCTAACCACTACTAGCCACTGCAACAAACATTCCCAGGGAGATGGGGGTGGGGGGGGTGAGCAACCCCCCACAGGAGAAAACGGCCCAGAGTAACAGAGGACACAGTCCCTTACCTTGACGGTTCCTTGGCTTGCCCCCTTATTCGCTGCATCGCTCTCCATTGCTGCACTGCGGACACATTGTGAAGAAACGCCGGTTCCGGATTCAAAAACGCTACCGCGCCGACCCGGAACTTTAAGGCACCAGGTGACCCTGCCCTCTCCCATGCGCTTGCGGCCGTAATTGACACTGCGCGCCGACCCGGAAGTACTGCCCCTTAATATACAGGACACGGCCGAGGTTCTCCTCGGCCACCAGAACAATGGTGGCTGCTCCGTTTTTCTCGCTTATCCTGCGATGCAGGCATCAGCAGGAAGCAAAAAAATAAACCGCCCGTCTAAAGAAAAGGGGGGGGGGGCAGCGCTGTCAGTCCGTACAGGCTCTCCCCGAGCACAGAAGGGGGAGAGGGAGCCCACAGTACCATCCAACAGGAGGCAAGTGGGAGGATCACGCTCTCAGAAAAAAAAAGTTGACAGGTGAGAACCTCTTGTCTCCCAGGAAAGCTCCCATGGCTCCCACCAGAGGGGTTCCTCCAGCTGGAGGAAACACAAAAAACTGATGGAAGCAACGTGGAGGCCTCCTATTAAAAGACTTAATTGATGAGGTGTTTCCTGTGGGAGGAGGAGCCATGATCTCTCGGCTGCTGTCCTGAAAGACGTTTTGGAAAGTATATTTTAATGTCAGCGCAACACAACCCCAAAGTGTCAGAAAAAGTAACTAAATCGATATTTTTTTTTTTGTACTCATGAAAAAATAATAAACAAAAAAAAACAAAAACTTTTCTTTCACCTTCAAGTTAAACTGCTGCCTACAGGAGGATTGGACACTTAAAAAAAAAAAAAAAAAAAAAACAACTTTAGTCCAGCCCTGGATTGCCCCTCCTACTGTGAGGAGTACAATAAAAACTAAAATTTCCTTTTTTCTCATTCTTTCACGTTAGGGACATCCATAAGCAGTCCTTCAGTGGAGTGGGCAATGCAGCAAACAACCACTAACAGGTAAAATATGAACTATACAAAAACTGGTAACTGCCTGCAATTCTAGAGCTGCCTGAAAGCCCAAATGCCAAAAAGCTGGCAACAGCCACATACCCTACTTGGTAACAAAAAATGTGACAGAGAGCTAGCTGGTTGCCTAGTACAAGGAACCAATGACTGATGCCAAAACAACAAGAAACACATATATACCCAGTGAAGTGTATCCTTGACAGAGAAATTAGAAAAACAATCCATAAAGACAATAAACTCAGAAGCTAGTCTACCTGGTTCAACAGGAAGGGCGGAATGAAATCTATCAACCTACAGGAACTATAAAAAAGGATGAACACAAGGTAGTCACTAACCAAGGAGACACTCAGCCTGAACTATAGTCAAAAGGAAAAAATAAGCTCCTCATCAAGAGTGAGGCTGAGAAGAGGGACCAAAGAACAACCTCTTGTTTGAGGAAGGCTGTCAGGTCAGATGCTCACCTCACAAAGGCAATAGTGACAAGAAAAGTGCCTTAAACTACATTCACACTGGCGATTAAGGTAGGTGTGAATTATAGCAGCAGTTCCTTCTGTGGATGTCAGCTGACCAATGCAGCCGCCAATGCCATACACTATAATGACAGGTCTTCAGTGACCGCAGCTATTCGCAGTTCTCTGCACAGCCAGCGATTACCTTCAGTGCTTGCTGCTGGATGCACTTTGTGTGCTTCCTAAAAACACAGAGAACTTAGTTTTGATCCCACTGTGTCACAAGGGACCAAGGTGTCCGTTTATCAAGCAGTGGAAAATATCCGCTGCTCAGTTCTCTAGCATTGACAGAGGAGATGTCTCTCTTCTGAGTGGCAGTTTATGAAGCGGTGTAGATCGCTTCTCCTTTTGAGATGTGAAGCAATCTACAAACACTTCGAACAGTGGAAAATCCCCCGTTACTGTGAGACATAGCGAGATTACAGTACCAGAAATTCACTTTAACACTCTGGGGTCTGTTTATCAAGCAGCGGTAAATTACCGCTGCTCAGTACACGGACATTCTAATGGAAATTCCGCTTTAAGTGATAGTGACCCCCCGACATGCCACATTTGGAATGTCATTTTTTTTGGGGGGGGGGGGGGGGCAGATAACCAGTTTTTATGGGCACCCAGCTCCCACTTCCTCCCTGGGCTCCGCGGCGCCCTAAGGAAGTTCACCTCTCCCACCTCCCACCCTGCAATATTCTGGGAGTCCACGCCCGGCTGCGAAGCCACACCCAGGCCCCCACAGTTAGAATGTCGGCGCCTCGGAGAGGAGCGGGGCTTTGTGAGCCTGCATCGCTGGACAGGCGAGTGTTTGATTATTAAAAGTCAGCAGCTACAATTTTTGTAGCTGCTGACTTTTAAATGGGTGGAACTCCGCTTTAATGAAATAATTAGTCCCCCTACACAAAATATATATTATATACACACACACACCAAAAAGACAGCAGCACTCAGGGCTCTTGAAAGGTGAACGCACAATGGTTAAATTCAACGTTTCGACAAGGCACAAGCTTGTCTGCCTCAGGATGCAAGCTTGTACCTCGTCAAAACATTGAATTAAACCACCATCCTGCGTTCGCTTTTCAAGACCTGTGAATGCCGTTCTCTTTTTTGGTTTGTATGCACTAGTATTTACTGTGCACCCGAGCCCATTTTTGATCCCTGATTTGTGTGCGTTGACAACCATTGGATATAGATATATATCACTATCTATTACACACATAAACATGGCAGGGAGACATGTTAACTGTCTCGGGGGGTCTGATCGAGGTAGAAGTCAATATTTCCCCTCAGTTCCCCCGGGATTCTCTATTCTCTCCCCGAATCTCCACCTCTGAGCTGGGAAGCAGAATTCTGACAGAGATCGCCAGTGAAGTGCTCAGATCGCACCTTCATAAAACTGGCCTTTCCAGCGTCAGTCAGTGACAGCTTCTCTGGGTGCGGAGATAACTGGGGAAAAACATGTTCTCCCCTGATGATCTGCGTTTCATAAACAGTCAATGAACTGAGATCAGTTCAGTGTTTTATAATCAGACACCTAACTGTGCAAGTCAAATGGGAGCTCCCCATACAGGAACGGGGTATAGGGTTTATCCTAACAAAAAATAGCAAGAAAGCAGACCTAATGGTGTGGAAGGCCAAGCTCGTGTCTCACCTCTATGCAAGTAGGGGAACACCCCTGGGGCAAAGCTCCACGATAAACCTTGCTAAAATACCCTACTTTTTATTTGCATATTATCCCGATGCAAGAAACTGCCTTCCAGTAGCCCTACTTCCATCACAGGTCTGGATCAAATCTGTCCCCGGCTTCTCCTTGGAACACATCCTTGAGGTCTATTGGCTGATATCCAGTTGGCGGCCCTTCCTGATGTTTCTTCACCCCACCAGAGAAGTCGAGAAGTGAGACAGAGGTTCCACCGTTCCGGATATCGTTTTCCAGCCTAGGTTTGGCTCCATGCACCATTGACTCCATGTCATATGACAGTGGAGTCCACGTCATCTGGTAAGAGTACCCATCTTATCTTACTTCCTGATGTTTTCATTCTGATGCCCCATATCGAGATGTTGGTTTACAGCTACGGAAGTTCTGTACCCCGTTGTTGACTTGTCACAGATCCACACCGTGCACCATTGACTTTATTTTCCAGTTTCACATCATTTTTTGGTCCATACCAGTTCCTCTTATTAATTTGATTTTGGAATCATCCATTTACCATATGTGGACACTTTATACTGTGTTTGTTCATTTCATTTCACTTATGGTTTTTGCACATATGCTTTACTGTTCAGTACAGCATCTCTTACTTAATTGTTTCACTACACCCTAACTTCCTATTATTTCTTAGCGCTGCATTTTTCCCATTTAAAATACCCTACTACCTATCCTTGAACATAGCAAAAGTCACAGGCTTACAGATTTCCCGTGAAGCAACAGTCAAGAGCAACAACTGGTTGATTAAGAACATTTGCCCAGGTCAATCCAGAACAAGAAAGAGTGCCCGAAAACCCTCTTTCTCTCAAGTATGCCAAGCATTTAGAGATCCCACAAAAGCATTCCCTGGTACTGCCAGAGAACTTCTACACCTGTAAATGAACCTGTCCACCATGTAGCTGAACCAGGATATCAGGGGGGCCCACATCCAGTGTCCAGTGTCCTCCACACAGGTTCTGGAATGCACTTAGGCAAGTGAACCGCTCCAGCACATCCAGAAATAACCAATTGAAAGAAGCATGACCTTCAATTGACCGCACCTGAGATGGACACATTAAACAGGACTAGAACGTGAAATTCAGTCTAGGTCAGGTCAGACAACTGTCTTGTTGCAGAAAGAGCTACTGTTCCACCTTAACCACTTCCATACCACAGGCCGTTATATGACATCCTGGGCTTTCAGTGGTGATATCTGAATGAGGTCTGCAGCTGGAACTTACGCAGTATGAAAGTGGTTAATAGTAGAGACACTCCAGCATTGTGGCCTAAGCTGCCTGCAAGCGATGAGGATTGTAGTGCCCTATTCTGATGAACCAGGATCCAACTAAAACATTGAGAAATATGGACAAATTAGAAAGGCGTTGTCTAACAAATGACACGCCAATTGTTTCCTCTACAGAGCATCCAAGTACTGGATGCCACAATGGGGATGCCATGAGACTGGGTATATGTAATTAAAATATTCCAGCTGACCACAGAGTCCCTCAGGGGAAAAGAATGGTAGATCTGATGGATAGCATTTAAAACTTTTGGACTTACAAGTCCCAAAAGAGGCAAGTATTCTCTATGGGGGAGAGAACAGTGACTATTCCATAGTACACACTGGCCGAATGTCAGATGGCTGTCAAAGGGGTATGATCAAAAAAGGTCTGCCAATCGGCTTCTGATCAGCACGCTCAGCCATTGGCTGAGCGCGCTGACTGGAGTGTTCTGGCAGGGGGGCAGTCCCACCTATCAGAACACAATAGAACAGCAGGGGAGATAGCTGTACTAACATTGCATAGTTAGTACAGCAATTCCTTCTGAGCTGTCTGTTTTTTTCCCCTTAAGCACTGCTGGTAGAATGAAAAAAAAAAGTAGTACTGTGTAACAAGCTTAAGATGTACCAACTCCCCAGACCGATTTGGCACAAGAGCTGGGACAATTGGTACAAGGTACAGAAGACCCCAAAGTGGCAGAGGTAGGTTTGCTGCTTTGTGGCGTGACACAGGAAGGAAAGTCGAAGAGGTGGAGCCAAAAGAGGAAGCTGGAAGAAGTCGTCAAGTCTATATTCTGAGAATGTCAACACTTTAGAAAGCATGCTTCTTTATGTTAGTAGAGCGATCTCTTCTGCTATGCTACTTTTTTCTGACAGGGGATCTTCTCGCTGTCATGACACACTGATCAGATGCCAGTCGGCTGCCATTTTCAGCATGCCCGTTTGGCAGAAGCCGAACATCGAGCCGGCTTCTGTCAGACAGTCTGCTGTACACACTGAACGAATGTCGGCGGGTTTCTGTTCAACTGGCAGATACCTGCTGATGTTCGGCCCATGTGTACCAGCCTTAAGTTTCGTTGGCCTCATACTGCATAAGTAAAGAAATAAAAAGCCCAGTAAGCATGTGCATCAAAAGCATCTCCATGCCCCATAGAGAAGAGCCTCAAAGAGAGTGAAATGGAAAGGTCTTTGCAGCTGTAGGGGCTCTTAAACTGAGCACAGATTGGAGATAGCAGGCTGATCCGCGAGTTTCAGAGTAATGCACACCACATCAATAAGAGCCAAATTTTGTAGTAATGGCAGACTGACTGCTCAAGGATAATCTCATCTGAAAAAGAATGGTGCGACTCATGATGGCTCAGCGGGCAGACCAGGCACAGAACCAATACAGCAAGATACAGAAGCGTGCTTAAAGTGGAACTTTAGTCAGAAAATGTAGTCCTGCTAGATGACTTCAGGCTGGCCCTTTAATATAATATGAAAAATAAAGGGCCTATATGGTTTAAAATCCAGTAATACATGGCCTCACCCTGCTCTGCACATGCTTAGTTGATCTCTATTTTTGGGCACTGCGCTGAATTTGTAGAAGCCGATCTGCTGACATCCTAAAGATTTACTGCTGTTCAGGAGCTTTGGGCTTCAGCAAAATGGCAGCCTCCGGAAAGAAGAAAACAGCAACAATGCTGGAAGCAATTTACAGCACACACTAATTTTGGTAGTATAATTATTACAGTGGAATGTATGTTCCTTGCTACAGAACATTGTCAGTAGTGGTAACAGTAGTAGGGGCTATATTGGGCTGGCTTTCAGTTTGCCAGTGTCCAATCCTCCTGTAGAATGCAGTACAACACAAAGGTGAAACTCTTCCTGTGACCCTGAGGCTGCGTTCACAACTGAGCATAGCAAGAACTCTGATATTTTTTTTTGCTAGCATGGGTGAGTTTGCCATGCTTTTATCTGTACGCTTTGCCACACGTGGAAACACCTATGTTTATTTACTAAAACTGGAGCGTGAAAAATATGGTGCAGTTGTGCATAGTAGCCAATCAGCTTCTAACTTCAGCTGGTTCCATTAAAAGAGAAGTATGGGAATTTTTAAATTTTTGGGGGGAATACTAATCTAGGTGGAGAACCGAGCGATCAAACACCGCCAATCACTCAGTTTTCAGAGATTCTGGAGCAGAAAGCTGGTGACTGTCAGTCACGGGGCTCTCTGCGCTCCCCCCTGCATTTACTGGAGCGCAGGGATGTGGAGGGGATAGAGTGGCCAGCTCAGGCTTTTAGAGGCTCACTGAGAGGCTGAGCCAGGTGCCAGTCCAGGCATGTGGGTGAACCCCAACCACACAGTCGCAATCTTTCCTAAGCCTGGACCGGCTCTAACGACATCTGACAATGGGTCACAGGAGTGCAGAACAAACTGCACTCCTGTGATCCACAGGGAAGTACAGCCAAACAAGCTTTGGCTGTACTTATCCTTTCAGCTTCGACAGAAAAAACTGGAAGCGGATTGAATTCCATGCAGAGCTGCACCAGAATTTGCACTCTCCAGTTTTAGTAAATCAAACCCTAAGTGTGAATGGAAGCTCAATGAAGGAGAAAGAAGTATTATTAATTCTTCTGTGCAGTGCATGGAGTAAGTCAATCCACTGACAGTAAATGTGAATGTTCATTGTGTTAAGATTTTACTTTTTTTTTTTTTTTTTAATGCCTTAGATGCTGTAAGGGAACTGGGAAGGAAATACCTCACTTGTTTATATTGTTAAGAAGAAAGAAATGGCTCTTACCAGAGTCATCCATCACAGCGATTGCTTGTTCGGTCTTGTGTTGTAAGGCAAGAAGAGCTGCCTGCCTTCCCTTTAAGGCCCTGAGCTGCTCCTGCTGTTGAAGGATCCTTGTCAGCAATGCATGTTGTTTTTTCATATTTTTTAATTCTTCTTTGGCCTCTTGTTGAGGATCTAATGCCTGCAAATGAAACAGTAATTTACTATAAAATTCAAGTGACTCACATAACACTTTGCAAGTATTACATAAAGATCTAGCCCTTGTATGAAAAATGTCTAGCAGAAATGTACTTCTATGAATTAGACCACACATTGGTATGTTACTATGTACCTCACAATCACAAAAACTATAAATTGAGATCGGACTTGACGGTATAAAATTACTCATACAGGCAAAAGCATACAGAATATGCAGTGCTGAGGGTTATTTGCATTAAACTACGTAATCAAAAGACACTTTAGTTATTGCTTCACTTCTACACTGTACATCATAAAAAAGAAGGATTTTTGACTTGCCAGTGAAATTACCGTATTTATCGGCGCATAACACGCACTTTTTTCCCCTTAAAATCAGGGGAAAGTCGCAGGTGCGTGTTATACGCCGATCCCCTGAGCTGCACAACTCAAAAATCGCCGACCGCGATTTGAAAATGGCGCCGCCGGCGCCGAAATACACAGAGCCGGTCCTCGGCTCTTTCCGGCGGCTCTCGTTCATTTTCGGCTCCACTCGTAGTCCCGAGCGGAGCTATCCGAACCTACTCGGCTAGGTTCGGATAGCTCCGCTCGGGACTACGAGTGGAGCCGAAAATGAACGAGAGCCGCCGGAAAGAGCCGAGAACCGGCTCTGTGTATTTCGGCGCCGGCGGCGCCATTTTCAAATCGCGGTCGGCGATTTTGAAGACAGGGGATCGAAGGCTGCACTGGGGGAGGCTGCACTGGGGGAGGCTGCACTGGGGGAGGCTGCACTGGGAAAGGCTGCACTGGGAAAGGCTGCACTGGGAAAGGCTGCACTGGGAAAGGCTGCACTGGGAAAGGCTGCACTGGGAAAGGCTGCACTGGGAAAGGCTGCACAGGGGAAGGCTGCACAGGGGAAGGCTGCACAGGGGAAGGCTGCACAGGGGAAGGCTGCACAGGGGAAGGCTGCACTGGGGAAGGCTGCACTGGGGAAGGCTGCACTGGGGAAGGCTGCACTGGGGAAGGCTGCACTGGGGAAGGCTGCACTGGGGAAGGCTGCACTGGGGAAGGCTGCACTGACATGGCTGCACTGACATGGCTGCACTGGGGAAGGCTGCACTGACAAGGCTGCACTGACATGGCTGCACTGACAAGGCTGCACTGGGGCAAGGCTGCACTGAGAAGGCTGCAATGATGGGCATTTAAATGTAAGTTTTTTTCCCTTCAACTTCCCTCCTAAAAGTTTTTTTTCCTTAAAATTCCCTCCTAAATTGGGGTGCGTGTTATACGCCGGTGCGTGTTATACGCCGATAAATACGGTACTTTTTTTTTAGAGAACAGTACAGGACACAGGCTCCTCCCAATCCCAGCTAGCCACAATTTTGTAGAAAGCCAACTGGACCATGTATCGAACAGATCAAGAAAAGCTTGACTTAGAGAATCTTATAGCACCTTACACCTAAAACTGTCATCAGATGAGACTTGGAACACCCACCCAATCAAATTTATATGTGAAAACTAGGTGGAGGTCTGAGAAATAGATGCCCAATGTGGAAAAGCCCATGAAGAACTAAAAGGTCTGTTGGAGTGCACTTCAACAGGGAAGAGAGGAACCCAATCCTTTATGCCAGAAGTTCTATTGATGACATATCTATTCCACGTAGCAATGGTGGAGTAAGAAGCAGAGTCCCTTTGGAACCTTTATAATAGCACAAAGAGAATCAGATTACCTAACAGGAAGCTGTAGCAGGGAGCTAGAGCTTCTCAGTGTATTTCATCAACACAGTGGATGTCCTTAGGATGTTTCAAAGCAGGATATAAGGAGGAAAGGACGATGTCCTGGTTGAGGTGTAAAGAAGAAAACCATCTTCGCGGGGCGGGGGTAAAGGTCTTAGGCCTCAAGACAACCTTGTCATTGCCCAAAACTAGGAAGGACTCTTAGGAGGATAATGTCAGTACTCAGAGACCCTCTGCACAATGGTGACAGCAACAAGAAATGTGACCTTGGATGTAAGGCCAGAATAGTTTTTCAGGTGTAATGGCAGAATTTGAGAAATCAATTTAGGCCCCTGTCCCTCAGAACCTGGGCAATGCTGTTAAAGCCAGCAAATTAGAACAAGGATGGTGGACTGGGCCCACAGAGAGTACAAGTTTTTCCAAGTACCACATCTGGGCCAATTCACTGCGATGAGAATCACTCGACAATCCTTTCTTTATCCTGTGAGGAAGTGGGAGAAGCTGAAAAATCAGCAAAGCGTAGATCAGGTAAATTGATCCCATAGTGTCCCTAGAGTGTTCACTGCGAAACCCAAGGATCCATGGACCTAGCAACAAATTTGTCGACTAGGACCTTTTGTCCCAGCTGCTTGCGGCAGTGATCCGCCATGGTTAGTGAAGGGATCTCCAGCGGGTATTCAGAATTCGGGAAATCTCAAAGTATGGGGTTTTGCATATCCGGTGAAGAAGCCTCTATTATAAACCAGGTGCTTACCAATTTTCGGTGGCTGTATCTGAAAAAGATGGCAGCAGGAATGCAGAAACATACTGCATGCATTCTCAGCAGAAGAGGTGGGTGGAAACAAGTCATCTGGGAGGCCTGAGGCAGTTACCTCATCCATCTGAGAATACAGTAATTCCAGACAGAAGAAAAAAAAAAAAAAAAAAAAAAAAAAAAAAAAAAAAAAAAAAAAAAAAAATCGCTCAATTGAATATCGTTCACTAAAAATTGTTAAGAAAAAAAAAATGGCATGGGGTACCACAATAAAATTAACAGCCAAATCCTCTGCCTACTAAACTGCACAGTGTCCCATGACTGGCAGATTGTGTTGATTAAAGCCAGGAAACAGATCCAATTTACAGGGAAACTCACCTTATCCATAACACAAGACCTATTAAGATCCAGAATTTGCTTGTCATGATAAGCATAACCTGAAGGGGCCTTCAGGGTTGGAAAACCATATAATTGGACAAGTATAGCACTCTGAAGTTAACATCAAAAGTTACACTATCTTCCCAGTAAATGTCCAGTGTACACAAATATAATCACACACAAAGTACAAACTCAGGGATCTGTTATAAGCCAACTACATCATGCCCATGGCAATGTTTGATTTTTAACAGTCTTCTAGTGGAAAGCTTTCAAATCTATAAAAACACTCATGCAACAGTAATAAAAGCCAAGCTGAGACGAGCCTCGCCAATTCTGGTGATCCATACAAAAATGACCACAGTTACTATATTTCAAACACAATTTATATATATATATATATATATATATATATATATATATATATATATATATATATATATATATAAATTGTGTTTGAAATATAGTAACTGTGGTCATTTTTGTATGGATCACCAGATATATATACACACACACACAAACACACATATATATCTCCTTAGTATAATAGCTGGACACAGGTCTTTAGATGCCTTATATGGGTATCCACAATGAAAAGGAAATAATACTTTGTCATAGTTCATCTATACAGATATACTGAAATGAACTCAAGGACCATCACATCTGAACTGAGAAACTATAATCAAAGTTTTTCATCTGCAGCATTCACAGTAGCAGCCAACAAATAAAAAGGTAGCAGTAACTGAGCATTCTTAAGCGAGGAGATCAGGGTTAGATTGTTCTATGAGAATGTAAAACCTTTTCAACTTGCAAGAAAAATTCTTTTGCACATTTACAAAGGAATATTTTGCTAGATGCGATTGATGGACTACTGAACTTTTCATTTGCCCATCCCACATTCAGAAATGCAGCGACAAGCCACAAAGAATTGCAGAAAGCAAGGGTATATGCACGGAGAGTGAAAAAGTAGTAACGTGGTTGAATTATTTTACATTGTTGGTTAAATATATACCTTTAACTGTAATCCGTACTGCAGAAGGTGAATGCTATGTGGCCGCAGTTCCCTGTCACTGACAGCTGGGCTTCCACCCTTACTTTGAGAAGAGGTAGAGATGCTGAATTCTGAAACTTTCATTTGTAAGCTGTCTAGATTGTCTTCAATGCAGGGCCGACTATGAGATATCTCCTTTGTTAAACAGTTAAATTTGTTAGAATTTGCCACACAAAAGCAAATGAAAACTGCATTTTTAAAACCTACAAAAAATAACTAATTGGGAGTAGTGCTTTAATCTCATTTCACCACTTTTGCGGTTTCCTGCTAATCATATCACACAGCAAGCGCTTGCCTCAAATGTAAAAAAATATAGCGATTCCAACTAATACAAGTCAAGGTAATATGGTCTTAACGAGAAAAAAATTAGAAGGAAAGTATACAATATAACTTCTGGCCTTTCCTTCTAAAAATGCTAGTTGCCTTACTGCCATGCTGACCGTCTTGCCTGATTATCTTCAAGGCGGTATTAACCACTTAAGCCCCGCTCACTGTATATATACGTAATTTTTTTGAAGATGGATATCTCGGTAACGGCAGCAGCTGCTGCCACAACCGAGATATCCATCTTTACAGTGAGCGATTCTGTACACGATAACGGTGGTCTCTGCGGCGGGTTCGCCGCGAGATCACCGTTATCGGCGGCGGGAGAGGTGCCACCCCCCCTCCCGCCGCTCTCCCGCCGCTTACCGGAGCCGTCGGTAACGGCGGAGGCGATCGGGTCCTTTCCCTGCTGAGGTATGGAGACAAGTGAGGCCAAGATGGCCCCCACCCGTCTCCATACCATGTGACGGCCGGAGCGACGTCATTCGACGGCTCCGCCCACTCTCTTAAAGGCACAAATTTTTTTAGTGTCATTTTTTTAAACGACTTTTTTTTTTTTTTTTTTTGCATTTTAGTCTAAATATGAGATCTGAGGACTTTTTGACCCCAGATCTCATATTTAAGAGGACCTGTCATGCTTTTTTCTATTACAAGGGATGTTTACATTCCTTGTAATAGGAATAAAAGTGATCCAAATTTTTTTTTTTTAAAAAACAGTGAAAAAATAAATAAAATAAAATAAATAATAATAAAAAAAAAAAATTTTTTTAAAGCGCCCTGTCCCGACGAGCTCGCACGCAGAAGCGAACGCATACGTGAGTAGCGCCCGCATATGAAAACGGTGGTCAAACCACACATGTGAGGTATCGCCGCGACCGGTAGAGTGAGAGCAATAATTCTAGCCCTAGACCTCCTCTGTAACGCAAAACATGCAATCTGTAGAATTTTTTAAACGTCGCCTATGGAGATTAAGGGTAAAAGTTTGATGCTATTCCACGAGCGGGCGCAATTTTGAAGCGTGACATGTTGGGTATCAATTTACTTGGCGTAACATTATATTTCACAATATAAAAAAAAATTGGGCTAACTTTACTGTTGTCTTATTTTTTTTTCAAAAAAGTGAATTTTTTCCAAAAAAAGTGCGCTTAGAAGACCGCTGCACAAATACGGTGCAAAAAAAAGTATTGCAATGACCGCTATTGTATTCTCTAGGATGTTAGAAAAAAAACAATATATAATGTTTGGGGGTTCTAAGTAATTTTCTAGCAAAAAAACCTGTTTTAAACTTGTAAACACCTAAAATCCAAAACGAGGCTGGTCTTTAAGTGGTTAAATCCAAAGGCAAACATTATTTTGCAGCTTACCAGTTATTCGCCATGATGGCTGTATTCCTTTTCTTTTTTAGGCTCGCTTTCTTCTATTTTCATCTAGTGTTCAAGCCAGTATGCGTGTTTTTCAAAAGAACAAAGTCTCTTGCAGAAGTATCAGTTACAGCGATGAGACAAACCATTTACCACTGCCAGGGGTGCTTACAATGATCAGCTTTTATATAAAACCTTTATCCCACAAGGAGAAAAAAGCCTTTTGCTTTAACTGCTTATAAAACCTTATCTGGAGTTTGGTTTTGTTAGTGTGCCCACTGACTGGGAACAATTATACAGATAATGACACATTGTACAGAGTCAGTTGTTCCGCCAAGCGCCTTTTTGATCCTCAGAAACCTCCAGTTGCAGTCTTCTGCAGGAATTGACACTTCTGAGATTTTCTCTTCTGGGTCACTGACCTTCCTGTAACACAGGACGTGGTAATAGAGGTCTGCAGGAGGAACCAACAAGCTTGTGAGGACAAGGAGATCAAGACTCCCTAAAGGGTGTTCGTTTCTGCAGAAGACTTCAGTCATAAATTTATGTGGATCAGAGTGGCGCTTGGCTGTGCAGATAGGCAAGCAACTCCTTTTCTTTTTATAGGTACAGAACTTATAGACTTTTTGCTATATCTTCTGGTCCAATAAAATGTGCCGTAATGTGGTTAGTTGAAAGAAAGAATGAGCAAAAGAGGGCAGCTGGTTACCAGGAAACAAAAGCTGGCCATACATTGATCAAAAGTCAGCTGGTTTAGCAGGGACAGTCTGAATTTCGATCAGTGTGGGGCTGTACCTGCTCGATCGAAGTTGATCGTTTGAAAACAAAGTTGGAAGCCTTTAATCAATCAGCTGCTGTTTAGTGTATTCTGAGAGTGCTGGGTGCTGCAGTCAGAATACAATGTCCGGGGTCGAGGATTCCACCTGTGTGAATGGAGGAATCTTTTAGCAAGCTGAATGAAAATAAAGAAAAATACTAAGTTTAGGTTCCTTCAAAGGACTTCAGCTAGGAATTCCTGAAATGAAGTGGTGTTCGGTGGAGCCGAAAGCAGGAGAGGTCAGTATTCTCCTTTACAGGTACAGAATTTCTGGCCATTATTAATTCATTTCAAAACAGAAAGATAAGCAATGGGAGCGCCTTCATTTCCCTTAATCACAGGTTTCGTTTTTTAAAAGAGATTGTAAAGACTCCAGGTTTTTCACATGAATGCATTTTATGCATTCAGGTGAAAAACCTTCTGTGCTGCAGCTGCCCCCAGAGCCCCCCCACCCTTTTTCTTACCTGAGTCCATCCGTTCCAGCGATGTGCACGAGCTTAACTAATCCCAGTCACTGTCTCCATCCTCATTGGATAGATTGATAGCAGCAGGAGGCATGGGCTTCCGCTGCCGTCAATCAAATCCAGTGACACAAGAGCGGGGGGGCAGGGCCAAGTCCTGCTGTCTCTGTCAATAAACGCAGCAGCGGGACTCGTAAGTGCGCCCGCATGGGTGCCCCCAGGGAAATCAGCTCTCCGTAGGCACATCCGTTGAGGAGCCAGGACCACTATCGGGGCACCCCAGAAGAAGAGTATCGGGGATGCTCTTTGCAAAACCATTGCATAGAGCAGGTTAGTGTAACATGTTTGTTATTTGAAAAGAAAAAAAAAAATGAACCTTTACAGTCACTTTAAGGACATTTCTAAAAGCTGACCATTTCAATTAAAAGAAAAGGGACATACAAATTTTCCGCCAGTGGCACTCCATAGTATACCAGCATTAATGGGGAATGCTACCCGTTTTATTTTCTAGCACAAAAGTTGCTGTGTAATGATTAGTAATAACTTGTGTAAAACTGCCCCCCCAAATACCTGCATCTGGCATATGTGTATACTCATGTCCTCAGACAGATTTTTAGATTTTGTGTTACAGATCTGAACGCATAGCATGTTTATGCACTTGTGTGAATGTTTTTATTAAACAATACAGCTGCTTTCAGATCTGTAAATAAAAAAACGCTTGTAAACTCTGTATGAATGAAGCCTTGCACGCAGTACTGATTTGTAATCCAGGCAGAAATGTGTTGCTTTTATTTTGAGCGTATTAGAACACACAGTAAATTCTAGCCCAGAGAATGCAAACCCAAATTAACATGTCTGGTATCTAGGGATCTTTTTTTTTTGCCACCTCAGCAAAATTTTCCGAGAGACTCATTTCAATTTAACAGTTCATACTTGTCTTCACATCATTGTGGCATTTTATAAAGGCTTTTTCAAAGTTTTTTTTTTTTTTCTAGATCTTTCATATTGTATTAAATAGACCCCACTACAATAAAAGTTACTACCATTGAAACACGTATAAAAATTGTAACCTCATACACTCACCACGCTCCTCCTCTACCCCCCCCCCCCCCCGAAACACTCCTCCCTCCTTCTCGCATCATTACCCGACTCCTTCTCGATCTAGTCTCCGCTTTTCTCTCCTTCTTGAATGCTGTCAGACAGTCTAGCTACTTTGGGGCCTCATCTCGTTTTTAATCTATATACCCATCACCTCGGCACACCTCATTGAGATACTCTGCCCAATAACTCCATTTCTCTTCAAAGTCTTCCATTCCCATCCCCTCACTGAACCTTAAGTATTCTAGGCTTTGGATTTCGTTTATTTTATTAAACCAGTTCCGTAACGTGGGTCTTCCTTTTCTTGCCAATATCTAGGTATAAGGCTTTTAGCCGCATTCATGAGCTGTGGTATTAACGTTCTTAAATATTTCTTCGTGGGCATTCTAATCCCATGGAATAAACACCCCCATGGGTCGTCTGGAATTTCAATGTTAGTTATCTCGCTGGTAATTTGCTTAATCTCCCCCCAGTATTTTTTAATTTCCGGGCACTGCCACCATATATGCGCCATCGTCCCAATCTCTTTACATTCCCGCCAACAAAGTTGCGATGTTTCACTCAGATATTTATGTGCTCTGTCAGGAGTAATATACCATCTCGCCAAGCACTTTTAGTTTAACTTGAGAATCTTGCAATTGACCGACGTGGCGTTAACCCTCTTCAATATTTGTCAAATCTCTGGCTCTTTAAGCTGTATATCTAACTCCTTCTCCCACTTCTTAATAAATGGTGGGATCTCTGACCCTTTCATTTCTATCAACACTCTATAGATCTTACAGATCCCCCTCCTCCCTGTTTTCTCCATGCAAATTTCCTCAAGGGCCGTAAGTTTTTGGCTGATCTAATGGGCTGCGGGAGTGAATTAATAAAGTGGTTCAATTGGCTATACCGCCATGGATCTATAACCAGCAATTCGCCTTTATTTTTTATTTCCTGATATGTGCATATTTTACCTTGTTCCATGACGTCCTTTAGTTGTGCATCCTCCTCTAATATCCACTTCCGAAACAAGTACTCTATCCCCGGTTTAAAATAATCTGTATCCTTCAATGGGATTAAGGGTGAATTAAACTCCCAATGCTCCTTTTTGTGCAAAGTATCCCAAAAATTTAGTGCATGTCTGGTGATATCCAGTGTGTCCGTGCTTAATTTTCTAAGTTGTGGTGGGATCCATATTATCTTACCCATTGTGACTTTAAAAATTGTGCTTTCCATTTTAACCCATCGCTTTTGCTTATTATTTTTAGCTTATTCTATTATTCATGATAGAATAATTGCCTCGTAATAATTTCTAATATCAGGTGCCCCCCACCCCCCCTTTGCCTTATCTTTACTCAACTGTGTAAAACTTATACAAGGTTTTTTCCCTCTCCAAATGAACCTTAAGAACATATTGTGCAATGTTTTAAGGTAGACTTGTGGAAGTGGAATCGGGAGCATTTGCATCGTATATGTAATTTTGGGTAGGATTACCATCTTGTATATGTTGATTCTTCCGCCCCACGATAGCTGTCCTCTTGTTATTCTAATCAACTCTTTTTTGTTCTCGTTAGGAATTGAAACAAAATTAGCCTGATATAATGTCTCCCTCGATGTCGTTATTTTGACTCCTAGATAATGGAGTTCTTTTTTCCCCCATATGAATGGAAAGTCCTTTTGGTAAGTGTATTCCCCTATTTTACCTTTAATATTTAAGGTTTCCGATTTAGCCTGGTTTATCTTAAAATTAGATAGCTCCCCATATTCTTTTATTGATTAGATTTGGTAGGGTAGTCCTGGGGCGGGTAACAGAATAAAATGTCGACTGCAAAGGCAGCCAGTTTATGGTCTTCTTCCCCCATTTTTATCCCACTGATGTCCGGGTTTTGCCTTATCTTCATTAGGAGGGGTTCAAGCGCCAACACAAACAGTAAGGGGGAAAGTGGGCACCCGTGTCTTGTGCGATTGAACATTTCGAATGGCTCCGAAGTATTCCATTTACCTTCACTCTCGCTGTGGGTCGGGCATATAATGCCTTTATCCATCTGGTCATATTTTCCCCAAGTTCTATTTCCTCCATCGTGCCCTGCATAAAGCCCCAGTCCAACCTGTCAAAAGCTCTTTCAGCATCTTTTGACAGGAGTAGTCCTGGGGCTCCACTGTCTTTAATTTTCTACACTGACAAGAGCGTTCTAATACCATTATCCCTCCCCTCTCTTCCTGGTACGAACCCAACCTGGTCTGGGTGTACTATCGCGTTCATTATGTTTTTCATCCTTTCGGTTAATACTTTTGCGAATAGTTTGGTATCCATATTTAGGAGTGATATGGGCCTGTAACTAGAACAGAGTGTGCTGTCTTTGCCTTCTTTCAAAATAATATTAATATTGGCTTCCAACGCCTCCTTCTTCATCTCCCATTTATCCCTAATCCCATTCATATAGGAGCACATTTTGGGGATTATTTGATCCTGAAATTTTTTGTAATATTATATTGTCAGGCCATCGGGTCCAGGGCTTTTACCTGCTGGTGTTTCTCGCAACTTTTTTTTCTCTCTTCTTCTGTTATGGGGGCCTCTAGAGCACTCCGTTTATTTTCTGCAATTTTATTTAATCCTATATTTTTTAAGAAAGCTTTTATTTTCTCTTGTTTTTTTCCAAACTCTTCTTTAGTATCTTTCTTATTAATTGCGTATAGCCCCCTATAATAGTCTTGGAAGGTCTTGGCGATGTCGCTGGTTATCTATCTCATATCCCCTGTCGTTGTCTTAATTTTTTTTCTATGTAGTTGGCTGTTTTCTTTTTTTTTAATACCTTTGCCAAGAATTTCCCGGTTTATTCCCACCTAGGTATCTTTCTTTTTTAATTAAATTGTATGTGGTACGTATTTCTTGTTCTACTAGATTCCGCATGGCCTCCCTTTTACAGTAAAGTTTTAATAACGCCTCCCCATCTCCAGTTAGCTTGTGTTGCTGTTCTAAATCAAAAATTTTTCTTTTGTTAAGGCCATTTTATCTCACTTAGTTCTATTTTTTTCTCCGACCCAGCCATAATTAGAATACCCCTGATATAGGCTTTGTGAACCTCCCAGACTGTGGCCTCTGAAGTATCCACGGTTTAGTTTGTTTTAAAATACAATTCTAGTTCTTCCTTTAAATCGCTTTACTATTTCTTTATCATGTAGTAGATCTTCATTCAACCTCCATATATTACTCTTTTTTTTGGCTCTCTCCACTTTTTAGTTGTAAACTCACAGGTGCGTGGTCTGAGAAGATCATTATTCCAATATTTGTGCTGGTCACAGCCTCCAGCAGTCTATGCTCAACCAGGAAAAAGTCTAGTCTAGAATACGTCCCATGCACGGGGGAGTAGAATGTTTAATCCCTTGCAATATTATGTTGCATCCTCCATGCATCTACAAGTTGATACTGATGCATTTTCTTTTTCAATTTATTCATCCATACCATACCTGTCTCCCGTGCATGTGACGTATTGTCCTTTCCTGGTTCAAAACAAAAGTTAAAGTCCCCTGCCATTATGGCCCCCCTTTCTTAAATTCCATAAACTCAGCTAAGACCCCCAGCAGGTATCTCTTTGCATTTTTTAGGGCCGTATATGTTTGCCAGTGAACATTCAAATTTGTCTCTCAAAAAAAAAAAAAAAAAAAAAAGATACCGCCCTTCAGGGTCAGTCATTCTCTCCTCTAAATTGAACCTTACTCCCCTGGCAAACCCTATAGCGACTCCTTTTGCTCGACAGGGGAGTCTCCGTAGTACCAAACTGGAGATTCTTTTGAAAGAATTTTGTGGTCCTTACCCAAAAAAAAAAAAAAAAAAAAAGTGTCTCCTGTAGCAATGCCACCTCTGCTTTAAGATGTTTAAGTTCACCCATTATATTAGCACACTTAATGGGAGAATTCAAGCCACGTACATTATATGAAATATTTAGGCTAGACATTTCTCAAAAATATGGATTTTCTGTACCTAAACCAGCCAAAGGAGAAGGGATCTATGTAGAGGATGCCCTCACCATTCCACCTCCCGCCCACCACCCCCCCTACCTTCCAACACCTACCCCCCTCGCCCTCCCAAATAGGGGTAAAAGGCCTCTCCATGGCCCAGAAAACAGTGGCCCCACTTGCTCCTCCCGGCCCTACGGTTGACCCCCTGGAGGTTGGGCTCGGGGTGGGTCGCCGCTGGGACCAATACTCCCCCAGAATTTTAGGGGTTCCCGTGCCTGTTCGCCCCCCCTCTCTCCCTCCCTACATTCCACCCACCCCCTGTGCCCAGATCCCCTTCACGATATCATATTCTAATACGATTATGGTCCATGTCTTATTTTCTATTTCCTTTAAGTTTTATTTCTTCTTCGTTTCTGATAGTTTTGCTTTGAAGACAGGCTGCCATGCTTGCGGTTCCTCAGTACTTTATTTTCAATTCTTTCCCACCAACCCAGGATTTCTACTATTAGCACATTTAAACGGTTACAAAATTTTTGTGCATCTTCTGGGAATCTTAATGTTGCCGAAGGACCTTCTTTGCGTCTGGTTAGGCAGGCTGGGAAGCCCCATGAGTATTGAACCTTATGCGATTTGAGCTGGTAAAGCAGGGGTTTCAGGATTCTTCTCCTGGCCAGAGTCTCAGCTGCCAGGTCCGGAAAAATCTGCAGGGTTGTCTCTCCATATTTCACTGGTTGACTGTTTTTCAGGCATGCCTTTATCTGTTCTTTATCTTGATAATTGTGAAATCTTGCGATAACATCTCTTGGGACATCCCCTGCTATTTCTGCCGGCTTTCTGATCCTGTGGATTCTTTCAAACTTTATTTTACTGCTTGCACCAGATGTAGTTATCATATGACCAAAGATTTTGTCCATTTTTTCTTGCAATTCCTCCTTTTCTCCTTGTCACTCCGGTAGGCCTCTAATCCAGAGGTTTTTCCTTCTGTTCCGGTTCTCTTGGTCCTCGATTTTGTATAATATATTCCTCTGATCTTTCTGCATTTCATTCATCTGTGCTTTGAGCTTTTTTATCTCGTCCCCCTGCATGTCCAGCCTTACTTCTGTATCTTCCACCCTTTTTAATATATGATTCATATCTTCATGAAGGGTTGCTATTTCCCCTTTTATAAATGTTTCCAATCTCGCGAACATTTCCGCCATTTCACTCTTGGTTGGTAACTGTTTTTGTTTGGAATGGTATTCTGTAACTCTGATTATCTATTACAATAATAAAGCACCACTGTTTTTGTTAAAAAAAAAAAAACTGTTTTTGTTTGGGTTCCGCAATAACTTCTTCCTCTGATGCCATGAGTACCTCACTGCTTACTGTGGGGGTTTCTGTATCTTTTAACTCTTTTCTCAGTCCGGTCTTTTAACTGCCCTCTGGGGGTTTACTTTTGGCCCCCATTTGTTTATCCGGGCTCTCTTTACCACCTTCTTGTACCATATACTTTTTGATGGTTC
The DNA here is from genome assembly GCA_037952835.1 of Lithobates septentrionalis. Taxonomy (NCBI): domain Eukaryota; kingdom Metazoa; phylum Chordata; class Amphibia; order Anura; family Ranidae; genus Lithobates; species Lithobates septentrionalis. The sequence goes on along the minus strand of JBBDGP010001068.1, from coordinate 2,577,829 downwards.
CTGGGCTAGCACTTAATCTGGGTGGTATAGCTGCGGCCCTTTTCACTGGTTTACCCCTCATTTCTTGTTTTCAGCGACATTTTCAAACAGGAAGGCAGCCCCCTCCCTTTTTTTTTCCACAACTCTCTGTGTTTCTGTCCCCAGGTAAAGGTGGGGCTAATTTTTCTCGCTAACCCGGTCAGTAAGCTAATCCGTCTGTGCGCTTTACTTTAAATCCACGGAAAGTTTTGCGCAGCCCAAATGCACCTGCCTGTGCAGTCAAGTCTATGCAATTATCAGTACATCGGATCTCAGCTCTCCCCTGCGTGCAGACTGTTTTTCATATGCAGGCGAGCCTCTGCATTCCTTTATGTGCCCATTATCCCTTTCTCTGCTTTTTCACTTTTCACATCAATTTGTGGCAATTATAACCAATAAATAATCTGTGTGCATTCTTAGTAATCAATGTGACAGTATCAATCTATAAACATGTCCCCCCTACAATAGTAGTGCTCTTAGGATAGTTTGTTTAATTTATTTCATTAAATATCAAACATCAATCCCCATATGGTATAGACTGTTAAACAGTTTACTTGCCGTCTGAGGATCTGATGTGCAGGGGGGTCACTGTGTAAAGCCTATCACCGAGGATACTTTCGCTTGCTGTCTGTTATCTGTTCCCCGTCTCGAGCGCCGAGCGCCCTCTATGCCGCTGTGCTTGAGCGGGCTCCTGGCAACGAATACCGTATCCCAACGACTGGTACAGTGACTCGACTTAGCTCTTTCCGTGAGCTCTCCACCTGCGCTGGTTGCCAGGGATGCGCCCAACGCTCTAGGTGGACGGGGATCCTTCGCTCGTCTCTACTGCAGCAGCGGCAATGGCGCCTGTCCTCAGTGGGAAAAGGCACTGGGGGGGGGGTTTGAGCAGGGTCGGAAGACGGCCTCTCCTTAGGCCAGCATCTCGGGGAGGGAGTCTCGCGGGCTTCACGGGCTCAGCATCGGCTCCAGCTCAGTGCCCACATCCAGCCCCTCCCTCACCTGCTGCGATCTAGGAATCATTTATACAGAGGGGGCCACCACCCAGTGGGATAGGTTTTTCAGAGGATTTCCTGACATGGATTAGGCTACTGCATTCGCCCAATGTGGCTATAAAAGGTGCAGAGCCTTCCACTCAGGTATCTAGGAAATTACATTTTTGGAGATACCGGGGTAGAGCTTGTATTCAGGTGTAGTTATCAGGGTTACCATCCTAGGGGGGCTTTCCACACAGTTTCCTGGCTCCAGCACTGGAATAATTAGGGGGGGTTCATAGCGGTCCCATACATGTGCAGGGGGAGAGAGGGGATGGAAATGGGGTTATTTTTGTACATGTGTTTTGGTGGGTGGGAAGGTTGATTTTTTTTCCATGGGGGACTGATATTTTGTGGGGAGGTGAGTATTTGAGAGCTGTTTTTGTGGTGCTCACTTTTTATTCAATAAATCTTGAGGTGAAAACCCATGGGTGTGCATATTCTTTTATTTTTATGACAAGCACACATATGCCTAAAAACGCTGCGGTTTTAGGCATCAGTGTGCAAGAGGCCTAAATAAAGTGGTAGTAAACTTCTAAATGTGATTTTTACCTAGGAGGGAAGCTTATAATAAAAGCTTACTTGTAGATAAAAGAAAATATCTCCTAAACGTTCACTGTTTAGGGGATATTTTAGTGAGCAGCAATCAGTGATGTCACCAGTGCATGCGCCCTGAAGGAACAACATACCTGTGCCGCCCCTTCAGAGCGCTGTGTCGCGGCTGACTCCTGCACGCATGTGCGGGAGTGACACAATCGCAGGTCGTCCATTCAAGCTGCCACAGCCCGCAAACCCGGAAGGAAGACTGGGTTAGGATGGAAGCCCTGTCAGTGGTGATAGCGCAGCACTGGAGGAAGTTATTTAAAGGCAAGTCTTTCATAAATGTGCTGGTATGTGATGCATACTAGCACATTATGCAATTGCCTTACAGGGGATTTTCTTTTTCCAAATGCCACTGTTACTACAGCATTAAGCATTGAATGGTATGCGTAATTGATCAAAAACTCAAGCTATATTTTATCAATATTTGGGATTTGAAACCAAATGTATCCTGCGAATCATCAGAATCTCTCCCATTCACAGATCTTGTTACAGGCAGTGAAAGCAATGAAAGAATGTTCCACAGTAGGGGGAAGAAGAGAGTAGGGGGCTGGTCCTGGTTGGGAACCTTTTCACAGACAAGAAAAGGACAGGAGTCCCTGCAGTGACGATTTCTACAGAATCCAGCTGCCAGCACAATGGGTGACATGCTTCATTACAGGCAGGTTAGCTCATTAACCACTACCAGCTAAAACCAATTCTGGCATTTCTCTCTTACATGTAAAAATCATCATATTTTTGGTAGAAAATTAATACCCCAAACATATATATTTTTAGCATAGACCCTAGGGAATAAAATGGCAGACGTTGCAATTCTTTTATGTCACACGGTATTTGCGCAGCATTTTTTTCAAATGAGATTTTTTTTTGGGGGGGGGCACAGTATTTACCCCAATTCTTTTGTATAATGTGAAAATGTTACGCCAAGTAAATGGATACCCAACATGCCACTCTTTAAAAAACTGTGCCAAACTTCGGTACTTAAAATCTCCATAGGCTACGCTTAACATTTTTTTTGCAGGTTATCAGTTTAGCTTTAGAGGAGGTCTTGAGCTAGAATTATCACTCTGACGTTTGCAGCGATATCTCACATGTTTGGTTTGAACGCAGTTTACATAAGTGGGCACGACTTACATATGCATGCGAGCATGAGCGGATGGGTGTGCTTAAAAAAAAAATAATAATAATAATAATTATTTAAATTTTTTTTTTTTTTTACACTTTCCCTTTAATTTTGTAATTGCATCCCTTTTAATAATAGGAATAGGGCATGAGGGGTCCTCTTTACGGAGAGATCTGGGGTCTCCAAGTCCCCACATCTCTCCTCTATGCTGGAAAGCCGGAGATGTAAAAAAAATAAAAAAAATAAAAAATCTCAGGCTTACCAGCAAAAAAACAAAAATGGCAGTGTTTACATCTGCCAGAGGCGGAAGTGACGTCATGACGTCACTTAGGGCCTCCGAGGGTCAGTAAGATGGCCGCGTCACTAAACCCACATTAAAAAAAAAACAAAAAACCTATCAATAAATACTGTTCATACTCAGTCACTATGAGCTTTGTTTTCTGTAGTCTGAAAAAAAGCTGGTTCATCCTGCTGTTCTCCATCAACCCCTGCTGTTCATGTCCTCAATGCAGCTAGGGATTTTGCAGCTGTGGTAGCAACTCTGCACATGCTCAGTTTTCAGTGAGTTTCTATGCTGAGCAATTCCTCCCCATCACATCTGAGCAGCCCATGTGACTATAGAGTCACATATGTGGGCGTATACACAGTGGTAAATGACAGCCCACTCCCTCCCTCCTCCATCATGCCCACTAACCAGCTAAATACAATAGGGGTGGGATATTACATGTAGATTAATAGAAGCTTAACCTCCCTCATATCCTAAGACACAGGCTGGAGGGGCGTGACACCACCTGTAACTGGCAGATATTCGCCCACACCAGGTTATTGCCAAAAAACAAAGATCTGATTTCAAATATATATTTGTATGGCAATTTAAAACAGTTTGATATTAATTATCTATTGTATTGTATTCCAAAGGCTGTTTTTTTATTGTGACCAGCAGCAGAGGACTAGAAGCTTCTCCTGCTTATGTTTCCCGGCAATCAGGCTAGGAAAGGGCTGGGTCATATGACAGCTGTAGATCAGTTAGGAAAAAGATGCTTCATTTTTTTAGTTAAAATAATTACAGTGCCACTTTTTTTAGTTAAAATAATTACAGTGCCACCATCCATATACAGAAATAGAAGGGATCATGTAAATTAATGAATTCAATACAGGGCACTTTAACCCCCTTCCTGCCCAGGCCATTTTTCAGCTTTCTGCACTGCTGCACTTTAAAATGACAATTGCAACACTGTAACCAAAATAATTTTTAATCATTTTCTTCAGATTTCTTTTGGTAGTATTTAATAACTGCTGAGTTTTTTTTTAATTATTACTAAAAAAATAATAAATAAATAAGAGCAAAAATTTTGAACAAAAAAAAAAATAAATAAGTAGTTTGTTTCTATTATAAAATTTTGCAAATAACATTTCTTCATAAATTTAGGCCAAAAATTTTCTTTTTTACGATTTTTTTTTTTTAACACACTGTAACCACACCAAGACAGTGTTACCATAGTAACATTGTACTACTCTGGAGAAGTGAATAGAATTTTTCCTGCGGATACAGCAGGTGACAGATCGCGGTAGCACAGGCGGCAAGTTCCGGGAGGACGTTATATCAAAGTCCTGCCCAAGCCATCATTTTGCAATAGGCCGGGCGGGAAGTGGTTCAACGAAATCTTCACGAAAATCTTAGATTAGCATGTATGTTTTTGATCACATGTGTGGTTTCATCAATAGTTATAATAGTAAATATGTGCCACGTTTTACATCTTGGGCAAGGTTTCTGAACTCCTGTGTATTGTAAAATTAGTTTTACCAACTTTACCAACAAATTCAAGGGAAGTGCATTATATACTGTATAGTAATAATTACTAATTGTTTTCTAAAAAATGCTATGGAGTATGACAAACCTTCCACTTGAACACACATCTAAACTGAAGGGGCTTACATACTTAAAAAGGAACCAGGTAGTTGAAAAGGGTGCTTACCGTGGTATCTGAAGCCTCAGACTGCACATCAATGTTTAGTGATGTGCTCTCAGCTACAGAACCTGATCCCACTGCTGAATCTATAGTGCGGGTATCCTCCTCATTTTCACTAGCCTGAAATATGGTATTAGTATAAAAGATCGTAAAAGATTGAAGAAAACAGTCGAGAGACAAAGTACACTTTTTTTAAACTTCTTTAGACAAGTAACATGCAGTCAGTAAAAGTCAGACTTACAAGCATTTTTTGAAGAAATGTAAGGTAACACTTTTCCTGGGCTTTTAGATGGCCAATTAAGTTTGACAAGCGTTCCACATTTGTAGACCTTTCTTTTTTCTCAACAAGGTCATCTCTCATAAAACTAGCCTTAGAAATATAGTTGCGAATCTGTACAAGTCTACTCACAACCTAAAGAAAAAGGCATGAACGGTAACTACCAGATGAGGATTTTCTGAATGGCTTCTATTTTATTTGTGTCAGCTAGGCACATTATAAGAAAATAAAAGAAGAAATTGATTTTTAGAGTAATCCTAATTTGGGATAAATAAAAGAAGTAGATGGTAGAATTAGTCTATTTACAGTCTTGTAATTACAGATTTCCCCGAATCACATGCACACAGTAAAGCCTAGTACACACGGGCCGAATGTAGGGCAACATCGGCCGGTTTAATAGAAACCGGCCAACATTTGGCCCGTGTGTATGGAAGCCGGCGGTTCATGACCGAAAACTAGTGTGTGTGTACTCGGATTTAGACCACATTTAGCCGGCCCCCTTATTAGGTACACCTGTTAAATTGCTTGGTAACACAAATTGCTAGACATCTAGATGTGGTGAAGACAACTTGCTAAAGTTCAAATTGTTCATCAGAATGGGGAAGAAAGGGGGGTTTTAGTGACTTTGAATGGGGCATGGTTGTTGGTGCCAGACGGGCTGGTCTGAGTATTTCAAAAACTGTTGATCTACTGGGATTTTCACGAACAGCCATCTCTAGGGTTTACAGAGAATGGTCAGAAAAAGAGAAAATATTCAGTGAGCAGCAGTTGCGTGGACAACAATGCCTTGCCAATGTCAGAGGAGAACGGACAGACTGGTTTGAGATGAAGATGATAGAAAGGCAACTGTAACTCAAATAACCATTCGTTACAACCAAGGCTACAAATCGCACAGGCTCACCAAAATTGGACAATAGAAGATTGCAAAAACGTTGCCTAGTCTGATGAGTCGATTTCAGCTGCGATATTCAGATGGTAGGGTCAGAATTTGGGGTAAACATGAAAGCATGGATCCATCCTGCCTTGTATCAACAATTCAGGCTGGTAGTGGTGGTGTAATGGTGTGGGGGTTATTTTCTTGGCACACTTTGGCTCACTTAGTACCAATTAACCATCTTTTAAACGCCATGGCCTACTCGAGTATTGTTGCTGACCATGTCCATCCCTTTATGACCACAGTGTACCCATCTTCTGATGGCTACTTCCAGCAGGATAATGCACCATGTCACAAAGCTCAAAAAACGCACAATGGGGTATGGAAGGGAATTGGGACTATACGATACCCAGGGCATAATATAAAGAATGAAAATTATGTAAAAAGGTAAAAAGTTACAAAATGTATTATGACAATATATAAAAAAAACCTCAAAAAAAGGAGGAAAAATATTTAAACAAGACTGTTAGAATAAAAAGTCACACAGTAGTTTCAACATAATAAGTACAAAAGGGGTAAACCCCATATATGTAAAGTACAACTGAACTGAGCGGACATAGAAATCCCAAAAAGTTTCCGCAAATTGTCTTCTTCAGGGTAAAAGAGGTCACACGATCAGGTGCAGGCATAAGCGGCTCTTCTGGTCCCGGAAGGGACACCCATGCCTGCATCTAGACACCTTTCTGACGCAGCTGTGTGCTCCCCCACGCACCGGAAGCGATGTCATTCGCGAACCGGAGCGGCATATGGAGATCCAGTCAGGGATACTGGTAGCCTAATTCGTCTCCTTTGGCAGAGTAGGACTCATTGACCTCCCAACACCACACATGCAGTCAATTACTTAGCTAGCCCGATTGGCTGTTCCTGGTCACATGACTATGCAGCCATATAAACATACCATCAGATACCAGCCTCATTCCTCTTAAGGAGGTTTCATATCTGCTCAATTAGAGGTATGGATTGGCTGCACATTATATATATATATCTATCTATATATATAGTGGGGACAATATATTCAGACCCCCTTAAATTTTTCACTCTTCGTTATATTGCAGTCATTTGCTAAAATCATTGAAGTTCATTTTGTTTCATCATTAATTTACACACAGCACCCCATATTGACAGCTGGAAATCACTCGCCTATCACCATTTTTCTCTTGGTGTCAGGAAAACTTGTCAGATGTGATTCATGCAGACAGCAGAGGAAAAAAGCAGCAGACACAAATGACAGGCCCCTTTTACATGGGGCGAAATCTGCTTTGCTCAGCAGGGGATTTGTCCACTGATCCCCGGTTGAGCAGAGTAAAGCTGGCGAATGACAGGTCTGTGTCCGCTTAGTTTATGCAAAGAAGACAGGAACAAAGCCCGCTGTGCTCTACGGACGGCCAGGTGTAAAACGGACCGTCTGTCCATTTACACCCCATTGCCCTCCAATCTGTCTGGACAGAGGGGAACATATCCCCTTGGGTCTCCTGAGCAGCTTGGAGGTAGGGGGTATAAATGGACACAAGTCCATTTACACCCGCCGGTCCATAGGATACATAAACCAGCCGAACAGGTCGAACTGATCAGATCGCCAGTGTGTAAGGGGTCTTAAAGCAAGCAATACATGGACGGAAATTCAGTCAGTTCAGCAGGGACCAGACAAAATTTGATCCATTTATGGGCAGGCTGATTGTACTCAAGTCGATCCATCAATCATTTTGGCCTAGGCCAGAAACCAACTGCAAAAATGTTTTAACTTTTTTTTTATTTTTAAACATGTAAATAGAATAAACCTTCCTATTTATTTACTAATGCTATCAGCGTAGGAATTAAAAATAGTGTTGACTGAGAGTTTACTTCCACTTCAACACATATTACACATGTTAGCACAATGTGGTGCCAAATCTTAGTGGTGCACCACAATAGAAAAAAAATGCTTTATGTCCATTCTGGCATTTTAGAAGCCGGTCATTTATATGGGCTGCCTTAACACAGTACGTGATGCAATGCAGTAGAATAGCGACTGGAGAACAGAAACACAAGGATTGAAGTGTAATACAGGTACTTGTACAATGTGTTTTCACTTTAGTATTAAAGCGTCATTTTTTTCAACTTTCCATCTATTAAATCTTCTGCCCTTGTTGTTTTAACTTTGGATAGTAAAACATTTTTTTCTTCCAGTAAATACCTTGTACAGAACACTTCCTGTTTCTTGTCTGGTAAAAAGCCTAGGCTTAGGACATCATGCACAGCTCTCTCACTCTCCTGAGAGTTTGCCAGGAAGGGAGAGGGGGATGAGTAATAAGAGGGCCAATGAGAGCTGCAGAGATGCACAGCTGGGAGGTGTGCATGTGTGTGTGTAAATCCAGGAAGTGAACAGGCTGCAGCTTCAGCTGCCACAGTTAAAATGGTTGCAGCCAGACTCAATGGATGAAGATTTCTGCAGCATATTTAGCAAGTAGAGAATCACAGTATATATAAAATAATATGCAAAGTGGTTGGAGGGAAGCTTCAAAATGGCAAAGATGTTTCTATTACAAATTATGTGAGCAGACTGCAGTTCCTCTAAGTACTTATTTAGGTCAGGCAGCGTTCACTTTAAAAGGCGGATTTAAAAAACAAAAAACTAAAATATATAGTTACATACCAATCTTTACATAAGGTAACAAAACACCCCCCTCCCCCCACTTTATTTTCACCTTGTGATCTGTCCAGTAGCACCATTCCTGTCTAAAGGCCCATACACGCGATCTGACTTTTTGACAACAACATTGCAAATTACCTGTTTTAAAGGCAACATCCGACCGTGTTTACGCTCCATTGGACAAACTTTTTCGGTTTTCATCGGACAAATGTTGGCTGTGCAAACAGACAAACTTTCCGGCAACAAAAGTCCGATGGTGCAAAATCCTATCGTGTGCCCACAAGTCCATAGGACTTTAGTCCAAAGTACAAACACGCATGCTCAGAACCAATGCAAAAGATCAGACAACAATACAGAAGTTGACCAAAGGATGGCGGTAAATAGCTGAAAAACCACATGATTTAGTGAAAATTGGCTGAAAAAGTCCTGCCATGTGTATGCATACCAAGTTCATGGCCAACGCCCTTTGGACAGAAATCCATGGAAAAGTTTGATTGAAGTCCGATCGTGTGTATGAGGCTTTAGAGTATCTCGACTCTGGATGGATGAGTAATGGAGCCAACCTTGGACAGGAGCATTGTCAATATGGGAGAGGGTAGCGTTAGATAAACTAGAAAATTAAGATGGACTTGATTACCAAAAAATTAAGCCATACCCCATTTAACTTCCCTCTCAGGCATAACTCCTCCAAGCTAGGCATAGCTGCAAATTTATTTATTTTTTTTAGCAAGTCATGAAACATTGGAAGAGGCATGGGATCCCTGTGTCCTCTGCTACACTCCAAGAAAAAGGATTTTAAGAGATAAATCAAAAACCTGGTTTTCCTTATGGTACATCTCTGGACACAGGGTACCTTCATATCTATTATGATAGGGATGTCCCAAAGCACTTAATATGAAGGAAGGGCAACAAGCCCCATACAAATAAACCAGGATGGGTTAAAACATCACGCAGCAGCTTGCAAAGACCCGTCGGCCAAAGGCCACATTTTAAAAGGCTCAAACATCCACTTTGCAAAACTTCATAAAAGTATGAACCGAAGACCAGGTAGCAAACTTACAAACCTGAGTTACTGAAGCCTGATGTTGAATATCCCCCAGTTGACACCAACAATCCTGGTAGAATGAGCTACCACCAAGAATGGTAGAACTTTCACCTTTGGACTATAAGCTTGAGAAATAAGCTGACAAGTCCATCGAGAAAAGATAGATTTGAAAGCTGTGTGACCCTTCCTTAATCTGCATGGACTTCCAGAGGAATAATTTTGCACTATTGTCTCACACAGAAATTAATGAATCAAGGAACCGATGCATAACAAAATATCGCATAGTGTAATATGTACAGTATAACAACAACTTGAGAAAAAGTACTCACACACACACAAGTGAATAAACTGTTGTGATAATAAACACCAACACACTAGCAAGGTGACACTGCAATAGGTGTATAAAAGCCCCTTACCAGAATATATATGACCATCCATACATAAAAGTTGAACAATTCAGCCTTCGAATGGGTATATGAATGGACTGATGGATGAATGAATGAATAAATTAATGAATGCCACTCCGCTGAGCCAGGTCACAGAGCAGACAAGAAAATAATTGAGAGAGATAGCCCCCATCATAATATGGCAAAATGCCATTTTATTAAAAGAATAAGTCAAATGAACTCACAGAGTATACAGTACCGCCAAGGTGTGCTGTACACTTATTACGGGAAATACTGTGCCTTGAAAAAGTATTCATACCCCTAAAATTTTCCATATTTTGTTATGTTACAAACAAGGGGTTCTCAACTGGGGTTTCGCAGCGATCTGACTGGTCAGTCGCAGGCAGCTGACAGGAGGATCACACAGACGACACAGGAAGAGACAGACAGGGAAGCGGCTGCCATCCTATTGGCTGTAGCGCGCTGTTCCCACACCAGCCCCTCCTGTCCTTCCCGAGTGGTTGTATGCGACATCATCTGGGGTGGATAGGAGGAGGGGCTGGCGGGGAACAGCGCGCCACTGGAAGAGGTATGAAATCTGGAGGAGTTCTGAAGCCAGAAGAAAGCTGGTACCTGAAGTGTGCCCAGCTGTGTCCCCCCACAATGTGCCCAACAGGCTGTCCCATGTATTGTGCCCTGCCCCAAGTCATGTGTCCTGTCATGTGCCCCGCTCCCAGGCAATGTGCCCTGCTTCCCCCTCATGTAGTGTTCCCCCCCTGAGCCCCTGTACTCTGCCCTGCTGCCCCCCCCCCCCCACACAGTTTATCGCAAGTTGGACACAGAATGGATCAGCTCTGCAGAAAAAGAAGGCACAAGTTTCACACTAAATAGGTACATTTTAATATTTATTCTTTTATTTAAAGTGGATGTAAACCCAAATTTTTTTTTATCATACTGTAGAGTATAAGATTTGCTATCATTTGAGCCCAGTCTTGCCACACAGAGTTAATACATCTCTGAGCAATCCCCTTTTATTGTTCAGCGAGACAATTCTTGACAAACTGAGAAAAACTTTGTCAAATACTCCCCCTTGCTGTGAGTGACAGGTGATTTACATCTCGTGCATTAGCCTAAGAGACATGCAGTATTTTTAAATTCCCTCCCCCACTCCTTTCTTCAGCAGCTCTGAAAGGAATGGCTGTTCCACACCTCACCATGATTTGGCATGCTGAAGTCATGTGGTTACTTTCCTGTCTTTTTCACTGGATGTTAGAGATCATAGCAGAAGTTCAGCAGAATTTCAGTGTTAGAAATATACAGAGAAAATGCATATTGACAAGGAGTTTAGAGGTGGGCGGGGAGTCTACTGACATCACGACTACACCCACCGAGCTCCAGACAACAGACCTACCCACAGAATATGCAGTTTTTCGGGTCTAATAACAGACAAAGGGGGGACATTTGACTGGTAAAGATACATGCAGAAGGCATGTATAGCCTTATAGATAACCCCTATGGCAGTAGTTTGGAAAGGATGACATTGGGTTTACATCCACTTTAATGCTATTTATATAAATAATTTTTGTGATTAACAGCTTGCTGATCATACCAATGTTCCGTGAGCTGTAGATGTAAACATTATTTCAGGGGTTCTTTGAAGGTAAAAAGGTTGGGAAACACTGTAATAGACCAACAATGGAGTTTGCATGTTCTCCCTGTGCCTGCGTGGGTTTCCTCCGGGTACTCCGGTTTCCTCCCACACTCCAAAGACATGCTGGTAGGTTAATTGGCTTCTGTCCAAAATTGGCCCTAGTATATGAATGGGGACCTTGGATTGAGGGTAGGGACTGATGTGAGTGTGCGATGTACAGGGTTAGGGACAAGGGTCAGGGTTGTAGACACTCACTCAGGTTGAACTGGATGGACTGGTGTCTTTATTCAACCTTACTAACTATGTAACTATGTAACACAAAGTTGAACATAATTGTGAACTGTAAGGAAAATCATAAATGGTTTTCAACATTTTTTACAAATAAATATGTGAAAAGTGTGGCATGCATTTGTATTTAGCCCCCTTTACTCTGATAACGCTTACTAAAATCTAGTGGAACCAATTTCCTTCAGAAGTCACCTAATTAGTAGAGTCCATCTGTGTGAAATTTAATCTCAGTATAAATACAGCTGTTCTGTGAAGCCCTCAGAACTCAGAAGTCTGTTAGAGAACCTTAATGAACAAACCGCACCATGAAGGCCAAGGGACACACCAGACAGGGGATACAGCTGTGAAGAAGTTTACAGCATGGTTAGGTTGTAAAAAAATATCCCAAGCTTTGAACATCTCACAGAGCACTGTTCAAATCATAATCCGAAAATGGAAAGAGAATGGCTCAACTGCAAACTTACCAAGACATGGCTGTCCACCTAAACTGACAGGCCGGGCAAGGAGAGCAGTAATCATAGAAGGAGCCAAGAGGCCCATGGTAACTCTGGAGGAGCTGCAGAGATCCACAGCTCAGGTGAGAGAATCTGTCCACAGGACAACTATTAGTCGTGCACTCCACAAATCTGGCCTTTATGGAAGAGTGGTAAGAAGAAAGCCATTGTTGAAAGAAAGCCATAAAAAGTTCCATTTGCAGTTTGCGAGAAGCCATGTTGGGGACAGAGCAAACATGTGGAAGAAGGTGCTCTGGTCAGATAAAGCCAAAATTGAACTTTTTGGCCTAAAAGAAAAACGCTATGTGTGGTGGAAATTTAACACTGCACATCACCCTGAACACACCATCCCCACCGTGAAACATGGTGGTGGCAGCATCATGTTGTGAAAATGCTTTTCTTCAGCAGGGATGGGGAATCTGGTCAGAGTTGATGGGAAGATGAAAGGAGCCAGGGCAGGGAATACAGGGCATACTTAGAAGAAAAGCTGTTAGAGTCTGCAAAAGACTTAACTGGGGCAGAAGTTCACCTTCCAGCAGGACAACAACCCTAAACATACAGCCAGAGCTACAATGGAATGGTTTAGATCAAAACAACATTCATGTGTTAGAATGGCCCAGTCAAGGTCCAGACCTAAATCCAATTGAGAATCTGTGGAAGACTTGAAAATTGCTGTTCACAGACGCTCTCCATCCAATTTGACAGAGCTTGAGCTATTTTGTAAATAATGAGCAAAAATGTCATTCTCTAGATGTACAAAGCTGGTAGAGACATTCCCAAAAAGACTTGCAGCTGTAATTGCAACAGAAGGTGGTTCTACAAAGTACTGACTCAGGGGGGCTGAATACAGATGCACGCCAGGCTTTTCACATTTTTGTAAAAAAAAAACAAGTTGAAAAGCATTTATCATTTTCCTTCCATTTCACAATAATGTGCTACTTTGTGTCGGTCTATCACAAAAATCCAAATAAAATACATTTAAGTTTTTGGTTGCAACATGACAAAATGTGGAAAATTTCAAGGGGTATGAATACTTTTTCAAGGCACTGTACCTATGCCCCAAAAAAAAAAAAAAAAGAAAAAAGGCCCTTCTGTCATTTGGTTCAGTGATCCTCCGAATCCCTAGCTGTAGTATATTGCAGCAAAAATAGGATTTTTATAACAGCTTGCCTGTAAAAATCCTTTTCTTTTTAAGTACATCACGGGACACAGGGCCATAGTAATTACTATGTGGGTTATAGGCCACCTTCAGGTGCTGGACACTGGCACACCATAAACAGGAAGTTGCCTCCCTATAAAGCCCCTCCCATACCAGGACAATCTCCGTTTTGTAGTAAAGCAATATATGTGTATACTAGAAAGAGGGGCAGGACCTCTGTGTCCTGTGATGTACTTAAAAAAAAAAAAGGATTTGTAAAGTAGGATGGAATACCGGACCTTGCGAAAGGTCTGGCCGTGGCGGTAGGGTCCATGGGTCCCCTACTGTCATCTTTCCGATCCTTGCATACCAAGATTTCCTGGGGCCCGCTGGAGGCCACAAGAGTCACCGACTTCCCTTCCTCCTTGATCCTGCGAAGAAGTCATGGACACAGGCAGAATAGGAGGAAATGCATAAATCAATGAGAATCGCTTCCACGGGAATAGCAAGGAATCTGTTCTGCATGCTAGCGGATCCTTTGTTTTTGACACAAAGTTGTCGATCTGCTTATTGAACCTGGACGTAAACAGATCTATGTAAGGGATCCCCCATCTTTGACAGGAAGATATCGGGGTGAAGGAACCATTTTCCCAGGAAAAACTGCTGGCGACTCAAATAGTCCGCCTGCCAATTTTCTATTAGTAGAATGAAGACCACCGATGGGCAAAGTACATTGTTTTCTGCCCAAGATAGGATATGATTCACCTTTCTCTGGGCGGCACAACTTCTTGTGCCCCCTTGGTGATTAATATAGGCCATTGCTGTGGCATAGTCTGATTGAATTCTGGCAGGACAATACCGTAAACTGAACGTTCAGGCCCTCAGAACCAAATGCTCTGCCTGAATTTCTAGAATGATAATGGGCAAAGTCATTTCTGATCTGGGCCACTTCTGTGGTAACTGAAGGAAGGATTTTCACCTTTGCAGATTTTTGGATATTAATCATTAACTGGGGCTCCGGCGTACCCAGCCTACAGTAACTGGTATTTCCAGGTGGTCCACCCGGGTGCTAACCAGGCCCGACCCTGCTTAGATCAGACGAGATCGGGCGCTTTCAGGGTGATGTGGTCGTAAGCTTTGGAGTCAGACACATTGTGAATCTAGAGCTTGAACCCTTTGTTGCAAGCCGATAGGTGAATGTTTTGCAGCAGTCTCGAACATAACTGAGCATAAGGAACGGCCTCGAATGAAGCCACCATCTTTCCCAACAACCTCATGCAAAGCTGAATAGAATTCATCTTGCTTCGACCACCTAAATCAGTTCCTTTATGGCGCTGATCTTTGCCTGGGGCAAGAATACCCTTTTCTGCGTGTACCTTCGATCAGACCCAAGTATCTTAGCCCTTTTCATGGTTTTAAAAAAGATTTCTCCTAGGCTGACAAACCGACCTAGATATTCCAGGTAGTTGAATGTGGTGACCATACTTTGGTCTAAGGAGGCTACTGACTGGACTATCGAGAACAGATCGTCCAGGTAAACCATAATCGTTATACCCTGGGCCCCTAATCTGACTATAAGAGGGGCCATAACCTTTGTAAACACTCAAGGTGCAGTAGCTAGACTGGAAAGCAGAGCTACACACTGAAAATGAAGATTTTCCACCTTGAAAAGTAGATATTACGAGTGAGGAAATAAGCATATGGGAGGTATGCATCCTTGACGTTGATTGACGCCAGCAGTTCTCCTTGTAGGATGGAGATAACTGATTGGATTGACTCCATGCGAAAAAAGAGTGGTTATATTCAGGAACTGAATTTAGATTTTTGAGATCCAGAATGTCCATTTGGATTTAACCAAACCCCAACCTCTGCTCTTACATGGGGGCCACCATGATCACTTTTTGCCAAAAGATGGTCCAATGCTTGAGAGAAAAAGACTTTTTTCTCTGGATCCTTAGGAACATTTGATCTGAGAAACTGAGGAGAAAGGAACTCTTGGAACTCCAGTTTGTACCTTGGACCTATTGAGGAAGTCCCCCATTCGTCTTGACACTCTTCCTGACAGATCTTTGAGAACTGCAGAAGAATTTCCCATATTGAGCAAGTGGGGGCACCTCCTCATAAGGAGGCTTCAGTATCTTGTAGGTTTCCTCCCCCCAAGACCTCTTTCGTCCCTGGGGCTAACCCTGAGGATTACCTTTTGAACCTGACGGCGGAAGCCGTCTTGACTGCCTGGAGGCTGATGCTCCTGACACAGAAGAAGGAGCTTTAAAAACGAAAATACATTTACTCCTTTTCTTAAATGGCAAAAGGGGTACTTTTTCCACTAGAATTTCTTTGGATGTATTATCCAAAACATCCCCAAAAAGCTGTTTCACCGCAAAAGGAAGACTAGCCAGCAGCTTCTGCATGGTGCTTAGCGAAGGGCGCACGGCCTGAAGGATAGAATCTCTCAAAGCAACTATTGCAAACATAAAGCTGCCAGATCCTGGGTCTCATCCTGGACCTTGAATACCTGTTTAAACTGGTCTCTCAACGATTAAGCAATTACTGTCAGACAAGCTAAGACACTCAATCTGCCAGAGAAAATAGTGTTTTTTTTTGTTTTTTTAATAGGATTTCCAACTTTTTATCCTTTGGATCTCTAAGCATTTGAGCATTGCCTGCCGGACAAGTCAAACTCTTATTCACAGAGGATACAGCAGCATTAATTGCTGGTATACCCTACTTAGTGAATTACCTCCACCATAGGAGAAAGTGTGAAAACTTTTTAGGTGGAAAAATAATGCTTATTTGGGTGGTCCTCTCGGATACAAAAAAGCTTTTCCAACAATGAATGGACAGGAAAAGGCATGCACAGCTTGAGGAGGCTTTAGCAAACCCAAACACTCAGTTAAGGGTACATAAATGTGCAGCGGACCATTCAGCAAGAAATTGCACCACCAATCTTAAGATTTGAACAGCTGATTCTCCAGCATTTGACATCTCAGAAGAGAAGTCATCAGCCTCACCACGGTCCCCCGAGGGAATTAGTCTTCTCCCGCCCCAAGTTCCTCAGTTTGAGGGTCCTGGGCAATGGAAGAGAACCTGTCGCATTTTGACCCATACTGGGATGCAATTAAAGTCGCTAAACTTTTTTTTTTTTTTTTAAAACCCATCATGGCTGAGGAAAGAAGATCTTTTTAGTAAAATAAACGGGCTGCAGTGTTGAAAACAGTTGCAAACATTTCACGGCCCCGATGCTCACTCTGACCAGCCACCCTCTACCAGGGGAGGATGTCATTTGTAGAAATGAGTAGGCTTTCCAGAGCTTGAGGGAGACCCTTTTAGCTCTTTTTGGGGGACGTTTCAACCCCCCCCTTCTGACCTTAGCCCGATGCACAAAGCAAAAGGTACTACCAGAAGAAATCGCATCCACTGCTTGAGCAAAAGTCCAACCACTACCGCTACTATTAATGCTTAGCCTGATGCAAATAGTAAATGTGTCAAATAGGAAATGCCTGTGTCACCAAAACCTCTTTCATGCTCCTCTTTGCTCTTATGTCTTTCTGACAATTTTGCAGCCAGCACAAATGAAGTTTGTTTTTTTTTTAAACACACTCCCGCGTTGAAGGACGCCAATGCTGCTCTAAGCCCGGCCCCCACCTTGCATCGCGCCCCCCCTCTTTTCTCTTTCAAAAAGAAAGAAAAATGTTATCGCGCAAGCACGGCCTCCGATCCACCGGGATCGGCTTGTGTGGGAGCGAGGGCTGGCGTGGAGGGGACCTGGAAGCCGCCGCCAAATAGAGGCAGAGAAGAGGGGAAGAGTTCAGCCCAGGTGGGGGTGTCTGGAGAAAGCAAAACCCCTCAAACTTATCGGAGGTCTGCCTGCTAGCCCGAGAAAAAAAGTCTGCTGCTTCTGTGAAGGTACGTGCTCCATACAGTCCCCAGTGGTGACACTTATGCATGACAACATTTACTTTAACCACTTCCCGCCCGCCCTATGGCGGATTGACGTCCGGGAAGTGGTTCAGTTATCCTGACTGGGCGTCATATGACGTCCAGCAGGATAACATGCCGGCGCGCATTGCGGCGATCGGTGGATCGGTGTGTCAGTCTCCGGCGGAGGCTCTTTACCACCTGATCAGCCGTGTTCAATCATGGCTGATCACGCTGTCAATAGGAAGAGCCGTTGATCGGCTATTTCTCACTCGCGTCTGACAGACGCGAGTAGAGGAGAGCCGATCGGCGGCTCTCCTGGCGGGGGGGGGTCTGCGCTGATTGTTTATCAGCACAGCCCCCCCGCAGATCACCACACTGGACCACCAGGGATCACCACTAGGACCACCAGGGAAGGCGCAACATGTGGATGGCCAGGCATGTACCCCATGGCCATCCACATGTGCCTAGTGTGCCCAATCTGTGTCAATCAGTGCCCACAAATGGGCACTGATTGGCACCATTATGTGGCAGTGATGCCCAGCAATGCCACCCTTAGGGGCATCACTGCAAACAACCAGTGTCATCAATGCCACCCATCAGTGTCCATTCGTGCCGCCTGTCAGTGCCCATCCGTGCCCATCTGTGCCAACTATCAGTGCCACCCATAAGTAACCATCAATGCCACCTACGAGTGCCCATCAATACCACCTATGAGTGCCCATCAGTGCCACCTATGAGTGCCCATCAGTGCCACATACCAGTGCCACCTATCAGTGCCCAGTGCCACCTCTTAGTGCCCATTAGTGCCCGTCAGTGCCACCTCATCAGTGCCACCTCATCGGTGCCCATCAGTGCCACCGTATCAGTGCCCGTCAGTGCAGCCATATCAGTGCCCATCATTGAAGAAGAAAACTTATTTATTTACAAAAAGTTTTAACAGAAACAAAGAAAAAACAGTTTTTTTCAAAATTTTCGGTCTTTTTTTATTTGTTGCGCAAAAAATAAAAGCCGCAGAGGTGATCAAATACCACCAAAAGAAAGCTCTATTTGTGGGAACAAAATGATAAAAAAATTGTTTGGGTACAGTGTTACATGACCGCGCAATTGTCATTCAAATTGCGACAGCGCTGAAAGCTGAAAATTGGCCTGGGCGGGAAGGTGTCCAAGTGCCTGGTATTGAAGTCGTTAAAGGGGACATTTCATTAAAAAAATAAATTTTTTAAATTCCTTAGAAAACGCCACCTACATTTTCTGCCGCATTTTCTGTGTAAAGCCAACAGACCCAATCTTCACCCTTCACGGTGAGTTTCCTTAACAAACCTTCAGGAACCGGGGACCCTTGGGGAACCCACAATCCTGGACCTGTAATAGCACCCCGCCAGTAAAACTTTATGGCCTCAATAGAAAAAAGTACTGGATCCCGGGGTCCAGCTCTCTGAAGACAGAAGCGTTTACAAGCAAAACCTCGTTTCTTAGGATACGAGGCCCGGGCACCATTCAATTTGGCCTAAAAGACACTTTGAATGGATCCGGCTGCATAGCTAGCATCAGCAAGGATGGCTCCAGAGGAGCTCAGCACAGCGCATCTTCACTCGTGAAAAAACAGATGCTCCCGGTATGGGAGGAGTTGTATAGGGAGACAACTTCCTGTTTAGGGTGTGCCAGTGTCCAGCACCTGAAGGTGGACTATAACCCACATAGTAATTACTATGGCTCTGTGTCCCGTGATGTACGATTAAAGAAAAGGCCGATACTTGTTGGTACTTGTAGTTCTACTGATCTGCCACTCCTGCCTGTGTAACACCGGTTACATACATGGGAAGGGGAGCAGTATGGCATCCACCAGTAGACTCTGCCCCTCCTGAGGTAACCAAGCTGTACTGCACGTGCTCCCAGATTGATCGGCACAGGCAAGGTCAGCTCTCAGTGGTACCAGAAATCCACCTGGACCACCCCTAAACAATGCTATTTAGCACTTGGGGCAGCTGAGCGGGAGATACAAAAGCACCCAGTATAACAGGACTACCACCAGGGTACTCACTATGCCAAACTGCAAGGCCACCAGTGGGGTCCAGACTTCACCCATCACGGCTGAAAAATGCCACAAGGCCTTCCGAAACAACTCCCCAGCTGGGGATCACTGCTCTAGACCTGTATAGCACACTTCTGGTTTGCAAGGCAATTAATCATTTAACAGGGTCTCGTTATGCAGAGTCCATTGCCGAACGCCAACGTTACAAGCGCATCCCGTACATGGTCTGGTCATCATTCCTTTTACCAGACAGCCATAGGCAACAGATCTGGATAAGCCCAGATGGAAATCTTTAAAAAACTAGCTAAAAAAAGCCATTTTGTGCAGATTGCACATAAGTAATGATCACCTTAAATCGCCAGCAAAAAATTAATCTAACTGGGAGGGGGTTTCTGGTCTTTTTGCCAGTGTCCAATCACCTGAAAGTGGCAGCATAATCCTATCATAAATGATAAAGAAATGTTTTTTGTTTTTGGGTGTAATGCTGCTTTAAATATAAAAGCATTAGAAAAATGCTGGTTAAACTTGATTTTTAAGCAGAAGTTAAAAATTAACATGCAGCAGACAAGGACTAAAAGACACACTTTGGGGGTTTTAACTAAATGTAAAAGCAAATCAGTCACAAGTTCAAAGAAGACAAGGAGCCTGTGATGTTTCTCAGAAAGCTACAGGTCTAGACGTGGGGGGACGAGCTTCCACTTAGATCGCAGATGCAATCCAGGCGGAAGTGGAAGTGGGTACCTGTCGAAACTAGAGGGGGGGGGGGTTGGGGAGTTAGGCCCCTTTCACACGATCGGACCGTTCAGGTCCGCCTGCCAGTTTTGACGGCGGACCTGAACGGGCGCTCCATGTTAGCCTATGGAGCGACGGATGTCAGCTGAGACATGTCCGCTGACATCCGACCCGGTCCGATCCGCTAAAAGCAGACGGATGGCCCTATGTCCAGGTCCGTCGCTGGCGGATCGGATCAGGTGAGATCTGACGAAAACGGACATGCTGTCCATTTTCGTCCGATCCCTCCATAGGCGGCAGCGGTGCCTGACAAGCCCCTCCCCGCTCAGTGAGCAGAGAGGGACCTGTCATCCGCCGGCTCAGTGGAGATCAATGGACTGATCTCCCGTTGAGCCGGCGGACCGAGGCGGGCTCCGTGGATACGGAGTTCGCCTCGTGTGAAAGGGGCCTTAAGCTTTTGGGTGAAGTTCCGCTTTAAAGTCCAGTGTAACTAGTCATCGATAGTTTCTTTGGACAAAGGTGGCCCAAACAATGTAAAGTTAAGGTGTTTAATAAGCCATAGAGCTTCATTACAATATGTTGGTAAAACGAAAGCAATTACAAAGTCAGTACAGAGAAAAACATGCAATTTTAGCATAATCTAAAAATGTCATACTTTAAATGGGACAATTCCCTTCATAATTCAAGGCAACAGTCTCTCTTTAGTTATTCATTTAGAAAGTTGAGGAGTGAATATGGACAACAAGAGCTGACAAGTAGATAAATGTAGCAACAACACAGATAGGAACTGGTATAGGAATTGCAAACAGTAAACCTAAAAATTACAGCTTAGGATGTAAAGCCTGGTACACACGATGATATATTGGACGAATGATTGTCTGTTTTTTTTGCATGCTAGTCTCCAGATGGAAAATAAAGGAGTTACCAAGGCTCCATTCACACCTGAGCGCATCGATTTACTGGCTTTTTTTAAGCATTTTTGCAGCTTGTAATTACAAACGTTTTAGAGCTTTGAGCGTTTTTTTTTAGCCACTAGGGGGAAGAGAGGGAGAGGAAATTAGGGGCGAAGAGCTGTTTCAACAGAAAACAAGAAACAAAACGCTCATAAAACGCTCAAGTCAGGCGTTTCTGTTGAAGTCTTTGGGGCCAAAAACACTTGTAATCTGCCCAAAAGAAGCTCGTGTACTTTTTTGAGCTTCAGGCGACAGAACACTCAGATGTGAACAGGGGCCATTGAAATGAATGGGATTTGGCTTGTTGAGCGTTTTAGAGCTATAAGCTTCAAGCAGAAAATGGCTCAGGTGTGAACGGGGCCTAAAGTGCGGAAATTCCCGTATGACAGAATAAAAATTCTGAAGTGATGTCATGTGTTGTAGTGCATTTGCATTGTATTTTTGGACAAAAACTGTACTAATTAAGGGCCAGTTCACAAAATAGGAACGCAGTCCGGATGCGTTTCAGAAGCTTTTCTGCATGCACGTTTTTCATTCTTTCCAGTGCATTTCCCCCCCTCCTTTTTCTTAACCTTAAATAAGGACATGTGTGTTCCAGTGCATTCTATTATTTTTTTGATGTGTTTTACAGCGTTCCAGTACAGTGCAGAAAAAATGCAGCATGTTCTACTTTATTTCCTGAAACTGGAACGCACTGGAACTACAAGCACTGGTGTGAACTATGCCATTGAAAACCTTATATCAGTGGTTCTCAACCTTCCTAGTGCCGTGACCCCATGATAAAATTTCCCAAGTTGTGGGGACCCCTAACAATAAAATGATTTTCGTAGCGTGGGTTGTCAGCACCCAAGGCAAGGCAAGGCAAGTAATTTGCATCCCTAACCCACAGACATTTACTGCTCCTCGAGTCCCTTCCACTTGTACAGTATTAAAACCCCATATGGTACATTTTAGTATGTACCACTCTTTCTTTTTGTTCTCCTTTCTTTCCCTTTTATCCCAATATCTTGTTTTTTTCCCCCATCCCTCTCTCTAAACGTCTTTCTTGTTCTTACTCTTATTCTTTCTCTCCCTTTTTCTTTGTTCCTTCCCCTCTTTTCCTCTCCCTTCCATGTATTCTCTATTTTTATTCCTTCTCTTACTCCTTGGTGGGTGGGTGGGGGGGGGGGGAATGGGATGAGTGGGGAGTTCTGATCAGCCAACTTAAGTGCTCTTGATCAAGGTCATCTGCTGATCTAAGAACTGTAGTGGGGTTCTTTTAATGGCAACTATAATCACAGGTAGTGTTACTCACGGTGTCACCGGCTTTACTGAGTCTCTGACTTTGTGGTGTCACACAGCAGTGACACCTATGCTGAAATCAGGAGATGGGGTCTTCTCCAGCCCCTCCCACTTCACCAGTTAGCTGACCTCTAGTCTCTGACCCCCAGCCATGCCGTGAACTAAATGGACAGCTGCGAAGAGGATGAGTAAGCAGCCGCAGGCTCCAGGGACAGCCCTGCCTGGCCGCCACAGGCTCCAGGGACAGCCCTGCCTGGCCGCCACAGGCTCCAGGGACAGCCCTGCCTGGCCGCCACAGGCTCCAGGGACAGCCCTGCCTGGCCGCCACAGGCTCCAGGGACAGCCCTGCCTGGCCGCCACAGGCTCCAGGGACAGCCCTGCCTGGCCGCCACAGGCTCCAGGGACAGCCCTGCCTGGCCGCCACAGGCTCCAAGGACAGCCCTGCCTGGCCGCCACAGGCTCCAGGGACAGCCCTGCCTGGCCGCCACAGGCTCCAGGGACAGCCCTGCCTGGCCGCCACAGGCTCCAGGGACAGCCCTGCTTGGCGGCCACGAAAAGGCTGAGAGAGCCGTGCTGGCTTCAGGAACAGCCCTGGATTCGGTGACCCCTGGCAAATCGTTATTCGACCCCCAGGTTGAGAACCACTGCCTTATATCCTACTTTCCATGCATATTTGATGCAGGAAAAAAAAAAAAAACGGACTGGACTGCATGTGGTGTGAACTGGCCCTAAACAAAAATCGTACGATCTGGTATCGTACGAGAAACATTTTTGTGTGTCTCTTTTAGACGAAAGCTATGTACTAACGATCAGATTATCATACGAACAATTCGAAAGTGGTATTTTTTGTATGATTTTCTCAACGTGTGTACGGACCTTATCCACTTGCCTACGAGGCACTTTAACCCCCTTACTGCCCAGGCCAATTTTCAGCACTGTCACATTTGAAATGACAATTGCGCGGTCATGCAACACTGTACCCATATGAAATTTTTATCACTGTTTTTTTAACACAAATTGAGCTTTCTTTTGGTGGTATTTAATCACCACTGTTATTTTTTATCTTTTGCTAAACAAACGAAAAAGACAGAAAACAAAAAAACAACAAATAAAAACATTTCTCATAGTTTGTTATAAAATTTTGCAAACAGGTAATTTTTCTCCTTGATTGATGTGCACTGATAGGTGGCACTGATTGGCAGCACTGGCGGGCCTGCACTGATAATCCATGCCCTGGTTATCAGTGCCGATGTCCCTTTAACACAAGCCGGTTATCTGCTTTCTTCTTCTCTGCTCACGCTGTCAGCGTGAGGAAATAAAAGCCGGTAACCGGTTATGTTTACATATTGTGAACAGCTGATCAAGTGGTAAAGGGCCACCATGAATAGCCCTTTACCCCAATCTGTGATCAGCTGAGCCTGAAGCACTCAGTGATCACAAAGCGCGTCCATGGACGCCCTTCCAGCAAACTAAGCCTCCGCTGTAGCCGTCTTTTGGCTATAGCGCAGGCAGGAAGTGGTTAAGAAAAAGGTCCTAGTGTATACACTTCAACACGCAGATTTCCTCCTACACTGACAAAATACCAGGATAATCACTTTTGCCAAAGTGTCAAACAACCTCACTAGTGTAATCCAGTATGTATAGCCTTATAGCCTGGTGTGCTAGCCGCAAAAAAAAAAAAAAAAAAAAAATTTAAAGTCAGCAGCTACAAAACACCGTAGCTGCTGACTTTTAATAAGGACACTTACCTGTCCAGGGAGCCCGCGATGTCGGCCCCCCGAGGCTGATCCGTCCATCGGATCGGGTGCAGCTGCTGCCAATCTAACTATGGGAAACCGGCAGTGGAGCCTACAGGCTTCACCGCTGGTTTCCTACTGTGCATGCGCAAGTCACGAGGCGCTTTCAGAATGGCTCCGTCGTGTTCTGGGGGACACACAAGTCCCAAAAGGCAATGGGCGAGCAGCAAGAAATAACGCCCTTGGCCGCAGCGAGGCTGGGACGAAAGTACACAAGGTACTTCATTAAAAGGTAGAAAAGAGAAAAATAAATAAATAAAACACAATAGCCAAAAACGGGTGGTGGAAGGGTAGTCTTTCCTTTAAGATTTAGTTGAAAAATGGGTGGAACTCAGCTTTAAATCCCTAATTGTTGACATTTTCCCAGCATAAATGCATAAAATGTGAATATATTTCTGAAACAGATATAGTAAAGTGTGATCTCACACACAGCACTTTCAACTAATGTCCTGCAAGACTAGAACTATATTACTTGAAAATACCATTAATGTGTGAGAAAATTAAAGTGGTTCTAAAGGCAGAATGTTTTTTTTCTTAATTCATTCTATATTTCATTAAAGCGTTTGTAAACCAAAGAAAATAAAATAAAATAGGCCCTGTTCCTTTAAAAGCATGTTATACAGCACAGAGCTTGCTCAGTGTAATTTGGCCCCCTGTATCACCTAAAATACCTGGTTGATCCTGCCCTCCCCTCTGTAAATCGACCACGTTTTATCATGGCTGCTGAGCCCTGACACCAGGGTCAGTTTACGTGCCTCCATCATCCGCAGCTCTCCTCTGTTCTCCTTCCCCCACTCCTTCCCTGCTCGTCAGCTCTGATTGCTCCCCGGCCCTCCCCTCCTGCTGGTGAAATAACTTAGCGTGTGTGCTACAATCCCCACTGTTATGGTAACAGATGTGCCACAGTGTATGGTATTTTGAACAAATAAGCCACTATATACCTTATTTTATGGTGCTGCTCGGCGCCCACGCGACCGTCCGCTTCTCTCCATCTCTCGACTGACGTCAGCGGGGGATTCTCAGCCCCCATGCTGTAGCTGTCAGACCTGGAGATGAGAGGCGGCCGGTTACATGATCGTCGAGCGGCACTGTAAAATAAGATATATAGCACCTTATTATTTAAAAAAATACATACACTGGGGCACATCAGTTTCATATAACAGAGGAGATTGTAGCACACACACTTAGTGGCTTAAAAAAACACTTTAAGATAAAAAAAACCTGTGTACAGCCGCCCCCCTTATACTTATCTGAGCCCAGTCTCAATCCAGCGACATTGCACGAGAGACTCAGCTATCCGGGACTATCCCTCCTCACTGGCTGAGACAGCAGCGGGCGTCACTGTCTCCCGCTGCTGTCAAAGTCAGTGAGAAAATTAGGTGATAGAGTGGGGCGAGGGCGAGCTGCGTATTTGTCTGAACACAGAGCAGCGGCCCGGCTCAGGTGCCCCCCATAGCAAGCTGCTTGCTGTGGGGGCACTAGGCAGGAGAGTGGGGGCCAGGAGCGCCAGTGAGGGACCCGAGAAGAGGAGAATCTGGGTTGCTCTGTGCAAAACCACTGCACAGAGCAGGGAAGTATAAACATGTTTGTTATTTTTAAACAAAAAAAAAAAAAAAAACAAGACTTTAAATTACACTTTAAACTATACCTGGCTACTGTCAACGGCAGCCTCTTCTCTCACATCATCTGACAAAGATGCCTGAAAATTGTGCCCCAAATCTTTAGCGTAAGCAGATGTTAGGAAGTCTTTGGGCAATGACGACAAACTGGTTTCTCTTTTTGGAGGGCTCGGTGTAGTAGCCTTGTCTTTATTAGTATTCAGCTGAAGTGGTAGAAAGTTGAAAGGCTTTTGGTTCTCAGAAAGCTGCCGTTTATTATTTGCTGCCGTTGCTCTGCCTTGGGAATCACTCCCAATGCTCCTCTGCAAAGAGAATTATAAGTAAAATACACATTTGTGAAGAACACAGATGAGTGAAAAAAGATTTAGCGTATTCTGCATAATACCTACTCATTTTCATGACTACTGAATATGTTCAAGCATTCTGCAGAATCTCTGTTACAGCATGCAAACAGCTACAAACAGTTGAAATACATATATGTGAAATGGATGATCAGTTTTTGGGATTATCTATCTAAACTCAAGAACAAAAAAATATAATATATGGCAGCTTACTAGTCCTTCGATGGGGTGACTGAATCGCTTTTTTTTCGGGCGATGTAAATTTGTATCAAGTAAAGAAAAACACGTTGATCCTGTGAGAAATCTTATGATATATCCCTGTAACTTCCTGTGTAGTGTATACCCCAAAAATTTTCCGCTATCTTCTGTGAGGCAAAGCCTCTCTAAGTAATGGGGATGAGGAAAGGGAGAAGTATTTGTAGTCTCAATCAGGAGAGCAACCTAAGATAACAATTCTCCTCTATATATACACAGCGGGGATGGAAAGTATTCAGACCACCTTAAATTTTTCACTCTTTGTTATATTGCAGCCATTTGCTAAAATCATTTAAGTTAATTTTTTTCCCTCATTAATGTACACACAGCACCCCATATTGACAGAAAAACAGAATTGTTGACATTTTTGCAGATTTATTAAAAAAGAAAAACTGAAATATCACATGGTCCCAAGTATTCAGACCCTTTGCTCAGTATTTAGTAGACGCACCCTTTTGATCTAATACAGCCATGAGTCTTTTTGGGAAAGATGCAACAAGTTTTTCACACCTGGATTTGGGGATCCTCTGTCATTCTTGCCATTCCTCCTTGCAGGTCCTCTCCAATTCTGTCAGGTTGGATGGTAAACGTTGGTGGACAGCCATTTTTAGGTCTCTCCAGAGATGCTCCATTGGGTTTAAGTCAGGGCTCTGGCTTCAAGAACAGTCACGGAGTTGTTGTGAAGCCACTCCATTATTTTTGGTGTGTGCTTAGGGTCATTGTCTTGTTGGAAGGTAAACCTTCGGCCCAGTCTGAGGTCCTGAGCACCCAGTCGTCCTGTCCCTGTAGCTGAAAAACACCCCCACAGCATGATGCTGCCACCACCATGCTTCACTGTTGGGACTGTATTGGACAGGTGATGAGCAGTGCCTGGTTTTCTCTACACATGCCACTTAGAATTAAGGCCAAAAAGTTCTATCTTGGTCTCAGCAGACCAGAGAATCTTATTTCTCACCATCTTGGAGTCCTTCAGGTATATTTTTTAGCAAACTCCATACGGCTTTCATGTGTCTTGCACTGAGAGGCTTCCGTCGGCCACTCTGCCATAAAGCCCCGACTGGTGGAGGGCTGCAGTGATGGTTGACTTTCTACAACTTTCTCTCATCTCCTGACAACATCTCTGGAGCTCAGCCACAGTGATCTTTGGGTTCTTCTTTACCTCTCTCACCAAGGCTCTTCTCCCCCGATAGCTCAGTTTGGCCAAACGACCAGCTCTAGGAAGGGTTCTGGTTGTCCCTAACATCTTCCATTTAAGGATTATGGAGGCCACTGTGCTCTTAGGAACCTTAAGTGCAGCCGAAATTTTTTGTAATCTTGGCCAGATCTGTGCCTGGCCACAATTCTGTCTCTGAGCTCTTCAGGCAGTTCCTTTGACCTCATGATTCTCATTTGCTCTGACATGCACTGAGCTGTAAGGTCATATAGAGTATATATAGACAGGTGTGTGGCTTTCCTAATCAAGTCCAATCAGTATAATCAAACACAGCTGGACTCAAATGAAGGTGAAGAACCATCTCAAGGATGATCAGAAGAAATGGACAGCACCTGAGTTAAATACATGTGTGTCACAGCAAAGGGTCTGAATACTTAGGCCCATGTGATATTTCAGTTTTTCATTTGTAATAAATCTGCAAAAATGTAAATAATTCTGTGTTTTACTGTCAATATGGGGTGCTGTGTGTACATTAATGAGGAAAAAAAAAAAATGAACTTAAATGATTTTAGCAAATGGCTGCAATATAACAAAGAGTGAAAAATTTAAGGGGGTCTGAATAATATATATATATATATATTATATATATATTATATATATATATATTATATATATATATATATATATATATATATATATATATATATATATATATATATATATATATACATACACACACACACTAAGTGTTGTGACACTAAGGCATGAAGGTTACTGGCAGGATCACCAAGTAAAAAGGAGTTAAAGAAAAAAAACCCTAATTCAGACACTATTTCTAAGGACTCTACACCTGATCTGCAAAAGGATTTGTAATTCATAAGATGCCCTCTGTGCTATTTTGGAGCTGTTTAAGGGTTGCCAAACGCCATCCCGCTGCTCAGTTTCTCAGAGGTCAAATACAAGGGAATGTCCAAACAAATGGCAGTTATTGAAGAGAGAACTGTATCTTACTGGCTAACACTGTTGGTACCGCTTACACCAGCCTGAGGGATATTATTAATAGAATTACAGGAATCTCTAATAGACAAATTTATATAAGCCAGCCGTATTTCAAAATCTATTAAATGACTAAATGACTGTAAAGACATGCATTATATCATGATGAAAAAGAAACAGGTTTTTCTGTACAATCTGACATTTTGTTCAATAGTTAAATTTTTTTCCTCAACATGTCCCGGTGTGCCACGCAGAGTATATAGAGCCAATCACCTAGGTACCCATCAACTGTCCTGTACAATATCCTGTATACACTAGTGTTCATTAGCCACTTAAGGACTGTTTTATTGTGGTTTCTTTTTATGTATATGTATGTTAAGAAATGTAAATGACGGTAATTATGGTATTTTTGTTTAAAAATATTTTCTGTGTATGGAGTAAGCATGATTAAAAAAAAAAAAAAAAAAAAAAAAAAAAAAAAGAAGAAGGACAGAGCCTCTTTTTGAGATGTGTTTACAAGTTAAAAACAAGTTTTTTTTGCTACAAAATTACTTAGAACCTCCAAATATTATACATGTTCTTTTCTAACACCCTAGAGAATAAAATGGCATTCGTTGCAATACGTTGTCACCCAACATGTCAGGCTTCAAAATGCGATGTTCAAAAATTTCTACAGGTTACCAGTTTTGAGTTACAGAAGAGGTCTAGGGCTAGAATTATTGCTCTCTAACAATCGCAGCGATACCTCACATGTGTGGTTTAAACACATTTTTTAAATGCGGGCGCTACTCATGTATGCGTTAGCTTCTGCATGTGAGCTCGGCGCCTTTAAACATGTTTTTTTCTTATTTATTTTACCTTTTTTTTTTTAAAAACAGTGTAAAAATAAAAAGTGTCACTTTTATTCCTGTTACAAAGGAATGTAAACATCCCTTGCAATAGAAAAAAAGCATGACAGGACATCTTAAACATGAGATCTGGGGTCAAAAAGACCTCAGATCTCTTATTTACACTAAAATGCAATAAAAAACAACAACCATAAAAAAATGTTTCATTTAAAAAAAAAAAAAAAAAAAAAGGGCCCTTTAAGAGCTATGGGCGGAAATGACGTTTTGACGTCGCTTCCGCCCTGCAATGTTATGGAGAAAGGTGGGGCCATCTTCTCCTCACTCGTCTCCATACCCAGCAAGGGTGAAGTTAATCGCCTCCACCACTGTCGACAGCTCAGGTATGCAGTGGAGGGCACCGCAGCGTGGTGGGAGGGGGGGCCGCCGAAAAAAGTGATCTTGTGGCGAATCCGCCGCAGAGACCACTCTGGTCAGAAAGTGGACCGCTGACCGAAGAAGAGGATACCGGGGTTATGGAAGCTAGCTGCTTCTATAACAATATTCCTCTTCAAACTTAGGACGTATATTGGCGCGCGGCGGTCCGTAAGTGGTTAAATTGCAAACTGCGGTCCGAACACGGACCAAGTGACGCTCCTGTCCAAACTGTCAGCCAACCAGTATGAAGTGCACATATCCGCCGATCAGCAGTTACTGGGGCCGCAGGTGTCACAGCAACCAATGACATTGCGTGTGCTCCCTGCCCCCTGCTGCTCGCCATCCCATGGCTCCCGATTCCTGCCTGCATAAGATTTACAGTGGTATGCTGACGGGCACACGCTTTGTGCAATGGGGATACAGGGACACCAGATGTGATGGGGACAAATGGTGTAAGGGGGCAAACTGATGGGAGAACCAGATGTAAGGGGGCACTCTGATGGGAACACATTACTTTAAGGAGCACGAGATATAAAGGTGGCGGTGGTACTCTAACGGTGGCAACTGATTTATGAGGGTACTCAGATGGGTGCACCCAATGTAATGTTTAACCACTTTAGCCCCGGAAGGATTTACCCCCTTCCTGACCAGAGCGTTTTTTGCGATTCGGCACTGCGTCGCTTTAACTGACAATCGCGCGGTCGTGCGACGTGGCTCCCAAACAAAATTGACGTCCTTTTTTTCCCCACAAATAGAGCTTTCTTTTGGTGGTATTTGATCGCCTCTGCGATTTTTATTTTTTGCGCTATAAACAAAATAAGAGCGACAATTTTGAAAAAAAACGCATTATTTTTTATATTTTGCTATAATAAATATCCCCCAAAAATATATAAAAAAACATTTTTTTTCTTCAGTTTAGGCCGATCGTATTCTACATATTTTTGGTTAAAAAAAAAAAAATCGCAATAAGCATTTATTAATTGGTTTGCGCAAACGTTATAGTGTTTACTAAATAGGGGATAGTTTTATGGCACTTTTATTAATAATTTTTTTTTTACTAGTAATGGCGGCGATCAGCGATTTTATTGACTGCGACGTTATGGCGGACATGTCGGACATTTTTGACAAATTTTTGGGACCATTGTCATTTATACAGCGATCAGTGCGATTAAAAATGGACGGATTACTGTGTAAATGACACTGGCAGTGAAGGGGTTAACCACTAGGGGGCGGGGAGGGGTTAAGTGTGTCCTAGGGAGTGATTACTAACTGTAGGGGGATGGGCTGTGTGGGTGACATCACTGATCTCTGCTCCGATGACAGGGAGCAGAGATCGAGTGACACTTGCCACTAGGCAGAACGGGGAGATGCTGTTTACAACGGCATCTCCCCGTTCATCCGCTCCGTGAGGCGATCGCGGGTATCCCCGCGGCGATCGAGTCCGCGGGACCCGCGACCCGACTCACGGAGCGCGCGGCGCCGGCACGCAATTCCACGGCGGGAAATTCAAATGGACGTACAGGTACGCCCATTTGCCCAGCCGTGCCACTCTGCCGGCGTACATCGGCGTGCGCCGGTCGGGAACATTTACATAGTATTACCAGAGTGTGTAGAGGAAACAGTA
This sequence comes from Lithobates septentrionalis, assembly GCA_037952835.1. Taxonomy (NCBI): domain Eukaryota; kingdom Metazoa; phylum Chordata; class Amphibia; order Anura; family Ranidae; genus Lithobates; species Lithobates septentrionalis. Next base: position 2,546,280 of record JBBDGP010001068.1, on the reverse strand, counting down.
ACAAAAGCGACAGAGCGTAGCTTGTGCCAAAAAAAGGAAAGTAGAGGCATACAATCTTTCAAAGCACAGACTTAAGATTTGGACTTCGGCCGAAGGAACATTTGACCAGACCTCCTTGAATTTTAAATTCAATACCCCTGGTAAACACTAAACCAAGTTACTCCTCTACATGCATTTTGAATTCTTTATTTCACATGGTTTCACTGCATTACCTGTGCTTACATTACATATTGTGCAGTACTTTACTGAAGTTATGGTGCCATACATTATATTTATTTCCACAGGGCGCCACTGAATCCCCTGAGTTGTACATTATAATCTCTACTGCTCCAACTTTATACACTAAGCTGTGTGTTACATGCTCTATTAACTGCTTCAGATCCGGGCCATTGCCAAATGACGGCAACAGCGCGGATCTGAATTGCCGGGACTACGTCCATTGACGTCGTCCCGTGCACGAGCGGCCTGCGCGCCCCCTGCAGGGCGCGCGCGGCGCGCTCGGTGATCAGCGAGTCTATGAGACTCGCCTGATCACAGATCAGAGTAAGGGGTTGGTCCCAACCCCTTACCACATGATCAGCTGTCAGCCAATGACAGCTGATCATGTGATGTAAACAGAGCCGGTAATCGGCTATTTTTCCTCCTCGCGCTGACAGCGTGAGGAGGAAAAAAAAACCCGATCACCGGCGGCCGTGATCGGGACATCAGTCCCGATCACGGCGATCTTACAACAAAAAGCAATAGGCAGCAGTGCTGCCTACCAGTGCCCACCATATTAACCCATCAGTGCCCACAGTGCCATCAATCAGCGCCACCCATCAGTGCCCACAGTGCCACCCATCAGTGCCCACAGTGCCACCCATCAGTGCCCACAGTGCCACCCATCAGCACCCACATCAGTGCCATCCATCAGCACCCACATTAGTGCCACCCATCAGCACCCACATCAGTGCAACCTATCAGTGCCCATCAGTGTCACCTACCAGTGCCCATAAGTGCCCATCAGTGCCACCCATCACTGCCCATCAGTGCCACCCATCACTGCCCATCAGTGCCACCCATCAGTGCCCCCCATCAGTGCCCCCCCATCAGTGCCACCTATCAGTGCCACCTATCAGTGCCACCTATCAGTGCCACCTATCAGTGCCACCTATCAGTGCCACCTATCAGTGCCACCTATCTGTGCCACCTATCTGTGCCACCTATCTGTGCCACCTATCTGTGCCACCTATCCGTGCCGCCCATCTGTGGCCATCAGTGCCGCCTTATCTGTGCCCATCAGTACCGCCTTAACTGTCCCCATCAGTGCCGCCTTAACTGTGCCTATCAGTGCCGCCTTAACTGTGCCTATCAGTGCCGCCTTAACTGTGCCTATCAGTGCCGCCTTATCTGTGCCTATCCGTGCCCATCAGTGCAGCCTATCAGTGCCCACCAGTGCCGCCTCATCAGTGCATATCAATGAAGGAGAAAAATTACCTGTTTGCAAAATTTTATAACAAACTATTAAACATGATTTTTTTTTTTTTCAAAATTTTCCATCTTTTTTTGTTTGTTTAGCAAAAAATAAAAACCCCAGCTGTGATTAAATACCACCAAAAGAAAGCTCTATTTGTGGGAAAAAAATGATAAAAATTTCATTTGGGTACAGTGTTGTATGACCGCGCAATTGTCATTCAAAGTGCGACAGCGCTGGAAGCTCAAAATTGGTCTGGGCAGGAGGGGGGTTTAAGTGCCCAGTAAGCAAGTGGTTAAACAAACTATGCAGTACCATTATACACCCTGTTTTGGCTATATACAAACCATCATTTTTTTATCCAAAACTTCTCCACCATACATCACATACCCTGGCACTGCACTAAATGGCTTCTCAATCAGGGGAATCTAATGGGTTAAGATGGTACTTGCGCTTCTTTTACTAAGTTTTTGTAAAAGCAGTTTACACTTTTATCTAATACATAAATCATTTATAAAACTGATAACATGTATATTAAGCAAAAAGTAATTGCTTGGATTAAAATAAAATCTGCACAATTGTTTGGTGATGATTTTATCCAAGTCAAAGGAGGTGTTTAAAATGCTTAGTGACCCACACAAGGAAATTCTTGGCTTACATAGTTGTGTATATGTTTAATTTTCTGGTGTGGGTCAGCAAACCTTAAAGTGGCATTAAACCCCAAACCAAAAACGAATATATATTGCAGCTTACCAACCATTAGGTGTGGTGGCTGCATCAGTTTTCTTATCTTAGGCTTCCCCCCCTCTGCTTTCATCTGGTGATCTGGCCAGTAATGCACCCCCTCTGCTTTCATCTGGTGATCTGGCCAGTAATGCACCTCCTGTACCAGGAGTGCTCCCCCCCCCCCCCTATAAATGCTGGATGATTTCAGTCCAGGCACCGTGCCCATCATGACAATAAAGTCTGGATCCGCAAGGTGCCTGGATTGACACCCATCTCAACCTCTCAGTGAGCTGATGAGAGCCTGAGATGGCGGTCCCCACCCCTTCCACAGACCAGCACTCCAGTGAGAGAGAAGGGGGCAGAGCAGAGAGCTGTGACTCACAGTCTACAGCTCTCTGCTCAGGGAGCCCTGAAAACTGAGCAATTGGCGTTGTTCGATCGCTTGGTTATCAGTGCACCGGGGGACAGATGCAGCATCGAACCGATGCTGCATCTACCTAAGCAAGTATGATTCTTAAAAAAATAAAATAAATTAAATTAAAAAAAAAAATCCTTAACTTCTCTTTTAAATCTTCACTATTAACCAACAATTGCGCAGATTTTCTCTTATTCTAAGCGGTTTCCTATACATAAACCTCAGACCGTAGCTGAGTGGTTGGGAATCACTCCTCTAGACAGCACTTGCATATTCTCTAGCCCTGCATACACATCATATTATATCCTGGTTACATAATGCTGCACCTCTCTTTGCATTTCTTCCTGTGTCCAAAAATGACACTATATTTTGCTGACCCTCATTTTCTGCTTTAGTGTCCTCCAGCACTTCACGGTTTTCATATTCATAATGCTTTGTGCCCAGTAAAGGTAACAAAAAAGGTATCAGCTCTTAGGCTGGAGCTTCATATTTATTTTAATGTTTAAAATTGAGAACTGTCTTTACTTTAATTTGCCTTTACAGAAAGCAGTTTGTTCTTTACACTGAAGAATCTAATTGCTCGTTGGCCTTTGGGAGTCCAGTAACATATGATCAAAGCCAAGCACAGCAGAGTACTGGTTTGTCATAACACCTAGTCACAACTTTATGGATGTGATTAGTGTTTTTTAATAAAGGGAAAAGAGACACAGAAAAATAGAGTATAATAAACAATATTAAGTATGCACGTAACAAACCTGGTCCAAATCCCCAAAATTTATTTTCTGCTTGAGTCTTTCCAATTCTGCCTGTTCTGGGACAGACATTTGGGATATGTATCTTGTGTGTGGATAAGTATGTGGTGTTCTGGTCCTCCTGCGACCAACACCAGGAGATGACCCAGGAGAGATGTCATTTGTGAGTCGTGCCTCACACTCCATACCAAACTTCTTTTTGTTTTTCTCAGATGATCGGTTAGCTTTCTTCTGTCCACTCCAGTCCTTAAAAGACAAAAATCATGAACATAGCACTCCATAAATCACAATAAGCTAGAAGTACAACTTAAGGCAACCCTTTTTTTGGATAGAGTGAAGAGGGATTAGAACACCTGTCAGATTTTTATTGGGTTGCCCCCAGAAAAGTAATAGAGGGGAAATCTTCCAATGGGGACACTAGTTCTGGTGATCTGGGGGGCCCCAAAGAAATTCCTTAAAGTGATAAAGTCTATTTTTTTTTCCCTTTAAAAATAACAAACATGTCTTACTTGCCTGCTCTGTGTAGTGGTTTTGCACAGAGCAGCACAGATCCTCATCTTCGAGTCCCTCATCGGCGCTCCTGGCTCCTCTCTCCTGTCGAGTGCCCCCACAGCAAGCAGCTTGCTATGGAGGCACCCAAGCCGAGCCGCAGCTCTGTGTGTCCATTCAGACACGGAGCTGTGGTTGACCCCCCCCCCCTCCTGATTGGCTAACTGACTTTGATTAACAGCAGCAGGAGCCAATGGCACTGCTGCTGTGTCTAAGTCAACCAGGGGGGAAAGTCCCAGACAGCTGAGGCACTCCTGCACATCGCTGGAGGAAGATCGGGCTCAAGTATTAGGGGGGTTGAGGGGGGCTGCTGCACACAGAAAATTTTTGTATCTTAAAGCATAGAGTGAATAAAGTTAAAAAACCTACTGCCTTTAGAATCACTTTAATGTGCAGGGATTTCCTCGCACTTCCTGCTTGGTTTTGGAAAAGGAATTTAAAAGGTAAATCACGCAATGGATACAGATGGCAAAAAAATAAATAAATAAAATTAAAAAAAACAACATCTGACAGGAGGTATAATCCTCCCTTGCCCTATCCAAGATGAAAAGAAAGAAAATGTGCCTATAGTTCTACTTTAAAGTACATCTAAAAGCAATACTTTAGATTTTGGATGGAGAATGGTTAAAACTTCCTGTGCCTGAAACACCATGTAAAGTTAGAGGAAATCTTTCCAAAATGGGAATCCCCCTATTAAAGCCACCTGAAAAAGGTGTACCCATTGGAAGATTTCTCTTAAATTTTTGTGCAGATGACTACCCTAAAGCTTTGAATTTGTTATAGCGTTTCTGTTCTGATAAGAATGGTCACCTGGACAAATAGAGTGGGTGAATCTCTCCAGTGGGGTCCCATTTGGGAGATTTTCTCTCACTTCTCGCATTCACTAAGATAGCTGACATGCAGCCACTAGCTTACTACATAAACACAGATAAATCTCATTCATTTAGGATATATATATAGTTTGCTAAAGCACTGTGTACTACAAACTACTGTCATTTTGCTTCAATACAATACTTATTTTCACCTTCTTAATCCCTTACTGCAGGTAAGTGCTGCTCATCTCCTGCAGTACTTTAACAGCACCAATCAACATGCATGCATTAGTGTGGGTTTCCTGACGTTTTTAACAGTGGATAGCACCTGCATAATGTAAACGACAACCTGTAGTCTCCACTGGATGCCCATGTAACGGTGACAGCACAGGAGAACAAATGGGAGACAGGTACAGAGATGTGTCACCTTATAACAAAAAATTCCCTCATCACAGGATGCACAGGTAATATTTTAATAAAAAAACTGCACATTTAAAATATTGAAAAAGATTTTTCAAATGACAGCAACATGTTAAAGCCTATACAGTGCATCTGTAAAGTATTCACAGAAAGTTACAGCCTTATTCCAAAATTAAATTCATTAATTTCCTCAAAATTCAACAAACAATACCCATAATTTCAACGTGAAAAGAAGGTCTGAAATGTCTGCAAATTTCCTAAAAAAAAAAAAAAAAAAAGCACATGTACATAATTATTCACAGCCTTTGCTCAATATTTTGTTGAAGCATCTTTGGCACCAATTACAGCCTCAAGTCTTTTGGAGTATGACAAGCTTGGCACAACTATTTGTGGGCAGTTTCTCCCATTCTTCTTTGCAGGACCTCTCAAGCTCCATCAGGTTGGATGGGGAGCATCGGTGCACAGCCATTTTCAGATCTCTCCAGAGATGTTCAATCGGGTTCAAGTCTGGGCCACTCAAGAACATTCACAGAGTTCTCCCGTTGCCACTCCTTTGTCATCTTAGCTGTGTGCTTAGGGTCATTGTCCTGTTGGAAGATGAATCTTCGCCGCAGTCCGAGGTCCAGAGTGCTCTGGAGCAGGTTTTCATCAAGGATGTCTCTGTACATTTCTGTATTCATCTTTCCCTCAATCCTAACTAGTCTCCCAGTACCTGACGCTAAAAAACATCCCCACAGCATGATGCTGCCACCACCATGCTTCACTGTAGGGATGGTATTGGCCAGGTGACGAGCGGTGCCTGCTTTCCTCCAAACATGATGCTTTCCATTCAGGCCAAAGAGTTCAATCTTTGTTTCATCAGACCAGAGAATTTTGTTTCTCATGGTCTGAGAGTCCTTCAGGTGCCTTTTGGCAAACTCCAGGCAGGCTGTCATGTGCCTTTTACTGAGGAGAGGCTTTAGTCTGGCCACACTACCATACCAGCCTGATTGGTGAATTGCTGCAGAGATGTTGTTCTTCTGGAAGGCTCTCCTCTCTCCATAGAAAAATGCTGGAGCTCTGTCAGAGTGAACATCGGGTTCTTGGTCACCTGACTAAGGCCCTTCTTCCCCCAATGGCTCAATTTGGCCAGGCGGCCCACGCTAAGAAGAGTCCTGGTGGTTCCAAACTTCTTCAATCTTTGGATGATGGAGGCCACTGTGCTCATTGGGACCTTCAATTCTGCAGAAATTTTCTGTACCCTTCCCCAGATTCGTGCCTCGATACAATCCTGTCTCAGAGGTCTACAGACAATTCCTTGGACTTCATGGCTTGGCTTGTGCTATGACATGTACCGTTAACTATGGGACCTTATATAGACAGGTGTATGCCTTTCCAAATTATGTCATCAACTGAATTTACCACAGGTGGATTCCAATCAAGTTGTAGAAACATCTCAAGGATGATCAGTGGAAACAGGATGCACCTGAGCTCACTTTTGAGTATCATGGCAAAAGCTGTGAATACTTATGTACACATGATTTTTTTCGTTTTTTATTTTTAATAAATTTGTAAAGATTTCAAACAAACTTCTTTCACGTTGTCATTGTTTGTAGAATTTTGAGGAAAATAATGAATTTCATCCATTTTTTAATCCACCCTGTAACATATCAAAATGTGGAAAAAGTGAAGCGCTGTGAATACTTTGCGGATGCACTGTATATAAGATTTTTCTGATTGGGTTTACATATTGTGACGGTATGCAAGCTGAGGTCATCGATAATCGATATATTTCACTTCGCATTTGTTCTTTTGTCAGAGACTGAACCGGAATCCGGCCCAGATTTTTCCAACCTCTGTGGCAGGCTTGGTTCCGGTCCAGGTCTTGTGGTCCACTTGAGTCCATGCTCAGGTGGACTTTAAATGACCAGGAAGAGAGCACAGCAGTGCTCTCGCCTGAGACTCAGAAGGGAATCGGAGAGAGGAGCCCTGTTTGTTTATATTCAAAACAAAGATTTGCTTTACCTCATGTTGTGGGGACCAGCCCCACACCGTATAGAGAGCAGTGTACTGTTTAGTTTAGCGCCGGAGGGCAAGGATTTGTTTTACGGTTTTATTTATTTTTATGACTTTTGCAAACCACCTGTAAATAAAGCTGGCAACCCGCCATATTTTAAAGAAACTGCCTGTACGCTGACCTTCATTTCAAGAAAAGGTGATCCCCACGAGCTAATCTCCCCACAATATATATTTTAATCTGAAAAGTCAAATTGAGAAATGTAGGATTGGTCAAGCCAACCATTTACTTTTTTTTTTGAAGTAGTTAAGATAAGGCAAGATTAACCACTTGAGCCCCGGACCATTATGCTGCCTAAGGACCAGAGGTCTTTTTCCAATTTGGCACTGCGTCGCTTTAACTGCTAATTGCGCGGTCATGCAATGCTGTACCCAAACGAAATTTGCGTCCTTTTCTTCCCACAAATAGAGCTTTCTTTTGATGGTATTTGATCACCTCTGCAGTTTTTATTTTTTGCGATATAAACGGAAAAAGACCGAAAATTGTGAAAAAAAAATGATATTTTCTACTTTTTGTTATAAAAAAAATCCAATAAACTCAATTTTAGTCATACATTTAGGTCAAAATGTATTCGGCCACATGTCTTTGGTAAAAAAAAATGTCAATAAGCGTATATTTATTGGTTTGCGCAAAAGTTATAGCGTCTACAAACTAGGGTACATTTTCTGGAATTTACACAGCTTTTAGTTTATGACTGCCTATGTCATTTCTTGAGGTGCTAAAATGGCAGGGCAGTACAAAACCCCCCCAAATGACCCCATTTTGGAAAGTAGACACCCCAAGGAAATTGCTGAGAGGCATGTTGAACCCATTGAATATTTATTTTTTTTGTACCAAGTGATTGAATAATGACAAAAAAAAATACATATATTTACAAAAAGTTGTCACTAAATGATATATTGCTCACACAGGCCATGGGCCTATGTGGAATTGCACCCCAAAATACATTCTGCTGCTTCTCCTAAGTATGGGGATACCACATGTGTGGGACTTTTTGGGAGCCTAGCCGCGTACGGGGCCCCGAAAACCAATCACCGCCTTCAGGATTTCTAAGGGTGTAAATTTATGATTTCACTCTTCACTGCCTATCACAGTTTCGGAGGCCATGGAATGCCCAGGTGGCACAAAACCACCCCAAATGACCCCATTTTGGAAAGTAGACACCCCAAGCTATTTGATGAGAGGCATATTGAGTCCATGGAATTTTTTTTATTTTGACACAAGTTGCGGGAAAGTGACACATTTTTTTTTTTTTTTGCACAAAGTTGTCACTAAATGATATATTGCTCACACAGTCCATGGGCATATGTGGAATTGCACCCCAAAATACATGTAGCTACTTCTCCTGAGTACGGGGATACCACATGTGTGGGACTTTTTGGGAGCCTAGCCATGCACGGGACCCCGAAAACCAATCACCGCCTTCAGGATTTCTAAGGGTGAAAATTCTTGATTTCTTTCTTCACTGCCTATCACAGTTTCGGAGGCCATGGAATGCCCAGGTGGCACAAAACCACCTCAAATGACCCCATTTTGGAAAGTAGACACCCCAAGCTATTTGCTGAGAGGCATGGTGAGTATTTTGCATCTCTCATTTGTTTTTGAAAATGAAGAAAGACAAGAAAAAAACTTTTTTTTTTTTCTTTTTTCAATTTTCAAAACTTTGTGACAAAAAGTGAGGTCTGCAAAATACTCACTATACCTCTCAGCAAATAGCTTGGGGTGTCTACTTTCCAAAATGGGGTCATTTGGGGGGGTTTTGTGCCACTTGGGCATTCCATGGCCTCCGAAACTGTGATAGGCAGTCAAGAGTGAAATCAAAAATTCACGCCCTTAGAAAGCCTGAAGGCGGTGCTTGGTTTTCGGGGTTCCGTACGCGGCTAGGCTCCCAAAAAGCCTCACACATGTGGTATCCCCATACTCAGGAGAAGCAGCAGAATGTATTTTGGGGTGTAATTTCACATATTCCCATGGCATGTTTGAGCAATATATCATTTTGTGACAATTTTGTGCAAAAAAAAAAATGTGTCTCTTTCCCGCAACTTGTGTCGCAATATAAAATATTCCATGGACTCGACATGCCTCTCAGTAAATAGCTTGGGGTGTCTACTTTCCAAAATAGGGTCATTTGGGGGGATTTTGAACTGTCCTGGCATTTTATGCACAACATTTAGAAGCTTATGTCACACATCACCCACTCTTCTAATCACTTGAAGACAAAGCCCTTTCTGACTCTTATTGTTTACATGAAAAAGTTAATTTTTTTTTTGCAAGAAAATTACTTTGAACCCCCAAACATTATATATTTTTTTAAAGCAAATGCCCTACAGATTAAAATGGTGGGTGTTTCTTTTTTTTTTTCACACAGTATTTGCGCAGCGATTTTTCAAACGCATTTTTTGGGGAAAAAACACACTTTTTTAAATTTTAATGCACTAAAACACACTATATGTTTGATGAAATAAAAAAGATGATCTTAGGCCGAGTACATGGATACCAAACATGACATGCTTTACAATTGCGCACAAACGTGCAGTGGCAACAAAATAAATACATTTTTAAAAGCCTTTAAAAGCCTTTACAGGTTACCACTTTAGATTTACAGAGGAGGTCTACTGCAAAAATTACTGCCCTCGATCTAGCCTTCGCGGTGATACCTCACATGCATGGTGCAATTGCTGTTTACGTTTGACGACAGACCGCCGCTTGCGTTCGCCTTAGCGCGAGAGCAGGGGGCGACAGGGGTGCTTTTTTTTTTTTTTTTTTCTTTATTATTTTTTTGCTTTTTTATCTTATTTTTAAACTGTTCCTTTCATTTTTCTAATCATTTTTATTGTTATCTCGGGGAATGTAAATATCCCCTAAGATAGCAATAGGTAGTGACAGGTACTCTTTTTTGAAAAAATTGGGGTCTATTAGACCCTAGATCTCTCCTCTGCCCTCAAAGCATCTGACCACACCAAGATCGGTGTGATAAAATGCTTCCCCAATTTCCCAATGGCGCTATTTACATCCGGCGAAATCTAAGTCATAAAATGCTCGTAGCTTCCGGTTTCTTAGGCCATAGAGATGTTTGGAGCCACTCTGGTCTCTGATCAGCTCTATGGTCAGCTGGCTGAATCACCGGCTGCATTTTCAGGTTCCCTGTTGAGACAGGAGAGCCAGAGAAAAACACGGAAGACGGTGGGGGGGGCATTCCCTCCCACGGCTTGTAAAAGCAGTCTAGAGGCTAATTAGCCGCTAGGATTGCTTTTACATGAAAGCCGACCGCTGGCTGAAAAGAATGATACCAAGATGATACCTAAACCTGCAGGCATCATTCTGGTATAACCACTCAAAGTTGTGAATGGCGTACCTGAAGACAAAAAAATGGTTAACAATAAAGCACAGTAAACGGTAAAGTATAAAAAATTGCATACCTGAAAAGCAAACATGATAAAACATAACAATAAAACATTGCAGAATAGAATACAGTAAATAAGAGCAGAACAATAGAGAGAATAGAGAGAGAGAGAGAACAATAAAACGACAACTATTTTTTTTTTATTTTATATATATATTTTTTTTTTTTTTTTTTTTTTTTTTACACTTTTTTTGTAACTAACTTTTATAACGGTAACCGGTTCCAGGTTCGGGTCTCAAAATGCGATGGCATCTTGGGAGACCCTGTGAAAGTGTGCCTAGTCTGTGCAATGCTGTACCCTATGCTAATACTCAACTAGTGCATAGTAGCGTTCAAAACATTCACCAATGCAAAGACCAGGATTGTCAGGACAGGAGGGACAATAATAGCGGGTGTCACACCTATATCCGCGCTTGCTGCAGACACGACATCTTTTTTGGGGGGGTTCGCTGGGTAGGGGTACTCGGGAGGACATAAAGAAAATGCCTCTCATGCAGCCGACTGCATTTGGTTGGGGATGTGAATGGGGAAGTACGGGCGCTGCAGAAGCGGTGGGTTCCCAATTAGGATTGGCGAATGCAGCAGGAAGGGCATTATGGGCACAACGGGCCTGTGTTTGTCTTTTTGGTGGCAGCGGGACACTACTTGTGCTTGCCACCTCACCAGTTTGAACTGCACTTATGGGACTCGTCACGTCACCAAGTGTTACTGCAGTGCTGGTTTGACTACAACCGGGGTGTACTAGGCCGCTGGCGCTTGCCAGTTCACCAAAACGCTACCAAAAAAACTGTTAGCGATCGCAGGGATCAGGCCTGACTCTGCGAACGCTGCAGTTATGCGTTTAGTGTTTTGTAAGTGACAGTGATCGATCGATACTGCACTTGGGTGGGCTGGGCTGGGCCGGGCCGGGCGGAGGGGCAAAACGCAGGTGCTAGCAGGTATCTGTGCTGATCCCGCTAACACTGCGTTTTTGGGAACCCTAAACTGCTGGGGACGCTAGTATAGATCTGATCGGATCAGATATTGATCCGTTCAGATACTGTACCACTAAGGGAGGTGTATGCTGTGTGCGTGGGTGTTAGTGCTACTGGCGCTAACCTGACGCTGCCTGGGGCTGGTGCTTGCCAGTTCACCAAAATACTACCAAAAAAACTGTTAGCGATCGCAGGGATCAGGCCTGACTCTGCGAACGCTGCAGTTATGCATTTAGTGTTTTGTAAGCGACAGTGATCGATCGATACTGCACTTGGGTGGGCTGGGCTGGGCCGGGCGGAGGGGCAAAACGCAGGTGCTAGCAGGTATCTGGGCTGATTCAGCTAACACTGCGTTTTTGGGAACCCTAAACTGCTGGGGACGCTAGTATAGATCTGATCGGATCAGATATTGATCCGTACAGATACTATACCACTAAGGGAGGTGTATGCTGCGTGCGTGGGTGTTAGTGCTACTGGCGCTAACCTGACGCTGCCTGGGGCTGGTGCTTGCCAGTTCACCGAAATACTACCAAAAAAAAAAATGTTAGCGATCGCAGGGATCAGGCCTGACTCTGCGAACGTTGCAGTTATGCATTTAGTGTTTTGTAAGTGACAGTGATCGATCGATACTGCACTTGGGTGGGCTGGGCGGAGGGGCAAAACGCAGGTGCTAGCAGGTATCTGGGCTGATCCCGCTAACACTGCGTTTTTGGGAACCCTAAACTGCTGGGGACGCTAGTATAGATCTGATCAGATTAGATATTGATCCGTTCAGATACTATACCACTAAGGGAGGCGTATGCTGCGTGCGTGGGTGTTAGCGGTACTGGCGCTAATCTGACGCTGCCTGGGGCGACGCATATCACCGCCGGGCGATTAGGGGGCTAAACCTTTATTCGGTAATAAACGGCGGGTGCCCTGACACTATAAAAAATAAACGAACTAACCAGCGTCACCCGTAACGGTTATACGGTGATCAGTGGTGAAAGGGTTAACTAGGGGGCCATCAAGGGGTTAAAATATTTATTCGGTAGTATATGGGGGTCCCTGACGCTATAAAACGCTCACGGCGAACCTAAATATTTACGTCCCTAACTAGCGTCACCAGCGACACTAATACAGCGATCAGAAAAATGATCGCTTAGTGACACTGGTGACAGGGGGTGATCAAGGGGTTAAAACTTTATTAGGGGAGGTTAGGGGGGTACCCTAGACCTAAAGGGGGGTAATACTAACTGTCCCAACACTGTAACTGTCACAAACTGACACTATGCAGTAATCAGAAAAAAAAAAAACTGCTTGGTGTCAGTTTGTGACAGGGGGGGGGGGTGATCGGGGGGCGATCGGGGGGGGGGGGGGGGAAATCGGGGTGTTTTGTGTGCCTGGCATGTTCTACTGTGTGTGTGTGTGTGTGTTGGTGCACTCACTCACATGTCGTCTCTCCTCGGGCCGGAACGGAAATCACCGAGCCGAGGAGAGATGACATAATTTCCTTTGCTGCTGTTTAGCATACAGCAGCAAAGGAATGATTCGATTGGCCGGCGGCGATCGCGAGGGCGGGGGCCACGAACGGATGGTCTCCCCCTCACCTCTGATCGCCGCTGGACAAAAGACGACCGCCTCGGGCACTGGGGGGGGGTCCGATCGGACCCCCCACCCGCGGAAGGCAAATCACCTACATGTACGTGATTTTGCCTGTCCGTGCCACCTTGCCGACGTACATCGGCGTGAGGCGGTCGTCAAGTGGTTAAGGCAAGAAGATCCCAAGGCTGAAAGGATAAACCTCAAAATAGCTAGGTAGGTGCAGACAATAGAGGACAGAGGTTGCTACCACTGTATGAAAGATTAAAAATGGAACTTCACCCCAAAGGGGAAGTTCTGCTTGTTTGCATCCTACCCACTCCACATTTGGTACCTTTTGCTTGGGAGGAAGGGAGCGGGTACCTGCTTACGACAGGTACCTGCTTTCACGCTTCCGGTCAGATCGGCGCAGCGATTTGATTGGAAGTCTACGACCAACCATCAGGAAGCATATAGTGAAAAGTCTGGATGGCCGCACTCCCATAAAATCACCTTTATTGATCCATGATAGAAAAAACACGACAATCCATACAGCAATGGGGGTACAAATACAGCACAGCTGTGCTGTATTTGTACCCCCACTGCTGTATGGATTGTTGTTTTTCTATCATGGATCAATAAAAGGTGATTTTGTGGGGAATGCGGCCATCCAGATTTTTCACTATAGCCAGGGAACAAAAAACTGTGTTCCATGCATCACCCTGCAAAAGAAGCTCTCCATTTCTTACTGACTTGTAAAAAACCATTAGACACAGTCAGAAGTCCATGAAGGTGCTCTTAATGACTTCAGAAGATAACCTGCATCAGTTTTAGACATTTTATAAAAAGCCTTCTTCTCTGTTTATGCTAAAGAAACCCACAAGCAGAGACACTGTTGTTACAAAAACAAAAGTTAATTGCAAAACATTATGAATGAAGAGGTATACCATATTATTCAGTCTGTCCTCCAAAGATTCATGACTCCAGTTAGGCAGATCTTGATCCATAATGCCCTCCTCAGGTGTTCCTCCCCCTGTTGCCATTTTGTAAACAAGTTATTTGAAGAAAGGAGCCACTCAAAACCTGGAAATGATTTCACAAAAAAAAAAAAAACACAATAAATTCTCTAAAACAAAATATGAAGCAGGTGTGGTAGGCTCCTTCACTACTGACTGACCCTGCCTCACTATGCTCTTAAAGTGTAAGTAAACCCCACTATCATTTTCAGCCAAGGAAGCTGCCATCTTTGCCTCTGTTTAATCTACAACTGCCATTATGCTGCACGTTATCAGTTATGCCACCAGCCATTAGATGGTTTGACGGTTTGGTTGAGAGCACAACCAATGGGAGAGTTACATTTCCGACACGTGCCGCAAATGACACCATTTTATGAATGGGTTTACTTCCGCTTTAACAACAGCAAACTCTAAACTGCGGCCCTTGTTTGCCTTTATTTGGCCCTTGGGGAATCATTTCTCCCTCTGGTAGCAAAGATGAGGCACAATTCCTTCCACTGACACCAACAGTGGAGCATAATTCCTTCCACTAACAATGATAAGGCACTAGACCTCCCACTGACACTAGCAATGGGGTACTTTTCCTCTTTCCACTTACCAAAGTAGCCTAGTAATATTTTTTTACTCCCACTGATGATTAAGCCTGAGTGAACATTTAATACTTACCTGCTCTGTGCAATGGTTTTGCACAGAGCAGCCCTGATCCTCCACTTCTGGGTTCCCTGCTGGTGGTCTTAGCTTTTCCCATTCTCTGAGTGCCCCCATATCAAGCAGCTATGCTTGTTATGGGGGCACTCAAGTGGGCTTGATCGTGAGCCGCACCATGTGCGACTATTGACGCAGGGCACCCCATGCTCACTGAAGATTCCTATGAGAGAGGGGAGAGAAGAGAGCGCTGTGTATGTCTGGATCGAGATCGAGCTCAGGTAAGTATTTTGGGGGGGCTTAGAAGAACTGACATTGAAAGGATTTTTTACCTTAACGCAGAGAATGTGTTCAGGTAAAAACACATTTTACTATTACAACCACTGGAAGAACAGTAAACTAGGGCCGTTTGTTTAGAAAGTTTGAAGAACTCTGCCTTAAAGGACCTAAACTCTTTTTGGCTAGAGTAGAGAAGGGATTAAACCCATAAGGTTTTTTTGCCGTTTAGTTGTTGGGGGTTCCCCTTCAATTCCTGTCCTAGAGACAAAAAAGGGAAAAGGAATCTCCCCAAAGCTAGAGAGATATCCATCTTAGACAGATGTCACTGGAATATTTGTCCTATTTGGGTGACTTACCTTCACCTCCTTCAGCGGAGACAACCCCATCACCTTCTGCTTCGGTGATAATGCTCACCAGAATAAATAGTTAGTGAATCTAAACTAATATTGAGTTTAGGCCTGCTTTAAAGGCTCGGTTCACTTAGCAAAGGGGTTTCCACTTTGGGCAGGCAGCGGTGATCTTAAAACGTAACTAAACCCAAAAAAAAAAAAATGTATATCTTGTAGCTTGCCAATCACAGGATGGGGTGGCTGCAACGGTTTTCTATTTTCCGGCGTTTATTCCTTTATTTTCACCTGGTGGTTGGCCAGTAACACACCTGTCTTAGGGGGACTACATTCACTCCTCCATTTCAAAATAAATAGAAAACCTCCATATAAACTACCCACAGTTCACATGCCAGAGCCGCAAAGACTGGTGAAGAACCGGCTCAGGTGACTATGGTGCTGGATCCTTGGACAGGTGAGCGTCTGTTTATAAAAGGCTACAAGCTACAGTTTTTGCAGCTGCTGACTTTTAATTTTTGCAGAATTGACTAAAGCTCCTCTTTTACCTCCTCTTCTCACATAGAATAAATTCAGTTCCTCTAATGTTTCCTCATCGCTGAGCTCCTCCATGCCTCTTATCAGTTTGGTTGCCCTTCTCTGCACTCTCTCCAGTTCGGCAATATCTTTTTTGTGAGGTTTTACCGATGATTTTTACAGGGGCAAAATGATTTCTCTCTCTGGAGCCTATACATCTTTTAATACAAGAAAAATCATTTTGGTAGCTTTAGAATCTGCAGATTTGCAGGGCATGCTGTTATTGATTGATCGACAGCTATTGTTGATTTATTTGTGACTAAATGTAAGTCCAACTCCAGCTAATACACTTGAAGCAGTCACAGCAACAGTTTTTTCCCCCTTTTGGGTCAAAGCTTTCACATAACAGCTGACCATTGTAAGCACCCCGATCAGTGTAAAAATGGTGTGTCTCAACCTTCTAACTGCTACATCTGCAGGACAGCTCAGGCTGCTAAGGGAAGTTGAAAAACAAACTGTAGGTCTTCCTGCAGCTACAACCATTACAAAGCCAAAAAATAATTTGTTTTACTCCTATCATGCAATCGAAGTGCTGGTACACACCAGCGTGCTCTGCAAGATCGCATGCGATTCGCACTGCAGTGCAAATCGCATGCAAAGTCTGTGCAATGCGATTTCACCCATACAGATAGTATAGCTGATATTGCATCACATTCGGACCAAACTCGCAGAAGACTTTTTTAGTCCGCATGGGTGTGCGCACCCATGAGATCCGATTCACGTCTGAACTGTCAGTTCACAGTGCGATATGCGAGCTGAAATGGGGGTGTCATTAACATCGTATTGACACTCACGGCAGTTTGCATATGGAAGTGTGAACTGCTGTGAAGTCAAGTGCAATGCAGGAACCCGCAGTGGATTTGCAGGGTTCCCGCATCGCACAAGCGTAAACCGAGCCTCAAACACAAACTAAAAAAGCCAAAAAAAAAGATATCCATTATGACAGGCCCAGTGGATGGGTAGAGCACATCACCAGCATCCACCTGAACAGAAAATACCTTGGGGAGAGCTTACTCTTTGATAACAAGATTGCTACTTATCTGTACTTTACACAGACATATATACCTTTTTTTTTTAATAGAAAATATATTTCTCAATTAGATTACTACATAAATATAAAACATCATCATGCGCATATTTTTTCTAATGGAAACCGCTGCAGGTATATATTAAAGACAATATAAATATTTTCTCTAAGTATAGTCATCCCTAGAATTACTGTTTACAAAAGGGTGGAGAAGACAAATAAGCAAACCAATAGGGAATAGCTATGCAAGCACAAATCAGTTGCACAAGATGCATATGAAGTGTTTTCATGTCTTGTCAGCAGAAGATGAATGAACAAACCAGTACTATCTAAGCCATAAGCATACACATCTATGCTGTGCTACTTTGACTAGGACCCCACAATTACCAAGCACAATATAACAAACCTGCCCGTTTCAGGTAGACATTGATGAAAGGAGGAAAAGCATGCCGAGGATGAGAGGTGATTATTTTCTGAGCCTTTAGCCCCTCCCTCCCAACAGTATGGAGGTATGAAGTGTTTACAGTCTCCACAGCAACTATACCCGTCATCCCAACTCTTTTTCCATAGAGATCAGAAAGAAAATACATACAAGAAGCTCCTAACTAGTGTTATTCTGGATGGCAGGGCCAGACTATCGGTGTAGTAGGTCAGCAGAAAGACAGGAATACGGAGAAAGCCAAGGCAGAGCAGACAGTCCCCACAAAGGAACACATGAGGCAGTATAGATCTATCACAAGCGATCGCTGCTAGCTACGGGTCCGTGCACCCTCAACACCAAACCTACCAAAGATCGCCGGGCTCAGCGCGACAATCCCCCGCAATCTAACATCGACCAGTTCGCAGCGATGCAGAGGAATGTACGATATGGGGAGGAGAAACTCCGCCAGGGGGGCGGGCTTACAATAACGAGCCATCCCGCCACCATGCACACAGTCCGCGCCAATACACCGCCATTAGCCGCCACCAGGGGACGCCAAAGCTGCCATCATCAGTACACAACAGTCACCTGCCCGCTGTTCACACAGCCCGGAACTGAGAGCATTCTTGTCAGAAAGCACGACAAAGGGAGATAGACGTCTATCCACATATACACGTACTACACTCTGCTAGCACGACGCACACTCCCACCCGAATTCACCAACCTCAAGTCAGTCATCATATATTCCCTTCCATTGTCTCTGGGGCCGAATGACAAACGACTCGGTGTGCACCACAGGGTAACCCACCAACGCTCTCTACAAGGATAAGCTGGCCATAGACTGATAGAATTTCCTACAAAACTCTCAGAACATTAGGATGTTTGAAGGATTTTGTTTGCTTTTAATGTTTGATTTTGGAATGAATGGACTCTACCAAACGAAAACCACATTTACCGTAAGGCCCTTTTCACACGCAAGGTCTGACCGGGTCTGCCTGTCCGTTTTTCAAGTGGACCAGATCAGACCCTTCATTCTCCTCTATGGGCAGGCAAACAGCTTTTTTGGAGCATCTTTGGGGTGCATAAAAAATCCCTGTAAAAACGTCTATCCTAATTGAAACGATTGGGAAACGCGGTAATACCGCTTTAAAAACGCCCAGAAACTGTGGGAAAGATCACATGACCGCATAGTCACATGGTTAGGTTTGCTGACACTAATGCTTAAAAAACGCGATTAAAACGCATGGGCGTTAGCGCTATTTTTACCGCTAACACGGTAAAAACGCAGTAATAACGCTCATCGTTTTTACCGCGGTTTTGCAACACCTCAGTGTGAAAGTAGCCTAAGAAATGGGAAATACCAGCAATTGACGCTGCTATATCCTCTGTGAATAAAAGTTTGACTTGTCCGGTAGACAATGCTCAAATGCTTAGGGACCCAGCAGATAAGACGTTCGAATTCCTATTAAAAAGCACTTTTTCTCTGGCAGGTTCAGTGAATCAGCCTGCGCTGGCAGCAATTGGTGTAAGTCAATCCTTGAGAAACCAGTTTAAACAGGTGCTCAGGGTTATTCCGATCAACAGTCCCAGGATTTAGCCGAGCTACCAGGTGCCCTATGTTTTGCAATAGACGCTATGAGAGATTCTATTCTCCAGGCCTCACACCTTACGCTTAGGCTGGTGCATATGCGTAGAATCTTATGGTTGAAAAATTGGTCAGCCGAAGCGCCATGTAAAAAGCTCCTGGCTAGTTTTTATTTTCACGGTGAACGGGCTATCCGGGGAGGATTGGGATAAATACAGTCAGGCCCATAAATATTGGGACATTGACAATTCTAATCTTTTTGGCTCTATACACCACCACAATGGATTTCAAATGAAACAAACAAGATGTGCTTTAACTGCAGACTTTCAGCTTTAAATTTGAGGGTATTTACATTCAAATCAGGTGAACGGTGTAGGAATTACAACAGTTTGTATATGTGCCTCCCACTTTTTAAGGGACCAAAAGTAATGGGACAGATTAACAATCATCCATCAAACTTTCACTTTTTAATACTTGGTTGCAAATCCTTTGCAGTCAATTACAGCCTGAAGTCTGGAATGCATAGACATCACCAGACGCTGGGTTTCATCCCTGGTGATGCTCTGCCAGGCCTCTACTGCAACTGTCTTCAGTTCCTGCTTATTCTTGGGGCATTTTCCCTTCAGTTTTGTCTTCAGCAAGTGAAATGCATGCTCAATCGGATTCAGGTCAGGTGATTGACTTGGCCATTGCATAACATTCCACTTCTTTCCCTTAACCGCTTTAGATCCGGGCCATTGCCAAATGAAGGTAACAGCGTGGATCTAAATTGCCGGGACTACGTCCATTGACGTCGTCCCGTGCACGAGCGGCCTGCGCGCCCCCTGCAGGGCGCGCGCGGCGCGCTCGGTGATCAGCGAGTCTATGAGACTCGCCTGATCACAGATCAGAGTAAGGGGTTGGTCCTGACCCCTTACCACATGATCAGCTGTCAGCCAATGACAGCTGATCATGTGATGTAAACAGAGCCGGTAATCGGCTATTTTTCCTCCTCGCGCTGACAGCGCGAGGAGGAAAAAAAAAACCCGATCACCGGCGGCCGTGATCGGGACATCAGTCCCGATCACGGCGATCATCTAACACAAGGCAATAGGCAGCAGTGCTGCCTACCAGTGCCCACCAGCGTCACCCATCAGTGCCCACAGTGCCATCAATCAGCGCCATCAATCAGCGCCACCCATCAGTGCCCACAGTGCCACCCATCAGTGCCCACAGTGCCACCCATCAGCGCCCACATCAGTGAAACCCATCTGTGCCCATCAGTGTCACCTACCAGTGCCCATCAGTGCCACCCATCAGTGCCGCCCATCAGTGCCCCCCCATCAGTGGTACCTATCGTGCCACCCATCAGTGCCACCCATCTGTGCCAACCATCCGTGCCACCCATCCGTGCCACCCATCCGTGGCCATCAGTACCGCCTTATCTGTCCCCATCAGTGCCGCCTTAACTGTGCCTATCAGTGCCGCCTTATATGTGCCTATCTGTGCAGCCTATCAGTGCCCACCAGTGCCGCCTCATCAGCGCATATCAATGAAGGAGAAAAATTACCTGTTTGCAAAATTTTATAACAAACTATTAAACATGATTTTTTTTTTTTTCAAAAATTTCCATCTTTTTTTGTTTGTTTAGCAAAAAATAAAAACCCCAGCTGTGATTAAATACCACCAAAAGAAAGCTCTATTTGTGGGAAAAAAATGATAAAAATTTCATTTGGGTACAGTGTTGTATGACCGCGCAATTGTCATTCAAAGTGCGACAGTGCTGAAAGCTCAAAATTGGTCTGGGCAGGAGGGGGGTTTAAGTGCCCAGTAAGCAAGTGGTTAAAAAACTCTTTGGTTGCTTTTGCAGCATGCTTCGGGTCATTGTCCATCTGCACTGTGAAGCACCGTCCAATGAGTTCTGAAGCATTTTGCTGAATATGAGCAGATAATATTGCCCGAAACACTTCAGAATTCATCCTGCTGCTTTTGTCAGCAGTCACATCATCAATAAATACAAGAGAACCAGTTCCATTGGCAGCCATACATGCCCACGCCATGACACTACCACCACCATGCTTCACTGATGAGGTATGCTTCGGATCATGAGCAGTTCCTTTCCTTCTCCATACTCTTCTCTTCCCCTCACTCTGGTACAAGTTGATCTTGGTCTCATCTGTCCATAGGATGTTGTTCCAGAAATGTGAAGGCTTTTTTAGATGTTTGGCAAACTCTAATCTGGCCTTCCTGTTTTTGAGGCTCACCAACGGTTTACATCTTGTGGTGAACCCTCTGTATTCACTCTGGTGAAATCTTCTCTTGAATGTTCACTTTGACACACATACACCTACCTCCTGGAGAGTATTCTTGATCTGGCCAACTGTTGTGAAGGGTGTTTTCTTCACCAGGGAAAGAATTCTTCGGTCATCCACCACAGTTGTTTTCCGTGGTCTTCCGGGTCTTTTGGTGTTGCTGAGCTAACCGATGTGTTCTTTCTTTTTAAGGATGTTCCAAACAGTTGATTTGGCCACACCTAATGTTTTTGCCATCTCTCTGATGCTTTAGTTTTGTTTTTTCAGTCTAATGATGGCTTGCTTCACTGATAGTGACAGCTCTTTGGATCTCATATTGAGAGTTGACAGCAACAGATTCCAAATGCAAATAGCACACTTGAAATTAACGCTGGACCTTTTATCTGCTCCTTGTAAATGGGATAATGAGGGAATAACACACACCTGGCCATGGAAGAGCTGAGCAGCCAATTGTCCCATTACTTTTGATCCCTTAAAAAGTGGAAGGCACATATACAAACTGTTGTAATTCCTACATCGTCACCTGATTTGGATGTAAATACCCTCAAATTAAAGCTGAAAGTCTGCAGTAAAAGCACATCTTGTTCGTTTCAAATCCATTATGGTGGTGTATAGAGCCAAAAAGATTTGAATTGTGTCGATGTCCCAATATTTATGGACCTGACTGTACATCCGAAAAAATTTCTACTGGAAAAAGTAACATTTTGCCAGTTACAAAGAGGAGTAAACGTATTTAAATTTAAACAAGCTCCTTCTCCAGTGCCAGGGGCATCTGCCTCCAGGTAGTCACGACGGCCTCCACCGTCAAGTTCAAGAGGTAAACCTCAGGGTCAAAAGAAGCCCTGGGGGAGGAAACCTACAAGACAAAATACTAAAGCCTCCTTATGAAGGGGCGCCCCCGCTCGATCGATAAATTCTGCAGTTAAGGGTCTGGCAGGAAGAGTGTCGGGACTGATGGGTGACTTCCTCAAAAACTCTAGAACCCTAGTTCTGAAAGTTCCTGTCTCATCGTTTTCTCAGATCAAATGTTCCCAGGGATCCAGAGAAAAAGAAGTCTCTCTTTCAAGCATTAGACCATCTTTAGTCTCAAAAGGTGATCTCAGTGGTCCCATGGAAGAGCAGGGATTGGGGTTTTATTCAAACCTTTTTCACGGTACCAAAACCAAATGGAGATCTCAGACCCATTCTAGATCTCAAAGATCTAAACTGGTTTCTGAATATCCGCTCTTTTCGCATGGAGTCAATCCGATCAGAAGTCTCCATTCTACAAGGTGGAGAACTTATGGCGTCAATCGACATCAAGGATGCATACCTCCATGTGCCTATTTTTCCCACTCACCAGAAATATCTACGCTTCAAGGTAGAAAATCTAAATTGTCAGTTTGTAGCTCTGTCTTTCTGTCTAGCAACTGCACCTCGAGTGTTTACAAAGGTCCTGGCACCTCCTCTGGCCAGATTAAGGGCCCAAGGTATAACGATTATAGCTTACCTAGACGATCTGCTCTTGATAGACCAGTCGGTAGCCCGCTTAGACCAAAGTATGATCACCACAGTCAACTACCTGGAATACCTAGAGAAATCCTCCTTAAAACCATCAGGGAGATTAGAATACTTGGGTCTGATCATAGATACAGCCCAGAAAAGTGTATTCTTGCCCCAGGCAAAGATCAGTGCCATAAAGGAACTGATTCAGGTGGTCAAGGCAAAGAAGAATCCTATTCCACTTTGCATGAGGTTGTTGGGAAAGATGGTTGCTTCATTCGTGGCTGTGCCTTATGCTCAGTTTCAGTCAAGGCTGCTGCAAAACAGTATCCTATCGGCTTGGAACAAGAAGGTCTAAGCTCTAGATTTCCCAATGTGTCTGTCTCCAAGGGTGAGCCGGAACCTCAGTTGGTGGTTGATAACGAAGAATCTACAGAAGGGAAAATCCATCCTACCAGTTAACTGGAAGGTGGTAACAACAGATGCCAGCCTTTCAGGTTGGGCAGCAGTCCTGGAAGAGGCTACTGTCCAAGGGAAATGGTCCAGATCAGAAATTACCTTAACCATCAACATTCTAGAGCAGGGGTCTCAAACTGGTGGCCCTCCAGCTGTTGCGAAACTACAAGTCCCATCATGCCTCTGACTGTGGGAGTCATGCTTGTAACTGTCAGCCTTGCAATGCCTCATGGGACTTGTAGTTTCACAACAGCTGGAGGGCCGCCAGTTTGAGACCCCTGTTCTAGAGATTCGGGCAGCAAGCTTGGCCCTGAGGACCTGGACGTTCGGGTTACAGAATTGTCCTGTCAGGATCCAATCCAACAATGCCACAGCAGTGGCCTATATCAATCACCAAGGGGGCACGAGTCGTGCGGCCCGGAGAGGCAAATCATATCCTAACCTGGGCAGAAATCAATGTACCTTGCCTATCGGCAGTCTTCATTCCAGTAATAGAAAATTGCCAGACGGACTACTTCAGTCGCCAGCAGTTGTTCCCGGGAGAATGGTCCCTTCACCCCGATATCTTGGCGTTTCTGTGGAATCAGTTCTCACTGATTTATGCATTCCCTCCTATTATGCTGCTTCCAGGACTTCTTCGCAGGATCAAGCAGGAAGGGAAGTTGGTGATTCTTGTGGCCCAGAAGATCCTGGTATGCAGAGATCATAAGTATGGCGGTAGGGGACCCATGGACCCTACCACCACGTCCAGACCTTCTCTTGCAAGGTCTGGTATTCCATCCTACCTTACAAACGCTAAATTTAAGGGTTTGGCTATTGAGACCCACATTCTGAAGAAGCGTGGGCTATCAGGTTCAGTGGTATCTACCTTGATTAATGCAAGGAAGCCGGCCTCCATAATCATATATTATAGAGTCTGGAAGGCATATGTCTCCTGGTGTGAATCCAGGGGTTGGCACCCCAGGAAGTGTCATAGGTAGAATCCTTGACTTTCTGCAGATGGGGTTAGAAATGAAGCTGGCCTTGAGTACTATCAAAGGCCAGGTCTCGGCCTTGTCGGTATTATTTCAACGACCACTTGCTTCGCATTCTCTGGTTCGTAGCTTTATTCAGGGGGTAACGCGGCTTAATCCTCCGGTTAGGTCGCCCCTGAACCCTTGGGACTTGAATTTAGTTCTGTTGGCATTGCAGAAACAGCCTTTTGAGCAGATACGGCATATTCCCTTGGTCCTTTTGACAAGGAAACTAATTTTTCTGGTAGCCATATCTTCTGCAAGAACGGTATCAGAGTTGGCTGCTCTTTCTTGTAAAGAGCCATATTTAATTATTCACAAGGATAAGGTGGTATTGTGTCCTCATCCTAACTTTCTACCGAAGGTAGTGTCAGGTTTTCATTTAAACCAGGATATTGTTCTACCTTCATTTTTTCCAGAACCCTGTTCTACAAAAGAGAAGTCACTACATTCTCTGGATGTTGTGAGAGCAGTCAAAGTCTACTTGGTCAGATTTGAAAAATGGATGTTTTGTTTGTGTTGCCTGAAGGTCCTAAAAGGGGACAGGCAGCATCTAAAATCTACCATTTCGAAATGGATTTGGCAAGTAATTGTCCAAGCTTATGGTTTGAAGAGCAAAATTCCACCCTCTCAAATCAAAGCGCACTCCACTAGGGCTGTTAGTGCTTCATGGGCAGTGCATCACCAAGCTTCCATGGTTCAAATCTGTAAGGCCCCAACTTGGTCTTCAGTCCATACATTTACCAGATTCTATCAGATGGATGTAAAAAGGCGCGAGGATATTGCCTTTGGGCGTAGTGTGCTGCAGGCAGCAGTATAAGTCCTCTAGTTTTATGGTTGCCCCACTTTTGTTGTGTCTCCCTCCCCTCAGTTGGCATTGCTCTGGGACATCCCACATAGTAACTACTATGGCTCTGTATCCCGTGATGTACGAGAAAGAAAAAAGGATTTTTCGAACAGCTTACCTGTAAAATCCTTTTCTTGGAGTACATCACGGGACACAGAGGTCCCTCCCCTCTTCTAATACACTTATATTGCTTTGCTACAAAACGGAGGTACTCCCAGTAGTGGGAGGGGTTATATAGGGAGTGAACTTCCTGTCTTAGGGTGTGCCAGTGTCCATCACCTGAAGGTGGCCTATAACCCATATAGTAACTACTAAGGCTCTGTGTCCCATGATGTACTCCAAGAAAAGGGATTAACAGGTAAGCCGTAATAAAAAATCCTATTGTTCAAGATGTTCTGTGGATCGAATTTCATAGACATTCCTGTCTATGAGAAGTTGATCTATAAATCGACTTCTCAAAAACTGGACTGGTAGAAATAGGCTGCTGATCTGTATATTCTGATGGCAGAGAGGTGGGTAAGTCTCCCAGCTGTCAGAATACAATAACACGCAGTGAGGATTCCCACTTGCACAATGAATGTGTGGATAAGGCAATCAGTTCAGTTTTTCAGTCCGCTGGCTGAATGAAAAAAAAAAAAAAAAAAAAAATGAACCATGTATGGGCAGCGTATGTCCTGTTCTAAGCTGACAACACACAGCATTTTTATGTTGTCAGTTCTGCCCAGGTTTTTTTTTGCCACTACTCAGACCCATCTCTACAACATAAAGTCTAAAAATTCTGTAGTGTCAAGAAGAAAAGCTAGCACTGGACAGCTCTTATTTTCTGAACAGATATACTGTAACAAAATGTTTCCACTGGTATATTTACCAGGCCATATTAAAATAAGTTCTGTCTTAGGTTTTACATACACGTTAACGGAATGGGACATGCTACGTTTACTGAAACACAACGCAAAGCAGCAACAAATACAATTGTACACTGCTCCCTAAAATCCAGTGCAAAATTCAGAGATTACATTTTAGATCTTTCCAAACTGCAGATCAGAAGCAAATATCAAAATCTGCTTATAATTACCCTTGTGGCTTTTTTTTTGGTTGATAGCCAAGATAAGCCACCACTTGCAATTTACTGTACAATGCAGAAATCTATCTAAATGCATTCCACTATGTAGTCAGTGTTTGTCACTTTCTGTAATAAGATAACTTGGTAAACATATGAACATGTTACAGTGTAAAATAGTTTTTGGTTACATAATGAATCTTTCTATCTGTATTAACTACTTCAGCCACGAGCCTGTTTTACACTTGTTTACAAGTTAAAAAAAATTTTTTGCTAAAAAATTACTTAGAACCCCCAAACATTATATTTTTTTTCCTCTAACATCCTAGAGAATAAAATGGCAGTCGTTACAATACTTTGTCACACCGTATTTGCGCAGCGGTCTTACAAGCGCACTTTTTTTGGAAAAAATACACTTTTTTTAATTAAAAAATTGAACAGTAAAGTTAGGCCAATTTTTTTTATATCATGAAAGATAATGTTACGCAGAGTAAATTGATACCCAACATGTCACGTTTCAAAATCGCGCCCGCTCGTGGAATGGCGACAAACTTTTACCCTTAAAAATCTCCATAGTCGATGTTCAAAAATTTCTACAGGATACCAGTTTTGAGTTACAGAGGTCTAGGGCTAGAATTATTCCTCTAACGATCGCAGCGATACTTCACGTGTGGTTTGAATACCGTTTTCATATGCGGGCGCTACTCATGTATGCGGGCGCTTCTGCACGCGAGCTCGACGGGACACTTTAAAAAAAAAAAAATTTTTATTTTACTTTGTTTATTTTGGCAAGTTTTTTTCCAAAAAAAACGTTGGGTCACTTTTAGTGTAAACATCCCTTGTAATAGAAAAAAGCCATGACAGGACCTCTTAAATATGAGATCTGGGGTCAAAAAGACCTCAGATCTCATATTTACACTAAAATGCAATTAAAAAAAAAAAAATTGAAAAAAATAAAATAAATACATTTCTCCTTTAAGCGCTATGGGCGGAAGTGACGTTTGACGTCGCATCCACGGGAGAAGACACGATCGTCTCTGCTGCTACCGGCGGGTCCGGTGAGCAGCGGAGACACCCGGAGCATGGCGGGAGGGGCACCTCTCCCTCCGCCAATAAAAGTGATCTTGCGGCGAAATTATTTTATTTTCCCCTTTTCCTCCCTCTCTTTTTTCCCCCCTTTTCTCTTTTAAATCACTTCAATTCTTTATTTTCTTTTTTTCTCATACAAACAACACAAACAAGAAGCATACAACCCCAACACATAACAAAAAAAAAAAAAAGAACACCCCTCTCCCTCCCCAACTACGTATCCAAAATATCCAACCATCTTCTCCACATCTTTTCAAAGTTCCCTGGGCATCCTCTATGCAGAAAAACATTTTTCCTTAACTAGGGTTTCCTTTATTTGTATTTTCCATTCTGCTACTGTAGGTGGAAATGGTGATGTCCACTTTTACGCTATAAGCTTACGAGCCTGGAATAGGCTCCTAATTATTGAAATCCTATATTCCCCCCAGGGTTTCTCCTTCATCCAGGATACCCAAAGGGCATCCCCCTGGTTCTGGAGAGATCCCGGTCCCAAAGACGCTATTAATCGTAAATACCACCATATTCCAATTAGCGTTGGAGTTTTGGACATCTTCATAGCATATGGATTAGGTTAGAAGAAGGTGTCCCTTTACATCTAGGACATTTCCTATATCCTATATGTTCTCTTATCTCAAAGAGAAACACACGCTGTTCCTGAAGATACCGGCGTTATGGCAGCTAGCTGCTGGCATAACCCCGTTATTTAGGGTCAAAGTACCGACGTACAGGTACGGCGATTTGAGTGAAGTGGTTAAAGTCCAACTCCAGACAAAACTTTTTTTTTTTTAATTATTATTATTTGGATAGACATAGTAGCATCCAGTATCTAAAACCACATTGTGCTGCAAGAAGCTACGTCATTGTCTCCCAGAGTCACTGGCTGGAAGTAGCGGTAAGGTGTTGCTGGAAAGAAGAGTATGGGGGGGTTAGGGAGTTAAAGCCCAACTCTACAAATTAGAAGAAAAACGACCCTTGCAGTGCCCTCCCCAATACACATCTGCACTACAAGTGTGAAATGCTTGTTATGTCTAGGGGTACAGGAACAGCCATTACTAGTTCATTTACAGCCGCGCTCTGGCGCTCTCCTCTATTCTGTGGGCATTCCCTCCTTCAGGAACATCATGTACAACACAGGGCTATTAACTATGTACTGTACATTGAGGTAACAGAAGTGTGTCCTTCTGCTTCCTCTAAGTGGCTTACAAGGGAGACCAGTCACACCACTAAAGGGACCCTGCTAGAGCAAGGAATAAAATAGTTTTCCTTATTCCAACTACACTAGACATAACAAGCATTTAACACGTGCAGTGTGGGGGCCTACTGCAAGGGTAATTTTTTTTTTATTATTATTCTTGGAGTTGGGCTTCAATCACCAATAAACAGTATGCTAAGCCTAGTAGTACAGACATCAAAAGTGTGCTTGGCCACCCTCACACCAGCAAGCTCTGATGCTCAATAAATGCCTACTAATAATCCGTGGGTAACCTTTATTTGGCAGCAGTGGAGGTGGCCATTTTTTCCCACCACCCCTGCGCCTCAATCCCCCTGCACAGGGCAAAGATGGCTACCTCAGGCAGTAGTGCTGTGTGTGTATCCACACACAGGCAGTCAGCTCTGTGGTGCATTGACCAGCAGTGCCGTACTCAACGACGCATAATCTGCACTTGTAACAGGCTCTGTGTCACTGCAGATGCCCAGCCACAGACTGCACACCGAGAACAGTGCAGCTGTTATGGACAGCTACCTCAACTGGCCTCATGAGTAGCACAGCGTAAGGCACAAACTTAAAGCTGCAGTAGCAACCATTAGATAGGGCCTATTTTCTCAGCTGGCTTCCGGCTGTAAGGTAGAAGTGATCCGGCAGCTATATAGCCACCAATTTTACAATGCAGGCGTCACATACCCTTTCCATGTAGGTACCAGGCTCCCCCGCTCTTACCAGACCCTAATCCACTGGCACTTAAGTGGGATAAGATCAAGTAACACCCATTTCCCGATCTCCTCGGCACTGAATGAAGCCAGAAGTGACAATGATTTAATCACTTCCGGTTCTGGAGTGATATCAGCCAGGGAAGCACTGGTATATTGTCCAAAAATAGGGTTATCAGCATTTTGCCAATAGGAAAAAAAAAAAAAACAACAAGGATCGATAATGGCATGCTGTGTCCCAATGACTTCAATGCAAAAATCGCGTCCCTCTGAATTCAATGCAAAAATGCCAGCCAATTAAAAAAAAAAAAAAAATTGTAGGTTTCGGTTTCTGGCCAAGTGCATTGGGAATTTTCGTTTTCAGTTTCGGCACCGGAATATTAATTTCAGTGCACCACTACATCTAACCAAAGCACAATTTGTGCTTGGTTAGATGTTCTGGAGAGCAGGGTAAGCAAGAGAGACATTTAGGTCTAATAGACCCCCAATGTCTACATTAAGAGTAACTGTTAGCTACTCAATGCAATCGCTTGGGGGTTCGTTAACCCCTTGGCATAGCAATAAAGTTATAAATAAAGATATTTTTGAAAAAATGTAATAAGGGTATACCATATATACTCGAGCATAAGCCGAGTTTTTCAGCACATTTTTTGTGTTGAAAGTGCCCTCCTCAGCTTATACCCGAGTCAAGCACTTTTGAAGAATGATATTTTCCGAACCAAATTTGCCCCGTATCCCCAAATTTGGTGTGCAAACCCAATGGAACTAGCACTACAACATATCCAATGCTGGGGTTCCTAGCACCAAGTGGCCGCGAGATATGGGGCCCCAAAAATCGGGTCATAAAATGTCATTCTCTGCCGCATTAAAGTGCTTGACATTTTCTGAACCGACTTTGGGGCCCCGTATCTCGGGGCCAATTGGTGCTAGGAACCCCATCTTTGGATATGTTGTAGTGCTCCACTGGGTTTGCACTCCAAATTTGGGGTTCCTAGCAGCAAGTGGCCCCGAGATACGGGGCCCCAAAGTCGGTCAACTGTGTCCATCTGCAGCAATGTCATTTTGGGACCCTTTGGGTCCAGAGACCCCAAATTTTGGCTGCAGCTAAGGGGTATCTAGGAACCCCTAACTACCGAGTTTGAAGTTTGGGGGACCTATGGCTGCAAATGGGCATTGTTGACCCTCTTTTCCATCTACAGTAGCTGCGCATTTCTCACCCTAGGCTTATACTCGAGTCAATAAGTTTTCCCAGTTTTTTGTGGTAAAATTAGGTGCCTATTATATATATATATATGCTTATATTCGGGTCGAGTTATACTCGAATATATATGGTAATATTTGACTTGCGTTTAAGTTATAGCATCCAGTATCGATACTGGATTTATTTATATAATTTTTTTTTATACTAGTAATGGTGGTGATAAGTGATAGTATGGCAGGCAATCTCTCACGGACATCAATAGTGACAATAATACAGTGATCAGTGCTAATTCTAAACACTATCACTGTACTGACAATGGCTGGGAAGGGGTTAACATCTAGGGGTGACCAATGGGTAAATTTGTGCCTATGTGTAATGTGGGTGTTAAGTGCTGCTTTTACCAAGCGATCCTGCTGATTTTTTCCCACCTACTTCGGAGGGGAAAAAAAACACACCACAGCAAGATCGCCGGTCAATGTTTGGAGCTCTGTGGTGTTTACATCACAGAGCTCCCTTTAATGAAAAGATGGAGCCGATCAGCAGGTACCAGTGATTATTGATTGGCTGGCACCTGCGTCACTAATCGGTTTGTGCTGTGACAAACCACAGCCAGGAGATCGGGAGGCGCACCCCCTACATGCTGGATCATATATACTATATGTGATTGAGCGCACACTCTGCCACAGTATATCTGCAATTTTAGCATAAAGAGTCCCGCGATGTCTGATTTAATTCTTCTTCATTTTTAGTGTCTGCGT
Organism: Lithobates septentrionalis; assembly: GCA_037952835.1. NCBI lineage: Eukaryota > Metazoa > Chordata > Amphibia > Anura > Ranidae > Lithobates > Lithobates septentrionalis. The sequence goes on along the minus strand of JBBDGP010001068.1, from coordinate 2,515,141 downwards.
GGAGCAGTCATCGAGAGGTTAATGCTGATTTTCTCCTATCAGGAGAGTTTACAATAAACCAGTGTGCATGGGGCCTAAGTAATAACGGCATCACAAAAGTGATATGCTTTTTGGCGCACGTTCCTGGAATATGCAAATGTGACCTGAGAGAGAAATCAAAGGTCGTGATAATGAGAAATAGAGGTGAACCCTTCCAAGGGTGACAACTGGGACCCCATTCTGTGTCCAGAGGACAGGACGTGAGGGGAAATCTCCTCAGGGGGACACAGATGACAGGGGAGGGGGGGGGTGACCCTTCTCTACTCCTCTCATACACACAAGAATCACCCCCTCTTTATATGTCCTGAGGTGTTACCAGCAGTCGTACCTGGAATAAGGCCACATTTGTATTACGCCAGACCATGTATACGACCTGACAAGCAGCGGCCCTGTCCCCTCAGAGGAGCCCCCGCTCCGTACACCTCACTCCCCTAATACACAGAGGCGCTCGGCTCTCCGCTCACCCCGTATAGTGTAGCCGACAAGTAGCTATATCCCGCGGCCTCCTCCGCTCTCTGCTGGCCGTTCTCTCTGTTCTCAGGCCGCCATATTGGGATTAGACTCGCAGGCCCGACGCGTTACGGAAACACGCCGGTTCCCCTGACAACCAGGGAAGCGCCAGACAAGACGGAGAGGGCGGGAAACCAGCGTCTCTCTGTCACGTGGTCTGCCCTATGGTCCTAGATTAGCTGTGGGGAGAGAGCGCCACCTGGTGTCAGTGATGTGCGCTGCATACCATAAAACATAGGAGGAGACGGATCAGGCTGGCCACCTGGCTCTTTATTCAGCTTGTAAAGCCATTCTGTTATGGCGGGCTTCTTCCTTTCAGTGAGGTTATTAACCACCTCAATACAGTGGGCACTTACACCCCCTTCATGCCCAGGCAATTTTTCAGCTTTGAATGACAATTGCGCAGCCATGCTACACTGTAACCATGTGAAATTTTTATCATTTTCTTCACACAAATAGAGCTTTATTTTGGTTGTATATAATCACTTCTGGGTTTTTTATTTTTTCCTAAAAATAAAAAAAAGACCGAAAATGTTGAAAAAAATGAAGTTTTGTCTTAGTTTTTGTCAGTAAATTTTGTAAATAAGTAATAAGGGCACTGATGAGGCGGCACTTAGGGGCACTGATGAGGCACAAATATGCCGCACCTATGGGCACTGATAGGTGGCACCGATGAGCACTGATAGGCGGTGATAGGCAGCACTGGTTGGCACAGATAGGCGGCACTGATGGGTGGCGTTGATGGGCAGCACTGATAGCCAGCACTGCCTGGCATCACTAATGGCCACTGATTGCTGGTACTTGTGGGCAGTGCTGGGACAAGGCCATTTGGTGCCCAGGGCGAAGATGGCAAACTGCGCCCCCCCCCCCCCGTTTTTCATTCAGATATCCCCGCACAAAGTCAAGGACGTCGTATGACAACCGGCGGGCGGGAAGTGGTTAAAACGCATTTTTTTTTTAACACAAAGTTGTCCATTTATACAATATTTCTAACACATAACATGTACATACCAAAAATGACACCCCAAAATAAATTCTCCTACTCCTCCTAAGTACGGCGATACCACATGTGTGAGACTTCCACAGCCTGGCCACATACAGAGGCCGAGCATGGCTGGGTATAACTAGCATGGCTGGGTATAACTGAGCATGGCTGGGTATCACCGAGTATTGCAGACTATGGCTGGATATGGAAGGGTATGGCTGGGTATCACAGAGTATTGCAGAGTATGGCGGGGTATTGCAGAGTATGGCAGGGTATTACAGAGTATGGCAGGGTATTACAGAGTATGGTGGGGTATTGCAGAGTATGGCAGGGTATTACAGAGTATGGTGGGGTATTGCAGAGTATGGCAGGGTATTACAGAGTATGGTGGGGTATTGCAGAGTATGGCAGGGTATTACAGAGTATGGCAGGGTATCGCCGAGTATCAGAGGGTATTGCAGGGTATTGCATGGTATTGCGGGGTATTGCAAAGTATTTCAGAGTATTGTGGGGTATTGCAGGGTATTACAGGGTATTGCAGAGTATTGCACAGTATTGTGGGGTATTGCACAGTATTGTGGGGTATTGCAGAGTATTGCAGAGTATTGTGGGGTATTGCAGAGTATTGCACAGTATTGTGGGGTATTGCACAGTATTGCACAGTGTTGCAGGGTGTTGCAGAGTATTGCACAGTATTGTGGGGTATTGCACAGTATTGTGGGGTATTGCACAGTGTTGCAGAGTATTGCACAGTATTGTGGGGTATTGCACAGTGTTGCAGGGTATTGCAGAGTATTGCACAGTATTGCAGAGTATTGCAGAGTATGGCGGGGTATCGCCGAGTATATCTGGGTATTGCAGAGTATTGCACAGTATTGTGGGGTATTGCAGAGTACTGCATAGTGTTGCGGGGTATTGCAGAGTATTGCGGGGTATTGCAGAGTATTGCACAGTGTTGCGGGGTATTGCAGAGTATTGCACAGTATTGTGGGGTATTGCAGAGTATTGCACAGTATTGTGGGGTATTGCAGAGTATTGCGGGGTATTGCAGAGTATTGCACAGTGTTGCGGGGTATTGCACAGTATTGCAGAGTATTGCACAGTGTTGCGGGGTATTGCAGAGTATTGCGGGGTATTGCACAGTGTTGCGGGGTATTGCAGAGTATTGCGGGGTATTGCAGAGTATTGCACAGTGTTGCGGGGTATTGCAGAGTATTGCAGAGTATTGCACAGTGTTGTGGGGTATTGCAGAGTATTGCGGGGTATTGCAGAGTATTGCAGAGTATTGCACAGTATTGTGGGGTATTGCAGAATATTGCACAGTATTGTGGGGTATTGCAGAGTATTGTGGGGTATTGCAGAGTATTGCGGGGTATTGTGGGACATTGCAGAGTATTGCACAGTATTCTGGGGCATTGCAGAGTATTTTGGGGCATTGCAGAGCATTAGGGATGGCTGAGCATGGATGGATGGCTGGATGTCACTGAGCAGCGCTGTGGGCACTACACATCCAGCCCACAGCGCTGCGAGAGGGGAATTCTGGGAGGACGTCATAGTACGTCCTCCCAGAGTTAAGCAACCGCCCTGTAGCCGTCATTCGGCTATGGGCCGGTTGTTAAGTGGTTAAACAGCAGCGGTGGTCATTGGTCATTAACCTCCTCTCAGCCTCCTCCCCTCCCCCAATCCAGCCATTTATTAATCTGTTTTTTAGTGTTTACTTACACAAGTTCAGACTCAGAAGTTCTGAGTCTGAACTTGTGTAAGTAAACACTAAAAACAGATTAATAAATCTGAGGCTGAGGCGAGGTTAATGACCAGTGACCACCACTGCTGAAGATCTGAGTCAGAACACTGGCATACATGACACTGGCACTGCACTCTTCTACCTTCGCTTCCTTCCAGATTGAATCCAGCAGCAGCTACTAGAGCCAGCCAGCCAGCCAGGCAGGCAGCAGCTCCTCAGCTCCTCTCCTCTCCTCAGCTCAGCTCAGCTCGCTCGCGGTGACAGCGCGCCGACACAGCTCACAGCTCCCGGCTCCCGCCTCCCGGCTCCCGGCTCCCGCCTCCCGCCTCCCGGCTCCCGCCTCCCGCCTCCCTGTGCTCCTCTGCGTCCTCCCACCTCGCCTCCGGCCGTGTGTGACGTCACGGCGCTGGCAGAGACTACGGCACTCCTCCATAGGGGAGTAAACTGTAACAGAGTAGTTTGTGCTGAGGGAAGGGAGGATGCAGGAGCACACGAAGGCAATTTGTACAGTGCCGCTGGGGACTGTAAATGCACTGGACTGTTGTATTATTGTACACATTGGCGGGCGGCGGCCGTGGCAGAACGTCACTTGCAGGCTGCGCCCCCCCCCCTATAGCAAATGGTAGCGCCCAGGGCACGTGCCCCTTCCGCCCCTGCCTTGTACCGGCCCTGCTTGTGGGCACTGATTGCTGGCACTTGTGGTCACTGATTGTGGGCACTGATTGCTGGCAGTGGTGGGCACTCATTGCTGGCACTGGCGGGCACTTCATTGTAATCAGGGCACTGATGATCAGTGCCCTGATTACATCCCTAGATGTCCTCTGTGAAGAGATGCCGCTGATTGGCTCTCCTCTCCTCACATCTGTCAGTGTGAGGCGAGGAGCGCCAATTGGACACAGCCGATCACATGGCTAAAGAGCCGCGGGTCTTTACAGAGATCGGGGTCGCGCCGTGTTCTAGCAACACGACGCGATCGCCGCGGTCGTTCTGGGAAGCCGTCGTATGACGTCCACCCAGAACAAGATCCGCCCCTCCGTCATTTGACGGTTGGCGGAAGGCAAGTGGTTAAAAAACGAATGAATACACATTTAGGGCCTATTCACAACAGAAACTGGACACAAATGCATGTTTACATGCATTTGATGCACGCTTGAAAGCGTTTTGTGCTTCCTTTAGCAGTGCATTTTTCTATACATTTTTGGGCTAGGCTTTCTTGGCTTAACTACTTAAAGGGGTTGTAAACCCTTGTGTTTTTTCACCTTAAGGCATCCTATGCCTTAAGGTGAAAAAACACCATGCAGTAACCAGCCCCCCCATTCTACTTACCTGAGCCCTGGAACTTCACCCAGCGGGGACGCGCTGCACCTGTTGGGTTTTTGGCTCTTGATTGGATAGATTGATTGCAGCGCAGCCATTGGCTCCCGGGAGAGCACTAATCCTAGGGGGTTACCTGCTGTGTGGACGAGCCGAAAGAGCCGCCGAGGGACCCCAGAAGACGGTGTTCGGGGCCACTCTGTGCAAAACGAGCTGCACAGTGGAGGTAAGTATGACACTTTTGTTTTTGTTTTTTTAAATAATCAAAGCTTTACAATCACTTTAAGGACCAGGCCTATTTTTCAAACTTGTTGTTTACAAGTTAAAATATTTTTTTTTTTTTTGCTAGAAAATCACACTGTATTTGCACAGCGGTCTTACAAGCACAGTTTTTTTGGAAAAAATATTTTTTTTTAGTAAAAAAATAAGACAAAAGTAAAGTGAAAGATAATGTTACGCTGAGTAAATTGATACCCAACATGTCATGCTTCAAAATTGCACCCGCTCGTGGAATGGCGATAAACTTTGACCCTTAAAAATCTCCAAAGGGCGACGTTTAAAAATTTCTACAGGTTACCAGTTTTGATTTGCAGAGGAGGTCTTTTGCTAGAATTATTGCTCTCTCTCCAACGATCGTAGCAATACCTCACATGTGTGGTTTGAACACAGTTTTCATATGCGTTCGCTTCTGCACGTAAGCTCGGTGGGACGGGGCGCTTTCAATTTATGTTATTTTTTTTTTTTTTATTTTGCTTTTTAATTTTTATTTTTAGACTGTCTTTTTTTTTTTAATGTTTGGGTCACTTTTATACCTATTACAAGGAATGTACACATCCCTTGTAATTGCAAAAAAGCATGGCAGGACCTGTTAAAAGACCTCAGATCTCACATTTACACTTAAAAGCAATAAAAACAAAAAAAAACATGTCTTTTTAAAAGAAAAAATTCCCCTTTAAGACCATTGGGCGGAAGCGACGTTTGATGCCACTTCCGTCATCCAATAGTATGGAGCCAAGTGGGGGCCATCTTTCCCTCACTCAACTCCATGTCTCTCAGAGGAAAGGACCCAATCGTCTCCGCCGCTCCCGTCCGACCTGGTAAGCGGCGGGAGAGGGGCCTCTCCCAATAAAAATGATCTCACGGACTCAGAGAGTCCGGATCGCAGAGACTATATTTATCTGAAAGCAGACCGCCCGCTGTTTAACGCCCCATAATGCATTGCGAGATTGCAGTGCATTGCTGTATGATGATTGGCCAAAGCATGCACCTGACCTGCATGCTTTGCCAATCACAGCATATATATACTCTGCATTTAGCATAGACTATATATCTATATATTCAGTGTATATATATATATATATATATATATACACACAGTCTATATAAATATAAATATATATATATATATATATATATATATATATATATATATATATATATATATATATATATATATATATATATATATATTGGTAGTGAGGTACCCCACCAGTGAATGAATATAGGATTTTCAACCAGGCAGATTGAGGGGCTCCAGTGTATTTGCTTGTTTGGGAGGAAACTGGCTTTTCAGTTTCCTCATTATTTACTAAAGTCCACTTTGGGACCTGGAGGCGGAGCCTGGGGATTTCTTAGAGATCCGGGTGGGATGAAATCCCCAGTCCTGGGGCCGGGTTTTGAGACTCACCAGCAAACTGATTGTTCAGGTGTGCGTGGGCCTGATAGTAGAGTCAGGACCAGGGTTCTGGGCTCCACCTTCCTGAGGATTCCAGGCTTGCAAGGGAGAACCCAGAGAGTGCAGGTGTGCACTGAAGTATCCAGAGAGGGCAGGCTGCAAAGTGAAAGCCAGAGACCTGAGTCTGAGGTCGCTGACAGTAGTCAGGAGAGCTCCGTGTGGGAGACTGAGCAGTGGTGTGTTTTCTACTGAAGAGAGCCAGGTGGCTCGGTATTTTTGTTTGCAATGCTGCATGTATAAGCCAGGAGGCTGAATATCCTTTTATTTGTTGCTGGCGGTGAAACCCCCCTGCGAGGGAAACCACTTTTGCTGGAACCTTGTTTGATTTTCTTTAATAAAATTGGGCCAAAAAGCCCTGAAAAGGAATCATTTGTGTGGACAGTTCTCGCTAGCGGGTGCTACACTTGAGCTAACCAACTCCCAAACTTTACAATATATATATATATATATATATATATATATATATATATATATATATATATATACTCTGCATCCAGTGTAGCCTATATCTATAGTGCATTCCGTGGTGTACTGTTTCTAATACACTTCAGGCGGTGTATTGATATATTTAAAGTCTAGAATATATATATATATATATATATATATATATATACTCTGCATCCAGTGTAGCCTATATCTACAGTGCATTCCGTGGTGTACTGTTTCTAATACACTTCTTAGGAACTGCTCCAAGGACTGATTGCTTCATTCTGCAGCCCCATTAGACTGCGGATGATACGCAGAGGAGAAAGCAAGCTGAATTCCCAACTGTGCACAAAAGGCTCGCCAGAACCGGAACACAAACTGACTACGCCTGTTCGAGGTGATCACCTTGGGTAGCCCATGTAAGCGAATGATCTCCCGAGCAATAATTTAAGCCAGTTCCTTAGAAGTGGTCAACTTCGTAAGTGGGATACAATGAGACATTTTCGAGAACCGGTCAAACACCATAAGGATAACTGTGTTGCCCTGGAAGTTGGGTAAGTCCACAATGAAATCCATAGACAGGTGGGTCTAGGGCCTCTCTCCATTGGGTATGGGTTGTAGGAGGCCCACTGGAAGATGTTGTGAAGTCTTACTCTGAGCACACACAGAACAGGCAGCCACAAAGACGGTCACATCAGCACATAGGCCACCAGAATTGTTGGGAAATGGCCCAAAAGAGTTGATTTTTCCCAAGGTGGCCAGCAGCCTTGGAAGAATGGTAAGTCTGGAGCACACCATTATGGAGAATCTCTGGGACAAAGCAGCGGTCACAAGGTTTCTCAGGAGCATGAACCTGAGCGGCAAGAATTTGTCACCCAAAGGAGAAGTGAGACTGGTGCGAACCGTAGCCAGAATATGATCAGGAGGAATCACAGGAACCGGAACCGACTCCATCTTGGAAGTGGAGGAAAATTGTCGCGACAAAGCGTCAGCCATTACATTCTTAGTACCAAAAAGAGCCCATCGCGCCCTTCTGGGAGAGAGGCATTTTGCCTCAGACAAGAATGTGAGATTCTTACGGTCAGTAAGAATGAGAACTGGCACAGTGGTACCTTCGAGGAGATGTCTCCATTCTTTCAGGGCTAAAATGATCACTAACAGCTCTCTGTCCCCAATCTCGTAATTCCACTCCACAGGTGACAATTTCTTGGAAAAGTAGCCACAAGGATGCATAGCGCTCTCAGAGGTAGGACGTTGAAACACAAGGGCGCCAACTCCAGTCTCAGAAGCATCAACCTCAAGGATAAAAGGTAACGTAGGATCAGGATGTGCCAACACAGGAGCAGAAAAAAAGGCAGCCTTGAGACTCTCAAAGGCCTTAATAGACTCCGGAGACCAACTCTGTGGGTTACCGTCCTTTCTGGTCAAATCAGTCAGGGGCTTGACCAGAGATGAGAAAAGGAAAAGAAGGTTGGGACTTTGAATGAGGTGGGCAAATGAGGCCAAAGGGACAATCACAGTTATATAAAACATTTATTGATACATAATAACAGATTGACACAATTGAGTAACAGTAAAGATAATAATATCCAATCGTATAGCAATCCCATCCTGCCATGGTATATGGGAAACATAGTGAACAGCCCCCAAATGATACAGGGTAAAACAACTGGAAAAAGTTATTCATAGCAGTAACATCAGGTCACAAGATAAACATTGAAAGCTTATGGGTATATGGACCTAATAAAAGTCTATGATTGTATGGTGCTTGTCGTAGGTCCGACGCGTTTCGTGTATCAAACACTCTTCAGGGGCAATATAGCAGCAGGGTCTAAAAAAGGAAAAAGGGACAGTGTAATAAAGAAATAAATAAAGTGCAAAAAATGCACTGTAAACAGGATAAGAAAAAATGAACATATAGAGGAGACAAGCAACCACTGATCCCCCATGGGTACTCACATGTGGACAGATTGTGAACTCCAAGAGGTCCGCAAAATGTAGTCCACCAAGTAACTCAGGTCCGGGAGCTGAGGGAGGAGCTTAGAGAGAGGAGTCGGGAGAGAAAACGCCCACATACAGAGATGTCCGATGGATGGAAGATCCACACTGGTAATAAGTAAGGTGAGGGTTCTAAGGTAATAAAAGTAGTATATGTAAGGTATAGCCCCAGATAAAGCTAGAGCCCCTAATCACAGAAAGGTACAAAATTGTCTATGGGATATCCCCCTTACCTATGAATGGTATGGAATAGCCAAACATGTCTGACCCAGTGATGGACGTGCTGTGTGAGAGCAGGCTAACACATGAGTGAGGGTCCTATATACAGCCAGTCCCCGCCCAAATCAGAAAACTCCCCCCAGCATCACGTGGTGCAGACACAAAAAGCGGACGGAAAACTCCCAACAGCGCAGCGGCCGCCGCCGCTCACAGCTGCTGGGGAAGTCGCCCTCCACGTGTCCGCACGAGATGGAAAACACAACGTCAGCGCCGGGACACTCACGCAGAGGTCACACGAATGACGAGGGGGCGTGATGCCGACGCACAATGGGAAACCCGCCCCAAACACCCGCACCCGCCGTAGCGGACGAGCGGGGAAAAGGGGAGGGATCCCGGCCGTGCCTCGCAGCTCCTGGACACTGAACGAAAAGGCAGCCAAACATAAGCAGGCTCTATGGAGACACATACCACATGGTCGCTCCAAAGTGGAGGGAGGGAGGTGGAAAAAAGGGGGAAGGTAAACAAGAAGTACCAAAAAGAAGCCCCTGAAGAGTGTTTGATACACGAAACGCGTCTGACCTACGACAAACACCATACAATCATAGACTTTTATTAGGTCCATATACCCATAAGCTTTCAATGTTTATCTTGTGACCTGATGTTACTGCTATGAATAACTTTTTCCAGTTGTTTTACCCTGTATCATTTGGGGGCTGTTCACTATGTTTCCCATATACCATGGCAGGATGGGATTGCTATACGATTGGATATTATTATCTTTACTGTTACTCAATTGTGTCAATCTGTTATTATGTATCAATAAATGTTTTATATAACTGTGATTGTCCCTTTGGCCTCATTTGCCCACCTCATTCAAAGTCCCAACCTTCTTTTCCTTATACGCACAGGGATGGAGACCTAGTGTCTCATCTAAAGTCCCACCTTTTATTATTTTTATTCTATTTACCCGATACAGGGATGGAGGTGTGATTTGAGGCCCTTGGGTAGTCATATAATTGAATATAATCGCATATGTGTTGCCAGTATAATCTCCATGGGACCATTATTGCATTATTATGTCATTGCGTTTTTTTTTTATTTATTCTTATCCAATGGTTCATGTATTTAGATTGTTCCTTTGGCCCCATTTGCCCCCCTCATCCAAAGTCCCTATTTCCCTGTTTGATGTAAGTATAGGGATGGAGACCTAGTGTCTCATTTAAAGTCCCCACTTCATCTATTTACTCGATATAGCGATGGAGGTCGGGCTTGAGGCCATCTGGAAGCCCTATTACAACGGTATTTACCCCACAGGGCATTTGCCCTGAACCATTAGGTTCCCCCCTTTTTTAGGTGGTTTGTTTAAAATCATCACATTATTATAATATACTTGGTCCCATGTGTATTTGTTTATTTATTTATTTTGTTTTCTTCTTTTTGGTACTTCTTGTTTACCTTCCCCCTTTTTTCCACCTCCCTCCCTCCACTTTGGAGCGACCATGTGGTATGTGTCTCCATAGAGCCTGCTTATGTTTGGCTGCCTTTTCGTTCAGTGTCCGGGAGCTGCGAGGCACGGCCGGGATCCCTCCCCTTTTCCCCCCTCGTCCGCTACGGCGGGTGCGGGTGTTTGGGGCGGGTTTCCCATTGTGCGTCGGCATCACGCCCCCTCGTCATGCGCGTGACCTCTGCGTGAGTGTCCCAGCGCTGACGTTGTGTTTTCCGTCTCGTGCGGACACGTGGAGGGCGACTTCCCCAGCAGCTGTGAGCGGCGGCGGCCACTGCGCTGGTGGGAGTTCTCCGTCCGCTTTTTGTCTCTGCACCACGTGATGCTGGGGGGAGTTTTCTGATTTGGGCGGGGACTGGCTGTATATAGGACCCTCACTCATGTGTTAGCCTGCTCTCACACAGCACGTCCATCACTGGGTCAGACATGTTTGGCTATTCCATACCATTCATAGGTAAGGGGGATATCCCATAGACAATTTTGTACCTTTCTGTGATTAGGGGCTCTAGCTTTATCTGGGGCTATACCTTACATATACTACTTTTATTACCTTAGAACCCTCACCTTACTTATTACCAGTGTGGATCTTCCATCCATCGGACATCTCTGTATGTGGCCGTTTTCTCTCCCGACTCCTCTCTCTAAGCTCCTCCCTCAGCTCCCGGACCTGAGTTACTTGGTGGACTACATTTTGCAGACCTCTTGGAGTTCACAATCCGTCCACATGTGAGTACCCATGGGGGATCAGTGGTTGCTTGTCTCCTCTATATGTTCATTTTTTTCTTATCCTGTTTACAGTGCATTTTTTGCACTTTATTTATTTCTTTATTACACTGTCCCTTTTTCCTTTTTTAGACCCTGGTGCTATATTGCCCCTGAAGAGTGTTTGATACATGAAACACGTCGGGCCTACGACAAGCACCATGCAATCATAGACTTTTATTAGGTCCATATACCTTTAAGCTTTCAATGTTTATCTTGTGACCTGATGTTACTGCTTTGAATAACTTTTTCCAGTTGTTTTACCCTGTATCATTTGGGGGCTGTTCACTATGTTTCCCATATACCATGGCAGGATGGGATTGCTATACGATTGGATATTATTATCTTTACTGTTACTCAATTGTGTCAATCTGTTATCATGTATCAATAAATGTTTTATATAACTGTGATTGTCCCTTTGGCCTCATTTGCCCACCTCATTCAAAGTCCCAATCTTATTTTCCTTATACACACAGGGTTGGAGACCTAGTGTCTCATCTAAAGTCCCACCTTTTATTATTTTTATTCTATTGACCAGAGATGAGAAGTTACGAATAAACTTCTAATAATAGCTGGCAAAGCCAAGGAAACGCTGCAGAGGACGTAAACCCATGGGTCGGGGCCACTGTAGGACTACTGAAAGTTTCTCTGGGTCCATCGAAAAAACCAGCAGTGGAAATGACATAACCCAGGAATTGAACCTGTTCACAATGGAATTTTCGCTTCTCCAATTTACAATAGAGGTTGTTCTCCCTTAATTTCTGAAGCACACGACAGACATCTGTGTGGTGGCTCTTCAGGAATTTGGAAAATATGAGGCTATTGTCGAGATAAACCACCACACATAACTGCAACAAATCTCGGAAGGACATCGTTAATAGATTCCTAGAAAACTCTTGTAGTGTTACAAAGGCCAAATGGCATTACAAGGTATTCATAATGGCCTGTTCTGGTATTAAATGCAGTTTTCCACTCGTTGCCCTCTTTAATCCTCACGAGATTGTATGCCCCTCTCAAATCAAGCTTTGTGAAAACCGTTGCTCCCTTGAGGCTGTCAAATAACTCTGTAATCAACTAAATCAGATAAGCATTCTTAATCGTGACAGATTGAGACCACTATAATCAATACAAGGTCTCAGTTCGCCACTCTTCTTTACACAGAAGAAACCAGCACCAGCAGGAGACGAGGATTTGCAGATGAAACCTTGAGAAAGTGCATCTGCAACATAGTCCTCCATGGCCTTATCCTCTAAGACCGACAAAGAGTAAACCTGACCATGAGGGGGTATGGTTGAAGGTCAATTGCACAATCATACGACCAGTGTGGAGGTAAACTACCAGCTTGAACTTTGTCAAAGACATCGCTAAAATTGCGGTACTCCTCCGGAAGGGAGGAGAGTGAAGAGGTGCACAGGACCTTGGCTTCCTTCTGGAAGCATGTCTTACTGCATTGTGGTGACCAGGAGAGAACCTCAGCATGGAGCCAATCAAAAGAGGGGTTGTCCCTCTGTAACCAAGGATAACCAATAACCAGCGGAAAGGTGAGGAAATAACTTGGAATTGGATTATCTCATGGTGAAGAGCCCCTATGGCCATGGACAACGGAACAGTCTCATGAGTCACATGGGCAGGCTGTAGAGGTCTCCTGTCAAGAGCCTCAATGGCAAATGGAGTGGCACGCAGCTGCAGTGGAATCGATTGCTTCGATACAAAGGCAGCAGCAATGAACAGGCCTGCAGCCCCAGAGTCAATTAGAGCCTGTATTTTGACAGACGACTCAGCCCAAGAAAGGGTAACTGGAATCAGGGGCTTATTCTTCTGGATAACTGGGGACAAAACAACGCCACCTAAGGTCTGTCCTTGACAGGACTTAAAGGTTCGGGCATTCCCTGGACAGGTAGGACAAGACTTCAAAAAGGGACCTGCCTGGCCACAATAAAGGCACAATCTCTCCCTCCTCCTAAGGACTCCCTCATCCGCAGAGAGACACGTAGCGTAGCGTGCGAGAATGTCAAATACCCTTTAAAGGAAGCCACAAAGTCTGGGTAACTCAGGACAATGGGTTTTTACGTCTCCCATACAGGGTTTGCTCAGTGTACACAGTATCTACAGTTTCTAATAGACATCAGGTGGTGTATTAATATATATATATATATATATATATACAATCTGGTATATATATATATATATATATATATATATATATATATATATACACAGTGGCTTGCGAAAGTATTCGGCCCCCTTGAACTTTTCAACCTTTTGCCACATTTCAGGCTTCAAACATAAAGATATAAAATTTTAATTTTTTGTGAAGAATCACTAACAAGTGGGACACAATTGTGAAGTGGAACGAAATCTATTGGATATTTTAAACTTTTTTAGCAATTAAAAAACGGAAAAGTGGCGCGTGCAAAATTATTCGGCCCCTTTACTTTCAGTGCAGAAAACTCACTCCAGAAGTTCAGCGAGGATCTCTGAATGATCCAATGTTGTCCTAAATGACTGATGGTGATAAATAGAATCCACCTGTGTGTAATCAAGTCTCTGTATAAATGCACCTGCTCTGTGATAGTCTCAGGGTTCTGTTGAAAGCGCAGAGAGCATCATGAAGACCAAGGAACACACCAGGCAGGTCCATAATACTGTTGTGGAGAAGTTTAAAGCCGGATTTGGATACAAAAAGATTTCCCAAGCTTTAAACATCCCAAGGAGCACTGTGCAAGCGATCATTTTGAAATGGAAGGAGTATCAGACCACTGCAAATCTACCAAGACCTGGCTGTCCCTCTAAACTTTCAGCTCAGACAAGGAGAAGACTGATCAGAGATGCAGCCAAGAGGCCCATGATCACTCTGGATGAACTGCAGAGAACTACAGCTGAGGTGGGAGAGTCTGTCCATAGGACAACAATCAGTCGTACACTGCACAAATCTGGCCTTTATGGAAGAGTGGCAAGAAGAAAACCATTTCTCAAAGATATCCATAAAAAGTCTCGTCTAAAGTTTGCCACAAGCCACCTGGGAGACACACCAAACATGTGGAAGAAGGTGCTCTGGTCCGATGAAACCAAAATCGAACTTTTTGGCCACAATGCAAAACGATATGTTTGGCGTAAAAGCAACACAGCTCATCACACTCAACACACCATCCCCACTGTCAAACATGGTGGTGGCGGCATCATGGTTTGGGCCTGCTTTTCTTCAGCAGGGACAGGGAAGATGGTTAAAATTGAGGGGAAGATGGATGCAGCCAAATACAGGACCATTCTGGATGAAAACCTGTTGGAGTCTGCAAAAGACCTGAAACTGGGACGGAGATTTACCTTCCAACAAGACAATGATCCCAAACATACAGCAAAATCTACAAAGGAATGGTTCACAAATAAACGTATCCAGGTGTTAGAATGGCCAAGTCAAAGTCCAGACCTGAATCCAATCGAGAATCTGTGGAAAGAGATGAAAACTGCTGTTCACAAACGCTCTCCATCCAACCTCACTGAGCTCGAGCTGTTTTGCAAGGAAGAATGGGCAAGAATTTCAGTCTCTCGATGTGCAAAACTGATAGAGACATACCCCAAGCGACTTGCAGCTGTAATCGCAGCAAAGGGTGGCTCTACAAAGTATTAACGCAAGGGGGCCGAATAATTTTGCACGTGCCACTCTTCATTTTTTTATTAGTTAAAAAAGTTTCAAAAATCCAAAAGATTTCGTTCCACTTCAAAATTGTGTCCCACTTGTTGGTGATTCTTCACAAAAAATTCAAATTTTATATCTTTATGTTTGAAGCCTGAAATGTGGCAAAAAGTTGAAAAGTTCAAGGGGGCCGAATACTTTCGCAAGCCACTGTATATATATATATAAATATATATACTCTGCATTCAGTGTAGCCTATATATACAGTGCATTCGGTGGTATATACTTTCTAATACACTTCAGGTGGTGTACACACACAGTATCTTATACAGTGTGTACAGTTTCTACTACACTTCTGGTGGTGTACACAGTATACAATACAGTGCATAAATATAATAAGGGGAATACCGCGCTGTAGTGCACCCAAAAAGGGTATCTGTTCGTGAAATGTTGTGAATGACCAAATGGGGGATAACCAAAATAGTGATGAAAATAACTTGGTAAAAAACTACATATTAAAAAAAGCAGCCACTCTATGTGAGATACACACACTAATACAACAATATAACAAATATAGCAGCGCTGTGAATAAAAAATATATACTAATAACAGTGTTGAATGGAACTAGTTGGTTAGAACCAAAACTAAATAACTAACACAGTTCTTGAAACCTAAATAAATAAGTGTTCACCGGACAGTCCTGACACAGTGAATAAAGTCCAAATAAATATTGTGAAAAGACATAGGCTCAGACCCAAGTCTTTCAAGCAGGAGATGTAAAATGAAAAAATTCCTCCACCGCACCACTGTGGTAGCTGAAAATAAAATGCGCGCTTACCAAACGGCAAGCACAAAGGGGCTTGCGACCTTAACCCGGTCAGGGCCTTTAATTGGATGGGCTTGTAGGAAACGACATTCCACTTCATACAGCCAAGGGGTGATGATACCGCTAGTCCACCAAGTCACAGGAAATCACTCTTAACATGGAGATTAGTAAAAAAACTCCTAGCTGGGGGGGTTGTTCTCATTTAGGGGTACCCTCAGAATCAATCAGGATGAAATAGGTAATTCACCCTCCTAGTTAACGATCTTCTATAGGCAGGCAGTTTCCTCTTCGACATTTAAGTAGGTTTTAACTGAAAGGCAAAAAGTGTCCAATACAATACAGTGCAGCCATTGTACAGTTTCTAATACAGTGCAGGTGGTGTACACAGTATCTAATACAGTGTGTACAGTTTCTACTACACTTCTTGTGGTGTACACAGTATATAATACAGTGCAGCCATTGTACACTTTCTAATACAGTGCAGGCAGTGTACACAGTATCTAATACAGTGTGTACAGTTTCTACTACACTTCTGGTGGTATACACAGTATACAATACAGTGCAGCCATTGTACACTTTCTAATACACTTCAGGAGGTGTACGCAGTATCTAATACAATGTAGTGTGGTGTTGCAAAACAAAAAATACATCATGTCCGGAAGGCCACCAAGGCGAGGCAGACACTCACAGGCTACTAAAAGAGGGCAAGCAGCCTCTGTGCCTACAGTCAACAGTGGTGGTGGTGGACAAGGTGCATCCTCTGCAGATGGCCGTGGGGCATGCTTGTCCTTTTTTGCTGCTGCTGGCCGTGTTATTGAGCCACAACATGCAGAAGAGTTGGTGGAATGGATAACTAAGCCGTCCTCATCCTCTGTGACCCATGCTCAGAGTAGTTTGCCTTTCAAAGCCAAAGTGGCCTATTCCACTGGCTCCTTGTCCACAGTCACTCCTTCTGTAGCCCCACCATCATGCACGGAGGAGTTCCCAGACTTATTAGACCACAGTGTCAGTTATATGCTGCTACGCCGCAATTTGAAGGCTCCGATGTTGGTTCACAGGTTAAGGAAGGGAGTAACGTGAGCCTAGAGAGAGGGGGTGCCACAGAAGGACTAGAAACTGGCAGTCATGTCCCCCCAGCTGCAGCATACTGCCAAGTTTGCTCCAGTGATGGGGAGGGAGGGGATGATGAGGTCACTGACTGTACTTGGGTGCCTGAGAGAAGAGAGAAGGAAAGTAAGGAGGAGGAGGATTCACAACACCAACGAGGCAGCTTAAGGCCAGCCACCCTATTGCATCACACCACAGAGCTCTACAGGTACAGGGCGCTGCTGACTCCCTGCTGACTTTTAAAAGTTCTTTGGTGTGGGCCTTTTTCGACAAGTGTGCAGCAGATCGCACCGTTGCTGTCTGCAACTGTAGCACCCTCTACCAGAAGGTAGGTGCTAGTAAGGGTTGTTTTACTAGGTTTGTCCAGCACAGGCAAATTTAGGCAGGCCTATGCTGCAAGCTAGACCTGTCTGTTTTGATCTGAAAATGATTGGACATTGTGGGACTTTAGATGAGGTCATGGACAGAGTGAAGGCAACTAGAATAAAAGTACATGTTTATTGGAAAAATTAGATGCATAAAAACCATATCAAAAAAGAAGCCACAGAAAGAAAGACATTGTAGTAAATATCATTTCATAGTGAATCGCAAACACATAAGTGTGCATATGCAATAAATGGCAAGAAAATATCAGACTTGGCGTCACATTGTGGTCCCATATGATAAATAATACATACAAACATTTCATATACCATATTTATCGGCATATAACACGCACTTTTTCCCCTTAAAATCAGGGGAAAATCGTGGGTGCGTGTTATAGGCCGATCCCCGCCGATTTTTTGCGATCGGAGCAATTGCGGCAATTGCTGCGATCGCCGCCGACATACACAGCCGTGTGTAGATTCAAATATGGTGCCGAGACTGCAGGGATTCGTCGGAGCCGAGATACACATAACCGACTGTTCTCGGCTTTTTTCGGCGCCGCTCACAGTCACGCCCAGTCCCGCCATTGGACCTGTGTTATGTCCATCATAGGGCGGGACTGGGCGTGACTGTGAGCGGCGCCGAAAAAAGCCGAGAACACTCGGGTATGTGTATCTCGGCTCCAACGAATCCCTGCAGTCTCGGCGCCATATTTGAATCTACACACGGCTGTGTATGTCGGCAGCGAGTTCACAAAGCTGCACTGACAAGGCTGCATTCAGGCAAAGCTGCACTGACAAGGCTGCACTGGGGCAAACCTGAACTGACAAAGCTGCACTGGGGCAAACCTGCACTGACAAAGCTGTACTGGGGCAAACCTGCACTGACAAGGCTGCACTGACAAGGCTGCACTGACAAAGCTGCACTGACAAAGCTGCACTGGGGCAAGGCTGCACTGAAAAAGCTGCACTGACAAGGCTGCAATGGACACTGGGGCAAAGCTGCACTGACAAGGCTGCAATGGACACTGGGGCAAGGCTGCACTGACAAGGCTGCAGATGGACACGATAAGGCTGCATTGATGGGCATTTTATTGTAATTTTTTTTCCCTTAAACTTCCCTCCTAAAAGTTTTTTTTCCTTAAAATTCCCTCCTAAACTTGGGGTACGTGTTATACGCCGACGCGTGTTATACGCCGATAAATACGGTATATACATGTAAAAATGCAGCAGCACTGGTAGAGGGAAAACAAATCAAAATAGTAAAAATGTTGATGGAGTAATAGAAGATATTCTGAATGGAAAGTGTGTTGTAGACATATGTCTAGATCCCATATGCCCGAAGCGTTTCGTGTGTAGGACACTCATCAGGGGCAGGTGTTCAGGGAACATCTAAAGCATAAATAAAATCTATGATAAGTCTACTGGTACTTGAGCATGACAAGCAAGAGAGGGTGGAAAGCACCCTAAGTACTTACATGAAGTATGTACAGTGAGGTGTGGTCAGAACTGGGCCAGGACCAAGCATGTGCATCCGTCCCGGGAGCTGAGGTATGTTGGGATCAGTGCCGGCGAGGCGGGTACTCACAAGCCCCCCCTGAGATATGGGGGCCCAAGTAGTAGTAAAAACAAAAGTAGAGCGCCAAAGGGGACAGCCTAAAGAGAGTAGCATAAAACAATGTATCAAATAATGCTGATACAGTGAAAAATAACTAAATGAATAAAGTGATGTTCGTCTGATGAGGATGATGGAAAAAGGATATCTATGCCAGAAAAAGTAATGGTGTAAATCAGTGTACAGCCACATCCATAGCACAGTGGAGTGTTGTATGTACAGAGTGACCAGAAATACACAGCAGAGGCATATCCAATTCCATCAGGCCGATCAGTGTGGGATAACTAACAGACAAAACGGAAAAAACAAACCTAAAATGTTGGTGCCTTGCATAGTCCAAAAAAAAGCGCTGAGATGCGATATGGCGTCTCTGGTGGATGGCACCCATTTGTGTCAGAGGAGGCAAGATATAGACCCGACCCGCACACGTGCACGCTGACCCAACACCCAGCGTCACCCTAGCACGGCGAGAATGGGGAGGGGCCTCAAGACAGACCGTGAATTACGTCTGCAGAAAACACCCATGCATGATCTATGCTGCATGATTTTGCCTGTTCGCATGTTCTGCTGCAAACCGAACCGGGGGGGGGGGGGGGGGTATTCGGCTCATCCCTAATAACCCCAAGAGCAGAGGCACACTTAAATGGCAGATAAATCACAATATGACACTTTATATTGGATTGATTACCTCTACTCAAATTTGGCAGGCAGGAGGAGAGCAGACGACTGACCCTCATTATGTCAGACCTCTCCCTTCTGACTCCTGACACCACAGGCCCAACGACAAACACTGTATTCAAATCAATATTTAATGGCTTAGCTTCCCAGATAAACTGTCCCGCACACCCACTGCATATACAGAGCCCTGAGTATGTGTGTGCGTGCTCATATGGCACTAGTAACTTCAGTCCCTTTGAAGAAAGATGAGGCTTGTATCTTCAGCTAGCCACTCTCGTTGGTGCACTTAAACTCCTGAATAGCAAGGCCAAACAACACAACTGGCCCTGATTATCAAGTAAAGCATGCAGGATCCTCCTCAGCAAGGTGAAAGGACAATGGTGTCTGTATACATCGTCTCTGCATCTGAATGGCCTTGTGTCCTGTGGCACTACAGGTGTCAGCAAGGTGACTAAGAGCAATGATGTCTGTATACAGTGTCCATACAACTCTATCTGTGTGCATTGTCCTTGTTTCCTGCAAAAGGGCAAACGCCCTCTCACCAAATCCTGCGGTCAGGCCCAAACTAATGTCACCTCACACTGGAACGCTTCACCGCCGTCGATGCAGGTGCGTCTGGATGTGCACCTGGGATCCCCCTCTATCAAGGTGGATGTCCCTGACCGGCTGTGGATGCCTGAATTCACGCGGTGGACTGACCAGGGAGGCAGCACCTCTCCCGTAGGTCCAGTCTTTTCTCTTGCCTCGTGGTATCTGAGAGATCCTCTCAGATCAGCAAGATGGAGTGTCTACTTTCTTTTCCCCCGGAACAGGCCGTCTCTTGTAATTTTGTCTCCATAGAAAGCTATGGGGCCATTTAGGTGGCCATTTAGGTGGGGACTACATATCCCAGAATCCTTTGCAGCTGCTGCTTGTTAACTAATTGTGGACCGCCCGCGTCGTTACATGTTGGTGTTTTGAAGTAGAATACCAGGGTTATGGCAGCAGATAGCTGCCATAACCCCAGTATATTCTTAAATGGCAGACGGTCCACTTTCTGATAAAAGTGGTCTCTGTGGCAGATTCGACGAAAGACCACTTTTATTGGGGGCGGGAGAGGGCCCCTCCCACTGTGCTCCGGTCGTCTCAGCCGTCAGTAGCGGCGGAGCCGATCGGGTCCTCTCCCCTCTGAGACATGGAGTCGAGTGAGGGAAAGAAGGCCCCTGCTCGGCTCCATAACATTGTATGATGGAAGCGACATCAAACGTCACTTCTGCCCAAAGGTCTTAAAGGGGAAATAAAAATATATACACTACCGTTCAAAAGTTTGGGGTCACCCAAACAATTTTGTGTTTTCCATGAAAAGTCACACTTATTCACCACCATACGTTGTGAAATGAATAGAAAATAGAGTCAAGACATTGACAAGGTTAGAAATAATGATTTGTATTTGAAATAACATTGTTTTTACATCAAACTTTGCTTTCATCAAAGAATCCTCCTTTTGCAGCAATTACAGCATTGCACACCTTTGGCATTCTAGCTGTTAATTTATTGAGGTAAGCTGGAGAAATTGCACCCCACGCTTCTAGAAGCAGCTCGCACAAGTTGGATTGGTTGGATGGGCACTTCTGGCGTACCATACGGTCAAGCTGCTCCCACAACAGCTCAATGGGGTTCAGATCTGGTGACTGTGCTGGCCACTCCATTACCGATAGAATACCAGCTGCCTGCTTCTGCTGTAAATAGTTCTTGCACAATTTGGAGGTGTGTTTAGGGTCATTGTCCTGTTGTAGGATGAAATTGGCTCCAATCAAGCGCTGTCCACTGGGTATGGCATGGCGTTGCAAAATGGAGTGATAGCCTTCCTTATTCAGAATCCCTTTTACCCTGTACAAAGCTCCCACCTTACCAGCACCAAAGCAACCCCAGACCATCACATTACCTCCACCATGCTTAACAGATGGCGTCAGGCATTCTTCCAGCATCTTTTCATTTGTTCTGCGTCTCACAAACATTCTTCTTTGTGATCCAAACACCTCAAACTTGGATTCATCCGTCCACAACACTTTTTTCCAATCTTCCTCTGTCCAATGTCTGTGTTCTTTTGCCCATCTTAATCTTTTTCTTTTATTGGCCAGTCTCAGATATGGCTTTTTCTTTGCCACTCTGCCCTGAAGCCCAAAATCCCGCAGCCGCCTCTTCACTGTAGATGTTGACACTGGTGTTTTGCGGGTACTATTTAATGAAGATGCCAGTTGGGGACCTGTGAGGCGTCTGTTTCTCAAACTAGAGACTCTAATGTGCTTATCTTCTTGCTTAGTTGTGCAACGCGGCCTCCCACTTCTTTTTCTACTCTGGTTAGAGCCTGTTTGTGCTGTCCTCTGAAGGGAGTAGTACACACCGTTGTAGGAAATCTTCAATTTCTTTGCAATTTCTCGCATGGAATAGCCTTCATTTCTAAGAACAAGAATAGACTGTCGAGTTTCAGATGAAAGTTCTCTTTTTCTGGCCATTTTGAGCGTTTAATTGACCCCACAAATGTGATGCTCCAGAAACTCAATCTGCTCACAGGAAGGTCAGTTTTGTAGCTTCTGGAAGGAGCTAGACTGTTTTTAGATGTGTGAACATGATTGCACAAGGGTTTGCTAATCATCAATTAGCCTTCTGAGCCAATGAGCAAACACATTGTACCATTAGAACACTGGAGTGATAGTTGCTGGAAATGGGCCTCTATACACCTATGTAGATATTGCACCAAAAACTAGACATTTGCAGTTAGAATAGTCATTTACCACATTAGCAATGTATAGAGTATATTTGTTTAAAGTTAGGACTAGTTTAAAGTTAGCTTCATTTAAAAGTACAGTGCTTTTCCTTCAAAAATAAGGACATTTCAATGTGACCCCAAACTTTTGAACGGTAGTGTATATATATATATATATATATATATATATATATATATGTATATATTTTTTTTATTGCATTTAATTGTAAATGTGAGATCTGAGGTCTTTTTAACCACTTGCCGACCGCCTCACGCAGATATACTGCGGCAGAATGGCACGGGCAGGCAGAATCACGTACCTGTACGTGATCTGCCTCCCGTTGCCGGAGGCGGTCAGCTTGTGACTGAGAGCGATGAGAGGCGAGGGGGAGACCATCCATTGGTGCCCCCCCTCGCGATTGCTCCCAGCCAATCAGCTTCTTCCTTTGCTGCTGTATGCTAAACAGCAGCAAAGGAAATTATGTCATCTCTCCTCGGCTCAGTATTTTCCGTTCTGGCGCAGAGGAGAGAAGACATCAATGTGAGTGCACAACACTACACACTCAGTAGAACATGCCAGGCACACAAAACACCCCTGACCCCCCAGATCACCCCCCAATCACCCCTCCCCCCCCCCCTGTCACACTGACACCAAGCAGTTTTGTTTTTTTTCTGATTACTGCATGGTGTCAGTTTGTGACAGTTAGTGTGGTAGGGCAGTTAGTGTTAGCCCCCTTTAGGTCTAGGGTACCCCCCTAACCCCCCTAATAAAGTTTTAACCCCTTGATCACCCCCCGTCGCCAGTGTCGCTAAGCGATCATTTTTCTGATCGATGTATTAGTGTCGCTGGTGACGCTAGTTAGGGAGGTAAATATTTAGGTTCGCTGTCAGCGTTTTATAGTGACAGGGACCCCCATATACTATCTAATAAATGTTTTAACCCCTTGATTGCCCCCTAGTTAGCCCTTTCACCACTGTTAGTTTGTTTATTTTTTATAGTGTCAGGGCACCCGCCGTTTATTACCGAATAAAGGTTTAGCCCCCTAATCGCCCGGCAGTGATATGCGTTGCCCCAGGCAGCGTCAGATTAGCGCCAGTACCGCTAACACCCACGCACGCAGCATACGCCTCCCTTAGTGGTATAGTGTCTGAACGGATCAATATCTGATCCGATCAGATCTATACTAGCGTCCCCAGCAGTTTAGGGTTCCCAAAAACGCAGTGTTAGCGGGATCAGCCCAGATACCTGCTAGCACCTGCGTTTTGCCCCTCCGCCCAGCCCATCCCAGCCCACCCAAGTGCAGTATCGATCGATCACTGTCACTTACAAAACACTAAACGCATAACTGCAGCATTCGCAGAGTCAGGCCTGATCCCTGCGATTGCTAACAGTTTTTTTGGTAGCATTTTGGTGAACTGGTAAGCACCAGCCCCAAGCAGCGTCAGGTTAGCGCCAGTAGCGCTAACACCCACGCACGCACCGTACACCTCCCTTAGTGGTATAGTATCTGAATGGATCAATATCTGATCCGATCAGATCTATACTAGCGTCCCCAGCAGTTTAGGGTTCCCAAAAACGCAGTGTTATGCCCCGTACACACGGTCGGATTTTCCGATGGAAAATGTCCGACCGGAGCGTGTTGTCGGAAATTCCGACCGTGTATGGGCTCCATCGGACATTTTCCATCGGATTTTCCAACACACAAAGTTTGAGAGCAGGATATAAAATTTTCCGACAACAAAATCCGTTGTCGGAAATTCCGATCCTGTGTACACAAATCCGACGGACAAAGTGCCACGCATGCTCATAATAAATAAAGAGATGAAAGCTATTGGCCACTGCCCCGTTTATAGTCCCGACGTACGTGTTTTACGTCACCGCGTTTAGAACGATCAGATTTTCCGACAACTTTGTGTGACCGTGTGTATGCAAGACAAGTTTGAGCCAACATCCGTCGGAAAAAATCCTAGCATTTTGTTGTCGGAATGTCCGAACAAAGTCCGACCGTGTGTACGGGGCATTAGCGGGATCAGCCCAGATACCTGCTAGTACTTGCATTTTGCCCCTCCACCCGGCCCAGCCCAGCCCACCCAAGTGCAGTATCGATCGATCACTGACACTTACAAAACACTAAACACATAACTGCAGCGTTCGCAGAGTCAGGCCTGATCCCTGCAATCGCTAACAGTTTTTTTGGTAGCATTTTGGTGAACTGGCAAGCATCAGCGGCCTAGTACGGCCTAATGCCCTTCCTGCTGCATTCACCAATCCTAATAATTGGGAACCCACCACTTCTGCAGCGCCCGTACTTCCCCCATTCACATCCCCAACCAAATGCAGTCGGCTGCATGAGAGGCATTTTCTTTATGTCCTCCCGAGTACCCCTACCCAACGAACCCCCCCCCCCCCAAAAAGATGTCGTGTCTGCAGCAAGTGCGGATATAGGCGAGACACCCGCTATTATTGTCCCTCCTGTCCTGACAATCCTGGTCTTTGCATTGGTGAATGTTTTGAACGCTACCATGCACTATTTGAGTATTAGCGTAGGGTACAGCACTGCACAGACTAAGTACACTTTCACAGGGTCTCCCAAGATGCCATCGCATTTTGAGAGACCCAAACCTAGAACCGGTTACCGTTATAAAAGTTACAGTTACAAAAAAAAGTGTAAAAAAAAAAAAAAAACACAAAAAAATATATAAAATAAAAAAAAATAGTTGTCGTTTTATTGTTCTCTCTCTCTCTATTCTCTCTCTATTGTTCTGCTCTTTTTTACTGTATTCTATTCTGCAATGTTTTATTGTTATTATGTTTTATCGTGTTTGCTTTTCAGGTATGCAATTTTTTTATACTTTACCGTTTACTGTGTTTTATTGTTAACCATTTTTTTGTCTTCAGGTACGCAATTCACGACTTTAAGTGGTTATACCAGAATGATGCCTGCAGGTTTAGGTATCATCTTGGTATCGTTCTTTTCAGCCAGTGGTCAGCTTTCATGTAAAAGCAATCCTAGCGGCTAATTAGCCTCTAGACTGCTTTTACAAGCAGTGGGAGGGAATGCCCCCCCACCGTCTTCCATATTTTTCTCTTTCTCTCCTCAGGGAACCTGAGAATGCAGCCGGTGATTCAGCCAGCTGACCATAGAGCTGATCAGAGACCAGAGTGGCTCCAAACATCTCTATGGCCTAAGAAACCGGAAGCTACGAGCATTTCATGACTTAGATTTCGCCGGATGTAAACAGCGCCATTGGGAAATTGGGAAAGCATTTTATGACAAAGATCTTGGTGTGGTCAGATGCTTTGAGGGCAGAGGAGAGATCTAGGGTCTAATAGACCCCAATTTTTTCAAAAAAGAATACCTGTCACTACCTATTGCTATCATAGGGGATATTTACATTCCCTGAGATAACAATAAAAATGATTAAAAATAAAAATGAAAGGAACAGTTTAAAAATAAGATAAAAAAGCAAAAAAATAAAGGAAAAAAAAAAAGCACCCCTGCCCCCTCTCGCGCCTATTGCTATCATAGGGGATATTTACATTCCCTGAGATAATAAAAATGATTTAAAAAAAAAATGAAAGGAACAGTTTAAAAATAAGATAAAAAAGCAAAAAAAGCAAAAAAAAAAGCACCCCTGTCTCCCCTGCTCTCACGCTAAGGCGAACGCAAGCGTCGGTCTGGCGTCAAATGTAAACACCAATTGCACCATGCATGTGAGGTATCACCGCAAAGGTCAGATCGAGGGCAGTCATTTTAGCAGTAGACCTCCTCTGTAAATCTAAAGTGGTAACCTGTAAAGGCTTTTAAAGGCTTTTAAAAATGTATTTATTTTGTTGCCATTCCACGTTTGTGCGCAATTTTAAAGCATGTCATGTTTGGTATCTATGTACTCGGCCTAAGAGCATCTTTTTTATTTCATCAAACATTTGGGCAATATAGTGCGTTTTAGTGCATTAAAATTTAAAACGGTGTGTTTTTCCCCAAAAAATGCGTTTGAAAAATCGCTGCGCAAATACTGTGTGAAAAAAAAAATGAAACACCCACCATTTTAATCTGTAGGGCATTTGCTTTAAAAAAAATATATTGTTTGGGGGTTTAAAGTAATTTTCTTGCAAAAAAAATAATTTTTTCATGTAAACAAAAAGTGTCAGAAAGGGCTTTGTCTTCAAGTGGTTAGAAGAGTGGGTGATGTGTGACATAAGCTTCTAAATGTTGTGCATAAAATGCCAGGACAGTTCAAAACCCCCCCAAATGACCCCATTTTGGAAAGTAGACACCCCAAGCTATTTGCTGAGAGCCATGTCGAGTCCATGGAATATTTTATATTGTGACACAAGTTGCGGGAAAAAAGACAATTTTTTTTTTTTTTTTGCACAAAGTTGTCACTAAATGATATATTGCTCAAACATGCCATGGGAATATGTGAAATTACACCCCAAAATACATTCTGTTGCTTCTCCTGAGTACGGGGATACCACATGTGTGAGACTTTTTGGGAGCCTAGCCGCGCACGGGACCCCGAAAACCAAGCACCGCCTTCAGGCTTTCTAAGAGCGTAAATTTTTGATTTCACTCTTCACTGCCTATCACAGTTTCGGAGGCCATGGAATGCCCAGGTGGCACAACCTCCCCCCCTAAATGACCCTATTTTGGAAAGTAGACACCCCAAGCTATTTGCTGAGAGGTATAGTGAGTATTTTGCAGACCTCATTTTTTGTCACAAAGTTTTGAAAATTGAAAAAAGAAAAAAAAAATTTTTTCTCGTCTTTCTTCATTTTCAAAAACAAATGAGAGCTGCAAAATACTCACCATGCCTCTCAGCAAATAGCTTAGGGTGTCTACTTTCCAAAATGGGGTCATTTGGAGGGGTTTTTTGCCACCTGGGCATTCCATGGCCTCCGAAACTGTGATAGGCAGTGAAGAGTGAAATCAAAAATTTACACCCTTAAAAATCCTGAAGGCGGTGATTGGTTTTCGGGGCCTGTACGCGGTTAGGCTCCCAAAAAGTCCCACACATGTGGTATCCCCATACTCAGGAGAAGCAGCTAAATGTATTTTGGGGTGCAATTCCACATATGCCCATGGCCTGTGTGAGCAATATATCATTTAGTGACAACTTTGTGCAAAAAAAAAAAAAGTGTCACTTTCCCGCAACTTGTGTCAAAATATAAAATATTCCATGGACTCAACATGCCTCTCAGCAAATAGCTTTGGGTGTCTACTTTCCAAAATGGGGTCATTTGGGGGGGGGGTTGTGCCATCTGGGCATTTTATGGCCTTCAAAACTGTGATAGGTAGTGAGGAGTGAAATAAAAAATTTACACCCTTAGAAATCCTGAAGGCGGGGATTGGTTTTCGGGGCCGCGTACGCGGCTAGGCTCCCAAAAAGTCCCACATATGTGGTATCCCCGTACTCAGGAAAAGCAGCTGAATGTATTTTGGGGTGCAATTCCACATATACCCATGGGCTGTGTGAGCAATATATCATTTAGTGACAACTTTTTGTAATTTTTTTTTTGTCATTATTCAATCACTTGGGACAAAAAAAATAATATTCAATGGGCTCAACATGCCTCTTAGCAATTTCCTTGGGGTGTCTACTTTCCAAAATGGGGTCATTTGGGGGGGGTTGTACTGCCCTGCCATTTTAGCACCTCAAGAAATGACATAGGCAGTCATAAACTAAAAGCTGTGTAAATTACAGAAAATGTACCCTAGTTTGTAGACGCTATAACTTTTGCGCAAACCAATAACTATACGCTTATTGACTTTTTTTTACCAAAGACGTGGCCGAATACATTTTGGCCTAAATGTATGACTAAAATTGAGTTTATTGGATTTTTTTTATAACAAAAAGTAGAAAATGTCATTTTTTTTCAAAATATTCGGTCTTTTTCCGTTTATAGCGCAAAAAATAAAAACCGCAGAGGTGATCAAATAACATCAAAAGAAAGCTCTATTTGTGGGAAGAAAAGGAGGCAAATTTCGTTTGTGTACAGCATTGCATGACCGCACAATTAGCAGTTAAAGCGACGCAGTGCCAAATTGTAAAAAGTGCTCTGGTCAGGAAGGGGGTAAATCCTTCTGGGGCTGAAGTGGTTAACAGGTCCTGTCATGCTTTTTTTCTTTTACAAGGAAGTGACCCAAAATTATTATTTTTTAAATTGCGCTTGTAAGACCGCTGCGCAAATACGGTGTGACATAAAGTATTGCAACAACAGCCATTTTATTCTCTAGGGTGTCTGAAAAAATCTATATAAAATGTTTGGGGGTTCTAAGTAATTTTCTAGCAAAAAAATGATTTTAACTTGTAAACACCAAGTTTAAAAAATTAGGCTTGGTCCTTAAGTGGTTAAAGTCCTTCTAATTTGCTCCTGTAATTGCTCCTGTCATTGGCTCTCTTCCTCCTGCCAATAGGAACACAGGGTGGATGCAGAGTTAGCATCCCGGTGTCTGTGTGAGGAGAAAAAAAGGGAGGGGGAGAAATCCCCCGCAGACTCTGACAGGCATTCTCTCCTTCACAGATCGCGGTTGACAGAGAGGGGCACCCGTTACATGAGCATTCATGTGTATGATGTAACCCAAGAAAACTAGAAGAATTTTTACAAGAGTGTATGTGCAAATGTGCGTAAAATACTTTGTGTCTGTTTACACTCGCCTTCCTTTGGGTCCCTCCGGGTCCAATAGAAAAAAATGAAAACAACATTGTCTAGATCAGAGGTAGCCTGATGTAAACAAATAGCGGAATCCGTTTACACCCAGCTGCCTATAGAGCTGACAGGGGGTGACATCCATCCCATTCGGCTCTGATGAGCACAGGATCTACTCACAGGTTTCCTGCTGATCAGAGCAGACTCCACTCTATGTGAATGGAATGAAATGGTGTAAACCCCTGCACTACCAAATAAACTATGACTCATGAGTCAAATTATATATCCTCAAAAGTGTAAAAGATAACGTAAAATCTAAAAATGTAATCACAAGAGCTGCTGCAAACACCTATTTGTGTCCTCACAAATGAGATGACAATGGATACTAGTGTAAAGCCTGGTACACACTACAGTTTTTTTTTTCGTTCCCCCCCGCGGGTTGCACGAAAAAAAAAACTTACAGCTCTGGGCGGGAGTGATCCCGCCTGCTGAGCTGTTGTGTTCTGACATGGGAAAGGCCCCCCGCCAAAACACTCCGATCAGCGATCTCTGCCATTGACTGAAAGTGCTGATCAGGAGTCGGTCGGCTGCTGGTTTTCCAGCATGCACGTTCGACAAAAGACAGACCGACATACACACTGGCAGAATGTTGGCTGGTATTTTTCGTTCCGGAAAATGTCTCCTGACATTTTGCCCGTGTGTGCTGGGCTTAAATGTTGCGCTGCTGATTAAATTACTAATGCCGCGTACACACGACTGGACTTTACGGCATACTTTGTCCAATAGAAAAGAATGAAAACAACGTTGTCTAGATCAGAGGTAGACTGATGTAAACAAATAGCGGAATCCGTTTACACCCAGCTGCCTATAGAGCTGACAGGGGGTGAATGGGCACAGATGTGACATCCATCCCATTCGGCTCTGATGAGCACAGGATCTACTCACAGGTTTCCTGCTGATCAGAGCAGACTCCACTCTATGTGAATGGAATGAAATGGTGTAAACCCCTGCACTACCAAATAAACTATGACTCATGAGTCAAATTATATATCCTCAAAAGTGTAAAAGATAACGTAAAATCTAAAAATGTAATCACAAGAGCTGCTGCAAACACCTATTTGTGTCCTCACAAATGAGATGACAATGGATACTAGTGTAAAGCCTGGTACACACTACAGTTTTTTTTTCGTTCCCCCCCGCGGGTTGCACGAAAAAAAAAACTTACAGCTCTGGGCGGGAGTGATCCCGCCTGCTGAGCTGTTGTGTTCTGACATGGGAAAGGCCCCCCGCCAAAACACTCCGATCAGCGATCTCTGCCCAGGGCCGATCCTAGGGTCACCGGCGCCTGGGTGCAGAAATATTTCTGGCGCCCCCACATGGGCGTGGTCATCTTACCAACTCCACCCCTTTACAAATGATTCTATGGCAACGACTCAAATACAGAGCTGCTCCCCTAAGAAGTCTTTGTTACCCTGAAATCCTCCCATGATCTCTTAACAATAAAGAAAATACAGGAAGAGAGAACACTAATGAGACCTGGAGGGGAACCTCTCTGATGCACACAGAGAGGGCTTCTGTTAGAAAGAGTCCCCAGACATAATACAGGATACGGTCAAAGACTGCAGACATGATACAAGAGCTGGACAGAGACTGCAGACATGGTACAAGAGCTGGACAGAGACTGCAGACATGGTACAGGAGATGATCAGAGACTGCAGACATAGTACAGGAGATGGTCAGAGACTGCAGACATAATACAGGAGATGATCAGAGACTGCAGACATAGTACAGGAGATGGTCAGAGACTGCAGACATAATACAGGAGATGATCAGAGACTGCAGACATAATACAGGAGATGATCAGAGACTGCAGACATAATACAGGAGATGATCAGAGACTGCAGACATAATGCAGGAGATGATCAGAGACTGCAGACATAATACAGGAGATGATCAGAGACTGCAGACATAGTACAGGAGATGGTCAGAGACTGCAGACATAATACAGGAGATGATCAGAGACTGCAGACATAATACAGGAGATGATCAGAGACTGCAGACATAATACAGGAAATGATCAGAGACTGCAGACATAATACAGGAGATGATCAGAGACTGCAGACATAATACAGGAGATGATCAGAGACTGCAGACATGGTACAGGAGATGATCAGAGACTGCAGACATAGTACAGCAGATGGTCAGAGACTGCAGACATAGTACAGGAGATGGTCAGAGACTGCAGACATAATACAGGAGATGATCAGAGACTGCAGACATAATACAGGAGATGATCAGAGACTGCAGACATGGTACAGGAGATGATCAGAGACTGCAGACATGGTACAGGAGATGATCAGAGACTGCAGACATGGTACAGGAGATGATCAGAGACTGCAGACATGGTACAGGAGATGATCATAGACTGCAGACATAATACAGGAGATGATCAGAGACTGCAGACATAGTACAGGAGATGATCAGAGACTGCAGACATAGTACAGGAGATGATCAGAGACTGCAGACATAATAAAGGAGATGATCAGAGACTGCAGATGTGGTACAGGAGGTGATCAGAGACTGTAGACATAGTACAGGAGACGATCAGAGACTGCAGACATGGTACAGGAGATGATAAGAGACTGCAGACATAGTACAGGAGATGGTCAGAGACTGCAGACATAGTACAGGAGATGATCAGAGACTGTAGACATGATACAAGAGACAGTCAGAGACTGCAGACATAGTACAGGAGATGATCAGAGACTGCAGACATGGTACAGGAGATGATCAGAGACTGCAGACATGGTACAGGAGATGATCAGAGACTGTAGACATGGTACAGGAGATGATCAGAGACTGCAGACATAGTACAGGAGATGATCAGAGACTGCAGACATGGTACAGGAGATGATCAGAGACTGTAGACATAGTACAGGAGATGATCAGAGACTGCAGACATGGTACAGGAGATGATCAGAGACTGCAGACATAGTAGAGGACATGGTCAGAGACTGTAGACATGATACAAGAGACAGTCAGAGACTGCAGACATAGTACAGGAGATGGTCAGAGACTGCAGACATGGTACAGGAGATGATCAGAGACTGCAGATATGATACAAGAGAAGGTCAGAGACTGCAGACATGGTACAAGAGAAGGTCAGAGACTGCAGATATAATACAGGAGATGGTCAGAGACTGCAGACATAGTACAGGAGATGATCAGAGACTGCAGACATAGTACAGGAGATGATCAGAGACTGCAGACATAGTACAGGAGATGATCAGAGACTGCAGACATGATACAGGAGATGGTCAGAGACTGCAGACATGATACAAGAGAAGGTCAGAGACTGCAGATATAATACAGGAGATGGTCAGAGACTGCAGTTCCTATGGACATTAGTAGATAATGGACGATTGGCCCTCTCACCTGACCCAGCGATGGTTCCTCTGATCAGGAGTAAGCTCACTCTGAATTGCCCGTGGTGACTCCGCTGGGTAGCACCCAGATCTGTATTCTGGCAATGACTCCATTCCTTTCTCCGCCAGGGATGGCACCAGGCTGTGTGGCTTTCCCTCTGGTGGCGCAGGGCAGTGGAGTTTCCTCTCTGATGGTGTTCCCTGAGCACTGCCCTCTCCCTCTGGAGTCCTGGGTGCACTTCCCTGAAAGCTTTCCCAGGCTCCTGTATCTCTCTCTCTCCCATTCAGCTGAGCCTGCTGTGTGGACTGCAGTTTCCGTGTTACAGTGGGGCTGCCAGTCCTCGGGACTACATGTCCCACAATCCTCTTCTCCTTTTTCTATTCTATTTTTCCCTGGCTGATATGAAGGCGGGGGAAGAAACATAGTGGGAGGCTGTGCTGGCCAGCGCCGCTCACTAGTATAGCAGTGCACGTGCGGAGGAGAGGGAGAGGGAGGGGAAGGGGCGAAAGAAGAGCCTGCAGCTGCAGTGACGTCACTTGGGTTGGTGTCACCAGGTGCGGTATAACATGGTGTCACCCTCCTTCCACCAACTTTAGTCGCCCCTCAGTACAGACCTCCCTCCACTAAGTATAGACCCCCACTAAGTATAAACCCCTCTCTCAGTACAGACCCCCCTTCATCAGTATAGACCCCCCCAGGACGAACAACCCCACCTCCCTTAGTAGACCCCCACCAGGACAACCCCCCCTCCATTAGTACAGATCCCCCCCAGGACAAAGCCCCCCTTCATTAGTACAGACCCCCCCAGGACAACCCCCCTCCATTAGTACAGACCCCAGGACAAACCCCCCCCTCTATTAGTACAGACCCCCAGGACAAACCCCCTCCATTAGTACAGACCCCCTAGGAGAACCCCCCTCCACTAGTACAGACCCCCACAGGACAAATCCCCCCTTCATTAGTACAGACCCCCCAGGACAAGCCCCCCCTCCATTAGTACAGACCCCCCAGGACAAACCCCCCCTCCATTAGTACAGACCCCCCAGGACAAACCCCCTCCATTACTACAGACCCCCCAGGAGAACCCCCCCTCCACTAGTACAGACCCCCACAGGACAAATCCCCCCTTCATTAGTACAGACCCCCCACCAGGACAAACCCCCCTCCATTAGTACAGACCCCCCACCAGGACAAACCCCCCTCCATTAGTACAGACCCCCCCCAGGACCCCCCCTCCATTAGTACAGACCCCCCGGACAAACACCCCCCTCCATTAGTACAGACCCCCCAGAACAACCCCCCTCCATTAGTACAGACCCCCCAGGACAAACCCCCCCTCCATTAGTACAGACCCCCAGGACAAATCCCTCCATTAGTACAGACCCCCCAGGACAAATCCCCCCTCCATTAGTACAGACCCCCCCAAGACAACTCCCCTTCCATTAGTAAAGACCCCCAGGACAACCCCTTATTAGTACAGACCCCCAGGACAACCCCCCCATTAGTACAGACCCCCCAGGACAACCCCCCCCATTAGTACAGACCCCCAGGACAACCCCCCCCCCCCTTAGTACAGACCCCCCAGGACAACCCCCCATTAGTACAGACCGCCCCCCCAGGACAACCCCCCATTAGTACAGACCGCCCCCCCAGGACAACCCCCCCATTAGTGCAGACCGCCCCAGGGACAAACCTCCCTCTATCAGTACAGACAGACGCATTAACACCCAGAGCGGGAGTGAGAGACAGCGGAGGAGAGAGAGAACCTGTGTCAGGCTGCAGGCACGGGCCGCCCCCCCTCCCCCCAGCGAAGTCACTGCGCGGCTGGTCTCTCTCAACACAGAGACCAGCCGCTCCGATCTCCGGCGGCTGCTCTCCTCTGACAGGAGGAGGAGGGAGGGGGGACAGGCTCTAGCAATGTAAAGCACAGCGGCGCCGGCGCGGCCGCTCCGCGGCAGTGAGCTGCTGCGGACAGAGCTACTTCTGGACACGGAGGAGGAGGAGGGAGGGGAGCACTCTGGCGCTTCAGCGCCCCCACCTCTCTGGCGCCTGGGTGCACTGCACCCCGTGCACCCGCCTGGGACCGGCCCTGTCTCTGCCATTGACTGAAAGTGCTGATCAGGAGTCGGTCGGCTGCTGGTTTTCCAGCATGCACGTTCGACAAAAGACAGACCGACATACACACTGGCAGAATGTTGGCTGGTATTTTTCGTTCCGGAAAATGTCTCCTGACATTTTGCCCGTGTGTGCTGGGCTTAAATGTTGCGCTGCTGATTAAATTACTAATGCCGCGTACACACGACTGGACTTTACGGCATACTTTGTCCGGCGGACTTTTCAACGGACTTTACCAGACTTTCCGAATGAACGGACTTGCCTATACACGATCAACCACCGTGATGACGTTCTACCGGACTAAAACAAGGAAGTTCATAGCCAGTAGCCAATAGCTGCCCTAGCGTCGGTTTTTGTCCATCGGACTAGCATACAGACGAGCGGACTTTTCGACGGGACTCGAGACTCCCAGCTTTGTATATATATATATATACACTGTATACAGTTTAGCTTCAATCAATATATATATATATAGTCTAGCCAAGCCTATACCTGACTAGGCCATTGCCTGAGTGCGTGTTCAAAGACACTTTCAGCCAGACAGGTGGCTCACTGAGCTGCAGTTCATAAAATATATACCCACTGCATTGTATTCCAGCCAAGCCTATACCTGACTGTAGGCCATTCCTTGAATGCGTGTTCAAAGACATTTTCAGCCAGGCAGGTGACTCACTGAGCTGCAGTTCATTTAATAAATATATATCCACTGCATTGTATTCCAGCCAAGCCTATACCTTACTGTAGGCCATTCCTGGTGTACTGTTTTTACTAAACTTCAGGCGTTGTTTTGCTAATCTAATTGTACAGTATGTGTGGAAGGCCACCAAGGAGAGGCAGACGCTTACAGGCCACTAAAAGAGGGCATGCAGGCTCTGTGTCTACAGCAAACAGTGCTGGTCATGGACACGGTGCATCCTCAGCACGTGGCCCTGGGGCACACTTGTTCTTTTTTTCGGCAGCTGGCCGTGTTGAACCACAACATGCAGAAGAGTTGGTAGAGTGGATGACCAAGCCGTTCTCATCCTCCTCATCCTCTGTCACCCAGGCTCAGGGTACTTTGTCAATGCAGCTGCCAAAGCAGCCTCTTCCATCTGCTCAATATCATCAGTCACTGCTTCCCTAGCCCCACCATCATGCCCTGAGGAGTCCCCCGAACCGTTCGACCACAGTGTATGGTACATGCTGCAAGAGGATGTGCAGCATTTTGAAGGCTCTGATGATGGTACCCAGGTTGAGGATGAAGGCAGTAACGTGAGCCTAGAGAGAAAAGGGGGTGCTCTAGAAGGACAAGAAGCTGGCAGTCATGTTCCCCCAGCTGCAGCATACTGCCAGGTTTGCTCCACTGGGGAGGAGGGAGGGGATGATGAGGTCACTGACTCTATGTGGGTGCCTGATAGAAGAGAGGCAATGGAGGAGGCACATCTCCAACAAGGCAGGATGCCCTCCAGGAGCCAGCTTAAGGGCAGCCAACCGATTGCATCACACCGCAGAGCTCCGCATGTTTTTCCAAAAGTTCTTTGGTGTGGGTTTTTTTTGAGACGTGTACAGCAGATCACACTGTTGCTGTTTGTAACATATGTCTGAAGCCTATCAAGCGTGGCCAAAACAGCAGCCGTTTGGGCACCACATGCTTGACCAGACATATGTCGAGCTCCCATGCAGTCCATTGGCAACAGTACTTAAAAGACCCACACCAAAGAACAAGGCGGACCTCTCCTTGCTCCTCATCAGCTGGGATCTCCAACCCCACTATACCTTCAGTCCTCTCAGAAACCAGCACTGACAGGAATGAAGGTGTAGAATTAGGTATGCCAAGTACTTGCGGGCAATCTGCTATCACTACACCAATATCCGATTGTAGCAGACAAATTTCCCAACCCCAGTTGCTAAACTGACGAAAGAAATTCTGTCCCAGCCATCCACATGCTCAGCGGCTGAATGCTAGTTTGGCTAAATTGCTAGCACTCCAACTGCTGCCTTTTCAGCTGGTGGACTCTGCCCCCTTTCCAGAATTTGTGGAATGTGCGGTACCTCAGTGGCAGGTTCCCAAATGCCAATTTTTTTCTT
This sequence comes from Lithobates septentrionalis, assembly GCA_037952835.1. NCBI lineage: Eukaryota > Metazoa > Chordata > Amphibia > Anura > Ranidae > Lithobates > Lithobates septentrionalis. The sequence continues at coordinate 2,478,674 of JBBDGP010001068.1, read as the reverse complement.
GTAAAGCAATTCCGGCTCTCTACCGACATGTGCAAGGCAATGTCTTGGCCTTGTTGGACAGGGCGGTCAGCGGTAAGGTGCATATTACCGCTGACTCATGGTCCAGCAGGCATGGACAGGGATGCAGGACAGGGTGCAGTATTGTTGGAGCTTGTTCTGCCACCACGCCTCCAAAATGCTGGTAGTGGTAATTCTGCCACACCTCTCTCTTCCACCCCCTCCTCTTCTTCTTCCTCTATGGCCTCTTCCTGTGCAGATTGTCCTCAGAACCAGCGGTGCTCTGTAGGCGTTCTAGAGGCTACGCAAGCTTTCAGGCAAAAAGATGCCTTGCGGTGCTTGAGTTGGTCTGCTTAGGGGACAGGAGCCATACTGGGGCAGAGATTCTGTCAGCTCTGCAGGGGCAGGCTCAGAGGTGGTTGACGCCACGCCAGCTTCAGCCAGGGATGGTGGTTTGCGACAATGGCACCAACCTCCTCTCTGCCCTCCGACAGGGACACTTCACCCATGTGCCCTGTTTGGCTCATGTCCTTAATTTGGTGGTGCAGCGGTTCTTGTGCAGATACCCAGGCTTACAGAATATCCTGAGGCAGGCCAGGAAAGTCTGTGGGCATTTCTGCTGGTCATATAATGCCAGTGCTCAGCTGGCTGACCTTCAAAAGGAATGCAACCTGCCCAAGAACCGCCTCATCTGTGACATGCCCACCAGGTGAAACTCAACGTTACCAATCCTGCAGCGGCTGCACACGCAGCAGCGGGCCTTTAACGAGTACCTGTGTGAGTATGCCACCAGGAAAGGGTCAGGGGAGCTTGGCTTTTTTTCGCCATGCCAGTGGCTCATGATCAAGGATGCATGCACTGTCCTGTCACCATTTGAGGAGGCCACGAGGATGGTGAGCAGTGACAGTGCATGCATCAGTGATACTGTCCCTCTTGTCTACCTGTTGGAGCACACGTTGCTTGGAATAATGGACAGGGCACTTGAGGCAGAACAGAGGGAGGAAGAGGAGGACTTCCTTAACTCTCAAGGCCCCCTTTCTCCAGACAGTATTCCTGCGGGCCCACCGATCTCACAGGAAGAGGAGGAGGATTGTGTCAGCATGGAGGGGGAGCCTAGCACTCAGCATCAGCAGCAGTCTTCAAGGGATTGTTTACAGTCCCCAGAAACCCATGGACTTGTACGTGGCTGGGAGGAGGTGGCTGCGGATCAGGTCATCCTTAGTGACCCAGAGGACTCCGGATCGAATGCCTCAGCAAACCTACGCTGCATGGCCTCCCTGATCCTGCAAAGCCTGCGAAAGGACCCGCGGATTCGTGTGATCAAGGAGAGGGATCACTACTGGCAGGCAACCTTTCTTGATCCACGTTACAAGGGTAAGGTTGCAAAACTTATTCAGCCGTCAGGGGAATCAACAGGAAGTGAGAGGAAATCTACCCTTAGGAAGGGAAATTCTCTCCTGTAAGAGTTAATATGGGAAAAAGGTGTCTCCTCCACTGATTTAGAAATGGAGGAACCCCCTAGGGGTGGGACTTTGAAGGTACTACCATAGCACAAATTATGTAAAAATGTATAAAGTTTATTATATAGACAGAAAAACACATAATAAATAAAGAATAAATACAAATGGATGCATTATGATGTACAAACGTTTGGCAGAATAGACATGATACAAAATCCTAAACCCAATGACATTTCAGAGATGAACTGTAGTCTCCTTCATCAGGCTTTTTCAGGGAAGTACATTGTCTATAATATTTAAATACACAATGATCAATCAAAAGGTACTAACATATAGAGGCGAGGGGTCCCCCAAGGGCCACATACAACGGACAACGGTCAGCATGAGATGGAATAAAAAAGAAGGACTGCAGACCGGCCACATATGGCTTGAGATGCTCATCTATAAGTCGACTAGCATTTTCACTTATGGATCCCCTGCCCGATATAATCGGCCTACCTGTGGGGTTGTGTACATCTTTGTGGACCTTGGGTAATGAGTAAAAGGTCGGTACTTTGAGAAAAGCTGTTCTGATATATTCTCATGTAGTCTTGTCATTGTCAATGACAGGTCATTATTACATCAATCCTTTTTTTTTTACTTTTCCCTCTCCCTGCTCTCTTTTCAGATCCTCCTCATATTTTGGGCCCCAGTGCATGTGTCAGCTTACCACTGGTCTGTGAATCAGACTCCAGTGTGGCTTTTGGATTCGAGGAAGGGGGTTTTTTACTTTTTCCTTTCCCTTCCACCACGCCAGTTCGTTTTTATTCCATCTCATACTGACCGTTGTCCGGTGGATGTGGCCCTTGGGGGACTCCTCGCCTCAGTCTATTCCATACTTTTTTTAAAGTTAGTTTCGATGCGTCTATGTACTGTTTTGCTATTATGATGTAAGTATTGCCATATACGTTTGATTAATATACACTATATGTTAGGATCTTTTGATTGATCATTGTGTATTTAAATTTTATAGACAATGAACTTCCTTGAAAACCGCTGATGAAGGAGACTATGGTTCATCTCTGAAACGTCGTTGGGTTTAGGATTTTGTATCATGTCTATTCTGCCAAACGTTTGTACATCATAATGCATCCATTTGTATTTATTCTTTATTTATTATGTGTTTTTCTGTCTATATAATAAACTTTATACATTTTTACATAAATTGAGTTACCGTATATACTCGAGTATAAGTCGAATTTTTCAGCCCTTTTTTTTGGGCTGAAAGTTTCCCTTCGACTTATACTCGAGTCCGCGCCGTCTGTCTGCATGATCAGCGTGTCATGCAGGCAGACGGCGGCCGGCGTGTGCTGATAATGCACGGAGGCTATTCCAGCTTTCAAAAGCCGCGCCTCCTGCTCTTCTGTGATAGGCTGAACAGCTGTCAGTGTACAGCCTATCACGGACATTCTCTCATCCTCGTCCGTGGTATGAGAATGAGAGAATGTCCGTGATAGGCAGTCAGCGGTCAGCCTATCACAGACGAGAAGGAGGCGCGGCTTTTGAACTGTGGAATGGCCGCCGAACAGTATCATCACACGGCCGCTGTCTGAGGATGGAGATCGCCACAGGAAGGCTACACAGGACACAGGTAGGCTGCACATGCACACAGGACACACATGCACCCAGGACACACATGCACCCATGCACACAGGACACACATGACACACATACACACATGACACACATACACACAGGACACACATGACACACATACACACAGGACACACATGCACACAGGACACACATGCACACAGGACACACATGCACACAGGACACACATGTACAGGACACACATGTACAGGACACACATGTACAGGACACACACACATGTACAGGACACACATGTACAGGGTACAGGTAGGCTGCACAGGACACAGGGAGGCAGGCAGCTGCAGATGGACATTATTGACCCTCTGCATTTCTCACCCTCGACTTATACTCGGGTCAATAAGTTTTTCCCAGTTTTTTGTGGTAAATTGGGGGTCTCGACTTATACTCGGGACGACTTATACTCGAGTATATACGGTATGTTATTGCCTTCAAAGTCCCACCCCTAGGGGGTTCCTCCATTTCCATGTTCATTTGGGATGTGGCACACCTTTATTGGTAGTAGCCGTGTTTGGATATTCCTGTTTCTTCCACTGATTTATCAGCAATCCTTTTTTCCCTTAAAAAAAACAAATTTTCAAAATCCAATTGTCATTGGGACAGAAAGTGAGGTGAAATCTTCTGAACAGGGGCACAGAAAGCAAAACAAATGTTACAGGGGTGATGATTCCCTATGTTTTCCAAAAAGCTTTAAAATTGATTTTTTGGCTGGAGCTACACTTACAAAATGTACCTGTTCCAAATTACAAACAGATTCTACATAAGAACAAACCTATAGTTCCTGTCTTGTTTGCACTGCCTGTATACTGCTGTTCAGAGTATATAGGGCCTGGGGGCCCAACGCCTTTTCTTTTTTTAATTTGGGTGCAGGGTTCCCCTTAATATCCATACAAGACCCAAAGGGCCTGGTAATGGAATGGGGGGGGGGGGGGGTACCCATGCCGTTTGTCTCACTGATTGTTATCCATATTGCCGGGACCTGACATTACATTAAATTAAAGACGCAAGCCGTTTTAAATGACTTTTATTCCTTTAAAAATGACATTTTGTGCAGGAACTGTTCTAAGCACAGGAAACACGAGCCACTTTACAGGCATACTATAGACACCCCCCAGGTATGATATTTAAAGGAATATTTCACTTTTATTTTTTCACTTTAAGCATCATTAAAAATCACTGCTTCCAGAAAAACTGACGTTTTTAAAACTTTCTTTGGCATTTATACATGTCCCCTGTGGCAGGACCCGGGTCCCCAAACCCTTTTTAGGACAATAACTTGCATATTAGCCTTTAAAATTTGCACTTTTGATTTCTCACGTTCGAGTCCCATAGACTTTAACTGCTTCCCGACCGGCGCACGGCGATGTACGTCGGCAGAGCGGCACGGCTGGGCAAATGGGCGTACCTGTACGTCCATTTGAATTTCCCGCCGTGCCAGTGCGTGCGCGCGCCGGCCGGGAGCTCCGTGAGTCGGGTCGCGGGTCCCGCGGACTCGATCGCTGCGGGGATACCCGCGATCGCCTCACGGAGCGGATGAACGGGGAGATGCCGTTGTAAACAGCATCTCCCCGTTCTGCCTAGTGACAGTGTCACTGGATCTCTGCTCCCTGTCATCGGAGTAGAGATCAGTGACGTCACCCACACAGCCCATCCCCCTACAGTTAGTAATCACTCCCTAGGACACACTTAACCCCTCCCCGCCTCCTAGTGGTTAACCCCTTCACTGCCAGTGTCATTTACACAGTAATCAGTGCATTTTTAATCGCACTGATCGCTGTATAAATGACAATGGTCCCAAAAATGTGTCAAAAATGTCCGACATGTCCGCCATAACGTCGCAGTCACAATAAAAATCGCTGATCGCCGCCATTACTAGTAAAAAAAAAAATATTAATAAAAATGCCATAAAACTATCCCCTATTTAGTAAACACTATAACGTTTGCGCAAACCAATTAATAAACGCTTATTGCGATTTTTTTTACCAAAAATATGTAGAAGAATACGATCGGCCTAAACTGAAGAAAAAAAATGGTTTTTTTATATATTTTTGGGGGATATTTATTATAGCAAAATGTAAAAAATAATGCGTTTTTTTCAAAACTGTCGCTCTTATTTTGTTTATAGCGCAAAAAATAAAAATCGCAGAGGCGATCAATTACCACCAAAAGAAAGCTCTATTTGTGGGAAAAAAAGGACGTCAATTTTGTTTGGGAGCCACGTTGCACGACTGCGCAATTGTCAGTTAAAGCGACGCAGTGCCGAATCGCAAAAAACTCTCTGGTCAGGAAGGGGGTAAATCCTTCCGGGGCTGAAGGGGTTAACGGTGTTCGAATGTTCACGCAAACTTTCGCATGTTCTGGATGCGAACCGAACTGGGGGGTGTTCGGCCCATCCCTATTGACGAGGGAGCTGAGGCTGATATGCAGGAAGAAGAACAAGCTGTGGATGAAGCAAAGACCAGTGTGCCTGTAACGCCAGAGCCTAAAGAACAGAGAGAGCAAAGAGCTATTCACCCACCTAAGAGACTGACTTATGATATGCTGGGTAAAAGCTCTGAGGAAGCTGTGTTCACTTCAAAAAGGACTCTTGGGTGCCTGGTTCTTTCACCACACAATTAGTGGAGGACAACCCCAACTCACTCCCTGACACATCTAGCTGGGCCATTCCAATTCAGGTGGCCTGAAGGCAGGACAACCTCCCCTCCTATGCTAATTGGTGGGAGGTTCCTCTGCCAGGTTTTTATGCAGATGCAAACTATCTGATTTCCTGTGCACACTAACTTGCTTTCTCCGCTTGTATATAAAAAGCATGTAATAGGTTACAGACTTTTTACTTCCTTTGGGGACGTAGAGTAATGCCGCGTACACGCGGTCGGACTTTTCGGCTACAAAAGTCCGACAGCCCGTCCGACAGACTTTCGACGGACTTTTGGCGGACTTGCGGCAGACTTTCTAACGAACTTGCCTACATACGATCACACAAAAGTCTGACGGATTCGTACGTGATGACGTACACCGGACTAAAATAAGGAAGTTGATAGCCAGTAGCCAATAGCTGCCCTAGCGTGGGTTTTTGTCCGTCGGACTAGCATACAGACGAGCGGATTTCTGGGTCCGGCGTAGTTATGACGTAAAGATTTGAAGCAAGTTTCAAATCTAAAGTCCGTCAGATTTGCGGCTGGAAAAGTCCGCTGAAAGTCCGGGGAAGCCCACACACGATCGGATTGTCAGCCGGCTTTGGTCCGTCGGCGTCCGTCAGACTTTTGTAGACGAAAAGTTTGACCGTGTGTACGCGGCGTAAGAGTAACTGAACAAACAAAAGCAGCTCCTTCGGGGGTATTGCTACATATATATAGATGATTATCAAACTGTTTTCAGGTATTATTTTTTTTTTATTTTTTTTTGTTTATAGCACAAAAAATAAAAACCGCAGAGGTGATCAAATACCGCCAAAAGAAAGCTCTATTTGTGGGAAAAAAAGGAAATCAATTTTGTTTGGGTACAGCTTCGCACACCTACGCAATTGTCAGTTAAAGTAATGCAGTGCTGTATCGCAAAAAATGGTGTAGCGCTGGTAGATTTGCGATCTACCATATGTTAGGTAAATTTAGTAACTTGTTCGTTAAATAGGTTAGGTTTGCCTCTGTTCCAGCTTGGCTGAAGTTGTGTGTGTTTTCGTGCTGACCGGTGGGTGTCGCTGTTATCACTGGTCAGTGTTGGAAATGCAACGTGTCCAAGCGTATGGATGCTCTTCTGTCCCGGAGACAACTCGGTGGAAGTCGTCCTCCGAGATGCATTCTGGGCGAGGGTATTTATGGGACAGACGCCATATTGTGGGGTTCGTTTTACAGCCCTCCTGGCTGACAGGTATGTGTTAGAGAAGCCATCTCGTGGTCCTCCGTTCCGGAGGCCCACGTAGCTGCGGCACAGGGGTGGGCCCAGAAGCTTGTCTGAGGCCTACCACAGCAGCCGAGGAATGGTCCTGAGCTGTCTATCCAAAGGGAGGAAGCTGGACAACCGAGGAGATACCAGGGGAGGACCAGTCATGGAAGGATCACGCAGCGTGCTGGTCTGGAGAGGGGCCTGGTGACTCGGTTGGAGGACGTATCCCAGAAGTAACTATACAGCATAGTGTTGCCGGGTTGGCTTAAAGGCTCAAGCACTGTGACTGACGTTCATCGCAGAAAAACCAATACATCCTGTGGCAGAGGATCATACTGGTTTATCCCAAACAAGTCTGTGGCAGAGACTTTTGTTCATGCTACGTACTGGCTGCTAGGCAAGTGAGAGAGGCCTATCCAGGCGAGCGAAGAGTGTGTCCCACGAGGGGAGCGCATTCTATTATAATATCCAAATTCTACCAGGACATTTGTCAAGAACCTTACAAGAAGATATTTGAGTTTCTTCTGCAGTTTCCCTTCTGCCTCTTTCCTGCTATTTCCTTAGTAAATTGTTCAATAAAGCATTGAAAACGTACTCAAGTGTTGGTGCGTGTATGTCAGAGGAGTTCCTTGAATAGATTGGCTAGTGGGCGCTCCAGTGTGCGCCGGTTCGCGCCGGTCCACGCCGCTGTGCGGGCACGCACGGCGCTTGGCGCCAGCCGCCCTATTTAGTCTGCTGGAATCTTCTGCTCGGTGCTGTCCGATCTGCAGCTCCCAGTTCCTGACTTCCTGTTTGCTTCCTGTTTGCCTGTTTGATCGCCTAAGTGACCCCGGCCTGCCTTTGGACTTCTCTTGTTATCCGCCTGCACCTGACCACGGCTTTCCTTGACTACGACTCTGCCTTCTCCTTTGTACCACGCTGCCTGCCTGCTGCCAACCCTGCCTGTGACCCAGACTTTGAGCCTGCCTGCTCCTCTGTAACTCGCTTACCGTTTGTTGCCAACTCTGCCTGTGACCGGACCAGCCCACTTTGCTCCTGCTCTGCACCAGCTGCCTAGTCCCTTACTTTCTAGGACTTCCAGACCATACGCATCAGGATCCTGGGTCTTACCTCCGCAAGTCACCTGCCAGGCTCTCTTACCACTCTGCGCTCCTGTGCCTTCTGTTTACACTACCAGGGGCCAGGAACCAGATACGTACGGGAGGCCTCCCCTGCTATACTGGGTTCGTCAGTCAGGTACGTGTAAGTCTGACAGTATCGGACAGCCATGTCCGAGCCCGAGCAGGGATCCTCTCCCATGGAGGAGCTATGCAGACACCTGGCAGGTCTCACTCAAGCTGTAAAGAGCCTTCAGGAAGGCTACACTAGGCTGGAAGAAAGAGTCCAGGTGCTCTCCTCACCTGCTAGCCCTCTCATCTCCTCCCTCCGTGGTCATGCTCCCTCCTGAGCCAAGGGTTCCCACACCCGACAGATTTTCTGGTGATCATAGCAAATATCGTTCCTTCTGCAATGCCTGCGAATTATACTTTGCTCTGTTACCACAAACCTTCTCCTTGGAAGCAACGAAGGTGGGCTTTGTAATTTCTCTCCTATCCGGCGAACCACAGACCTGGGCCCACCGTCTCCTGGAACAGAAATCAGCATCTCTAGACAACCCGGATGCATTCTTTGCTGCCATGTCCCAATTGTATGAGGACCCCCAGTTGAAAGCCACCGCTGAGTCCGCTTTGCACGCTCTACAACAAGGGCGTAGACCCGCGGAAGATTACGTCTTGGAATTCAGGCGTTGGAGTTCAGACACGGATTGGAACGACGCGGTTCTGCGTTTCCAATTTCGCATGGGTCTTTCAGATCCGCTTAAAGATGAGTTGGCGCGGGTTGGGGGTACCACAAACATTGGAGGACCTTATCAACCTGTCCGTTCAGATAGATCAGCGCCTCAGAGAGCGCCGCTCCGAAAGAACCACCAGTCAGTTCCGTCCTACCTGGGTCCTCCCAAAGGTCCCTAGTGCCACCAGCTCTGTCGGCCCAAACCCTAGTGTACCGCCTACTTCGGTCCTTGATGCCCCTGAGCCAATGCAGCTTGGCCTTCTCCGACCATCCCTCACGCCTGAAGAGCGACAGCGCCGACGGGTCAACAACCTATGCATGTACTGCGGAGAGTCAGGTCACTACGTGAGATCTTGCCCTAACAAGATATGTAAGTCTTTTTCAGCCTCTACTAAGTGTGCTCCTGTCATGCGTAATCCTGCTAATCATTTTGCTCTCCCCATTGTTCTACAGCTTCCAGGACAGGATCTTACAGTCTTGGTCATAATTGACTCCGGAGCTTGTAGCTGTTTTATAGACCTAACCTTTGCCGCTAACCACCGCATTCCTCTCCAAGCAAAATCACAGGGACTTGCGGTCTATCTCGCTGATGGTTCCACTCTCAGCTCTGGTCCCATCACCCAGGAGACTATTCCTCTGTTAGCCATCATGGGTACTCACCATAGAGAATTCCTTCGTTTTGATGCGATTGCTTCTCCACTTTTTCCAATTATTTTGGGAATGCCATGGCTACAAGCCCATAACCCTAGTATTGATTGGGTGTCTGGAGAAATTAAGTTCTGCTCCCACTATTGTCAGCAATACTGTTTGCCCAGCACTCCTACTGATTCTTCTCAATTCATGTGTCTGGACGTGGACACTGAATCGCAGCAAGCGATTCCCACTCCGTATCGGGATTTTCTTGATGTCTTCAGTAAAAAGGGGGCGGAAACCCTTCCTCCTCAAAGACCTTATGATTGCCCGATAGAACCTTTGCCTGGGTCTGAAGTTCCTTTTGGATGAATTTTCCCGTTAACAGAGCAGGAGCTGGGTACTCTCAAGACCTATATTGACGAGAACTTAAGGCGAGGATTCATCCGTCCTTCCACGTCACCGGCCGGGACCGGCATTTTCTTTGTGGAAAAGAAGGACCACTCCCTTCGGCCTTGTATCGACTATAGAGAGTTAAACAAAATTACTATCAAGAATCGCTATCCCTTACCTCTGGTACCTGAACTCTTCCAAAGACTGGGTTCAGCAACAATCTTCACTAAACTCGATCTTCGTGGAGCCTATAACATAATCCGCATCAGAGAGGGAGATGAATGGAAAACTGCCTTCCGTACCCGGTCCGGGCACTTTGAATATCTTGTTATGCCCTTTGGTCTGTGCAACGCACCTGCAACATTTCAGCACTTCATTAATGATATTTTCCATGACCTCCTGGACTTATACGTTATAGTATATCTAGATGATATTTTGATCTTCTCCTCCTCAGTCATCGAACATCGCAGGCATGTCCAAAATGTACTAACCTGGCTCAGGCAGCATGAACTTTATGCCAAATTAGAAAAGTGCGAATTTGAACGCCAATGCATCCAGTTCCTCGGCCTAGTCATTTCTAGTGACGGCATTAAAATGGATCCGCAAAAAGTGGCAGCTATCCTTGACTGGCCTGCTCCCTCCGATAAAAAAGGGGTCCAACGCTTCATTGGCTTCGCCAACTTTTATTGCAAATTTATTAAAGGCTTCTCTGCAATTATTACACCAATTACCAAAATAACCAAGCAAGGGAACCGTTTCTGTTGGTCTACCGAGGCGCAATCTGCCTTTGACAAACCTAAAAAGTTGTTCATCTCCGCCTCCATCCTGAAGCATCCAAACTCTTCAGAGGTTGCAGTGGGGGCAGTACTCTCTCAGCGGCAAGGAGCCAAGTCTCTGCTTTATCCAGTGGCTTTTTTTTCTCGGAAACTCTCCACTGCGGAAAGGAACTACGACGTTGGAGACAGAGAGCTTCTAGCTATTAAGGCCGCATTGGAAGAGTGGCGTTATCTCCTAGAGGGTGCTGCACATCCCATTTTGGTCTATACCGACCATAAGAACCTTGAATACTTGAGAACAGCCAAGAGACTGAGACCTCGGCAGGCAAGGTGGGCTCTGTTCTTCTCTAGGTTCCAGTTTCACAGTCAGACGCATTATCCCGCATGTTCCAGGATTCCGAGGAACCTTTACCTTCTGATACCATCCTTCCTGCTGGAAATTTTCTGTTGCTACAGGGGGATATCATATCCCAAATTAAACAGGCCTCCAGGAATCTGTCCCCACCTAGGGAAGTCAACGTAAGCTTGCAAAATGGGTTGTTCCGGTACAAAGACAAGATCTTGGTCCCAGAGAGTCTAAGAGTGGCAGTACTGGAACTTTGCCATGATCATAAGTTAGCGGGGCATTTTGGCGTACTGAAGACGACAGAGCTGGTGCAACGTACATTTTGGTGGCCCCAACTGGTAAAGGATTGTAAAAGTTATGTGGAGTCCTGCACCACCTGTGCTCGGAGCAAGAATAGTCGAACAAAGGCTTGGGGTCTACTAAAACCTCTACCTGTTCCAGAAAGACCCTGGAAAATGATTGCGATGGACTTCATCGTAGAACTCCCCCTGGCAGAGGGTTTTTCCACCATTTTTGTCATTGTAGATAGACTGTCTAAGATGGCTCATTTTTTACGCGTGAAAGGTACATCTTCTGCCATGGAAACTGCAAAAATTTTTGTCAGAGAAGTCGTAAGATTACATGGAGTACCATCAAGTATAGTCTCCGATAGAGGTGTGCAGTTCACTTCCAGGTTCTGGAAGGCGCTCTGTGGGTCACTTGAAATTGAGTTGGCGTTCTCATCTGCCTTTCACCCCCAGACAAATGGGCAGACAGAGAAAACTAACCAAACCCTGGAGCAATACCTCCGATGCTTTTCCACCTTCTCACAGAACGATTGGGTCTCTCTTCTGCCTATTGCTGAGTTCGCATACAACAACTCTGTGCACTCAGATATTAAACAGACACCATTCTTCGCCAATTATGGCTTTCACCCGTCATTCCTGCCTGAAACCTTACCCGAGTGCTCTATTCCTGCAGCTTCTGAAACAATGGACTTCTTTGTCACCAATAATAAATTACTACGCGAAACCATGGCTAAAACCCAAGAATATAATAAAAGGATGTTCGATAGGAAGAAGCGTGGAGAACTCATTCTGGAACCTGGCAACCAGGTTTGGTTGTCCACTCTCAACTTAAAGTTGGCCTGTCCCTCAAAGAAGTTGGGTCCCAAAATTCATGGGTCCCTTTCCAATCAAAAGGAAAATGAATGATGTGACCTATGAACTGGATCTACCCAATACATTAAAAGTTCACCCAGTCTTCCATGTATCCTTGCTGAAACCTGCTATTCCTAATTCCTTTTCGGGTCGTAATACCGGCTCACCTGAACCTGTAATTGTGAACAACGAGACAGAGTTTGAGGTGGAAGCAATCCTGGACTGCAGGAAGAGACATGATCAAGTCCAATATTTGATCAAATGGAGGGGGTATGGACCAGAAGATAACTCCTAGGAACCAGAAGGCAATCTGCACGCTAAGGAACTTTTAAGAGACTTCTGGAATGCTCACGCTGATAGACTGGCCCAGATGGGCGTCCGGAGGCCGCCCTTTGGGAGGGGGCACTGTCAGAGGAGTTCCTTGAATAGATTGGCTAGTGGGCGCTCCAGTGTGCGTCGGGTCGCGCCGGTCCGCGCAGCTGTGCAGGTACGCACAGCGCTTGGCGCCAGCCGCCCTATTTAGTCTGCTGGAATCTTCTGCTCGGTGCTGTCCGATCTGCAGCTCCCAGTTCCTGACTTCCTGTTTGCTTCCTGTTTGCTTCCTGTTTGCCTGTTCGATCGCCTAAGTGACCCCGGCCTGCTGCTTGACTATGACTCTGCCTTCTCCTTTGTACCACGCTGCCCGCCTGCTGCCAATCCTGCCTGTGACCCGGACTTTGAGCCTGCCTGCTCCTCTGTACCTCGCTTACCGTTTGTTGCCAACTCTGCCTGTGACCGGACCAGCCCACTTTGCTCCTGCTCTGCACCAGTTGCCTAGTCCCTTACTTTCTAGGACTTCCAGACCATACGCATCAGGATCCTGGGCCTTACCTCCACAAGTCACCTGCCAGGCTCTCTTACCACTCTGCGCTCCTGTGCCTTCTGTTTACACTACCAGGGGCCAGGAAGCAGATACGTACGGGAGGCCTCCCCTGCTATACCGGGTTCGTCAGTCAGGTACGTGTAAGTCTGACAGTGTATCGTCCAGAGGTAAACTCAACAGAACCCCTAGACCCGGTGCCGGTAAAACAAAGGGAAGGAGAGTGAAGGTAACAAGCCCGCTTAAACCAGCAGCTCCACCGAGAGTTAGTGCTACAATGGCCTGGTCATTAACCGCTTCCGGACCGCTCCATGTACATTTACTGTGGCAGGGCGGCCCGGGTGCGCAAAATCATGTACCTGTATGTGATTCCGTGCACTAGGTTTAGAGGTTTAGGGGGCATGCCGCCGATCGTTCAGAAGAGACACAAAACAGCGGTGTGCCGATATAAACAAAGCACACCGCTGCTCTGTCAGGGAGGAAAAGAGAGAGATCCTGTTTCAGCTAAGCTGAATCAGGATCTCTCTTTTCCTCCAGTGAATCCACTCCCCCCACAGTTAGAAAGCACTTTAACCCCTTGATCACCCTTGTGGTTAACCCCTTCCCTGCCAGTGTCACTTATACAGGGACCAGTGCATTTTTTTTAGCACTAAGCACTGTATTGGTGTCACTGGTCCCCAAAAATAGTCACTTAGGGTCAGATTTGCCCGCCGCAATGCTGCAGTCCTGCTAAAAATCGCATATCGCTGCTGTAAAAACAATTAAAAAAAATAAAAAGTCCCTAAATCAATCCCCTATTTTGAAGACGCTATAAATTTTGCGCAAAAAAAAGCAATATATGCTTATTGGGATTTTTTACCAAAAATATGTAGCAGGATACATATTGGCCTAAATTATTTTATTATTATTAATTAATTATTAATTATTTATTTATTTTTACATTTTTTGTCTTGGTAATGTATTATAGCAAAAAGTTAAAAATATTGTTTGTTTTTTTTTCAAAATTGTTGGTCTTTTTTTGGTTATGTGGCGCAAAAAATAAAAACCGCAGAGGTGATTAAATACCACCAAAAGAAAGCGCTACATTTTTTTTGGGTACAGCATCAAGCGACCGCGCAATTGTCAGTTAAAGTGACGCAGTGCTGTATCGCAAAAAATGGCCTGGTCAGGAAGTGGGTAAAACCTTCTGGGGCTGAAGTGGGTAAGGGGGTAAAACCTTCCTGGGGCTGAAGTGGTTAAGAATGCTTTTTTAATGCATGGGGGCACTCATGCAGGCTCGCTCCCGAGTCCTACTGCTGCGTTCATTGACACAGACAGTAGGACTCAGCCCCGCCCCCGGTCCCGTGTCACTGGATTTGATTGACAGCAGCGGGAGCCAATGGTTCCTGCTGCTATCAATCTATCCAATGAGGACTCGAGACAGTGGCTGGAGCTGCTGTGCTCGTCCCCGTCGATGGAACAATCGGGTTCAGGTAAGTAAAAGGTGGGCTCTGGGGGGCTGCTGCACTACAGAAGGTTTTTCACCTTAATGCATAGAATGTATTAAGGTGAAAAACCTTGAGGGTTTACAAACCCTTTAAGGGCAGAGGAGAAATTTGGGTCTTACAGACCCCAGATCTTTCCATAAAGATTACCTGTCACATCATGACTATTGCCGTTACAAGGGGTGTTTACATTCCTTGTGACAGCAATAAAAGTGATAAAAAAAAAAACTAAAGTGACAGTGTAGAAATAAAAATAAATAAATAATTTAAAAAATGAAAGCGTCCCTGTCCCCCCAGTGTTTGCGCACAAAGGCGAACGCATGCATCGGTCACGCACGCACGCAAACAGCGATCGTGCCACACATTTGAGGTATCACCGTGAACGCCAGCAGACCTTGGGCAGTAATTCTTGCATTGGACCTCCTCTGTAAGGCTGGATTCACACCTATGCAGTTTTAGTGCTTTTTGCATTTTGCAGATTTTCACTACAGAACGTGTTCCATAGGAAACCATGTTGAATTGAATGTAGCGCAAATCTGCAAAATGCAAAAAGCACTAAAAATGCATAGGTGTGAATCCAGTCTTAATCTAAAGTGGTAACCTGTAACAGCTTTGTCTATGGTTAGTAAAATTTACACTGTTTGTCGCCGTTGCACGGCATGCACAATTTTAAAGCGTGACATGTTTGGTATCTATTTACTTGACATAACATCATCTTTTATATTTTACTGAAAAATTGGGTTATGTATGTATGTTTTTTTTTTTTTGCATTACAATTCAGAAAAGTGTATTTTTTTCCAAAAATATGATATAATAAAATTACACTACCCATTTTATTCTTTAGGGCCTCTGCTTTAAATATATATATATATATATATATATATATATATATATATATATATATATATATATATATATATATATATATATATAGTGTTTGGGGGTTCTAAGTAATTTTCTTTTTTTTTAAATACTGATTTTTACATGTAAACTAAAGTGTCAGAAAAGGCCTGCTCTTCAAGTGGTTACAGACTATCATTTGCAACCAGAAGACTTTGAGAAGTAAGCCTATTTGAAGTGTTAGGATACATCTCATTGCTAGCTACCAGGGTGCCAACAGCATTAAATAGCTGAAGTTCAAAAGACATATGTAAAAAGGGGAGGTGATGGTAATAGTATGCATCCAAGCTATTAATTGCCTGCATTATTCTGAAAATGCTAGCTGCTTCTCTGTCAAACGGATCCAATGGCTTTAATACTGTCTAAGTCAATGGCCTGAAAAAGTACACAGGTAATAAATTTTGACTTTGCTCTGACTTTTTTTTGCTCCAGTCCTCTGATTTACAAAGCCTTACCAGACAGCTCAGTCACTGTCTTAAATATGGTGGCTGCATTTTTTCTTTATTAGGGTTGTTTTTCTTTATTTTCACCTGGTGACCCAGCAAGTAAGTCTGTTGTTTTTCAGCCAGAGACAGCTTTCAGGCAGAAAAGGCAGCTAGAGGATTGAGACAAACCATTTCACACTGACATCATGGGTACTTACAATAATCAGCTTTTATTATTATTTGTTCATTATATTATTATATTATATTTATTTATTATCCCAAAAAGAAAAAAAAAACTTCTATAACTGCTTATAAAGTGTTTGCTGGACTACAGCTTTTAGTCAAGTCCATCTCAATCTGCTAGTCTAACACTACCATCACCCAGACTGACAATGTTGCTGTACAAAGGTGTCTTTGTTGATCCTTCAGTGGAGTGGAGGCACTCTAAAACAAGAAGTGTGTAACTGATGGGATCACTAGGTTAAAATATAGGAAAAAAAGAAAACAACTGCAGCCACCACATTAAAGTGGCTGTTAACCCGCTTCCATAACTTTATATAAGCCCCTCTGTGTTCTAATAACAAGTGCTCCTGTCTGTGTGTTTTATTTTAAAAAAAAGCCTACTTTACCTTGTTTCACAGTGGGTTCCCTGCGATCACGTTACCGGCCGTGTCTCCTCTCTGCCCGGCTGACAGGTGCAGTGGGCGGGGCCAAGATTTCCCCGCTGACATCAACGCAAGGAGGAGAGGAGAGAGAGCACACAGACGGGAGCACTTGTAATTAGAACACAGAGGGGCTTATATAACATTTTAAAAGTTATGAAAGCAACAGGAGCAGAGGGGACTGGCACTGACAGGAGGACAGAGAGGCTGTGGATGACGGAGGCACGTAAACAGACAACGGTGTCAGAGCTCAGCAGCCATAATACAGTGTGGTCAGTTTACAGAGGGGAGGGCATAGCCAGGCAGGATCAGCCAGGTATTACAGGTGTTACAGGGGGGCAAATGACACAGCATAAGCACTGTGCTGTATAACATGCTTTAAAGGGACAGGATCCATTTTTTGGGGGGTTAACAAACGCTTTAAAGGATTGGTAAGCTGCAATATAAGATATTAGCCACATAGGCAATGCATTATTTGCATTGAGTAAGTTGACTCATAGACTTGCATTGTGCAAAGGAATAGTTAAGAAAACAGTAAGAAAAGCCTGTATACTGTATGTAATGAGCAAATATTGCTGCCCCATGAATGTATATTATTAGGAACTATCCACAGAAACATGCATTTAACAAAGTCAAAGTAAAAAAAGCAGCCACAGACAGATGGACTTAATATTTTTTATTATTGCAATCTGTTTATTACATTTTTTCCACATGTACAGAGCAAAAATAAAGAAAAAAACAAATTTTCTGACCCAAATAGTCACATATGTAAAGAAAAAAAGAAACACAAGAAAATATTAAATGAACAATAATCAATGCAACTGTAGGACTCTAAACAGTAATCGGCATTATCTCAATTGTCCCTTACCCAGAACTTAGTATTTTTAATTAATATATAACTGCATTCCTTGGCAGTTTTTGTATAGTATTTGCCTGGAGGTCAGTTGTAAAATAATTGTTAAAAGTATTGTTTATTCTTTAAAATAATAAATAAACTAGTATATATATATATATATATATATATATATATATATATATATATATATACACACACACATACATACATAATTACTATACATAATGATAACATAATAACATGAAGTTTCATATGTTCATTTTTTTATAATCCCTGGAATCTAATTTTCACAAAAAAAAAAATAGTTTGATAGCACAAGTGCGATATAAAAAATTACCACTAGATGCCGATGTAAAGCAACACTTATTATTGGTGTTCACATCACCAAAGCTTAGCTGTGAATGAACAGTGGGGGGGGGGGGGGGATTTACTAAAACTGGTGCACACAGAATCTGGTGCAGCAGTGCATTGTATTATTATTATATCATTATACAGGCTTTATATAGCGCTAACAATTTGCACATCACTTTACAACATGAGGGCAGGCAGTACAGTTACAATATAATTCAATACAGGCGGAATTTAACCAATAAGCTTCCAGGTTTTATAGACAAAGATTAACTGAACAAGCTGAATTTAGAAGCTGATCGGCTACCATGCACAGCTGCACCAGATTCTAAGTGCACCAGTTTTAGTAAATCTCCCTCATTGTGTATTTTTGGTACTGGCCTAAGCGTGAAGTGTTTAAGTATAGGTGAGCAAGGAGGATACAAGTTTCCATCGTCATTTTACATTAGCATGTACATTCTTGAGTTTCATATTAGCCAATGGTTATGTGACAAGATGTTGGAGCATTTAACCACTTAGTAACCAAGTTGTTTGGGAGTCTGCACCATCCTACATCCTAACAACCAGTGACTCATCCCCGCTCGGAACATTCAGCTGGGTGAATGTTATTAGCAGGTTATTGAATCATGCGCTGGAAGCTTGTTGTATGCAGAGTATACCTTTAATTTTTTGGAGAATATCTTTATCATGGAATAGGAAACAGGTGGATACAACTACACACACTTAGGAACGAAAGTACTTCCTCTAAATACATTATCATAGAACAAACATTATAACACTGCAGTGCCACCTGCTGGGTAGATAGCTATAATGCATACAGTATTGTCAGTTTATTAGCATCCATGCTGTTGTTTTTTCCAACACCCCTTCTCAAAAGCATGTGCTTTGTCAAATTATATTCAGCTTCTTCTGGAAATAACTATGACGTTCCTTCAACAAAGGCTTGGTGAGTGCATTAGCAGTCATCTTCTCGGATGGGCATGCTGTTGTTCTTTCCAAAAATGTAAAGGGATTGTGTAAAGAAGGTAAAAAAAACAACGTGCCCCTCCTTAAATTTTAATTTCAGGCCCTGCAGATCTGGAATGGATTTTAAGGGAAAGCCCCATGCAAAAAAATAGTGCAAGAAAAAAAAGAGTGAGGTCCCTGAAAAAAACATACAAGACCTTTATTCGAGTATGTAGCCTGGTTGGCCAGCATGCAGATACCCCCTCCTGAACCAAACCAGGCTATATGTCCTCATCATGGAGGGGTACCTCTCAAGGAAGGATCCCCCTGGAAAAGCATCTTGCCCCCATATTGATGAGAACAAGAGCAACTTCCCCACAACCTTGACCCGATGGTTGTGAGGGTTGCAGGTCTGCTTTTTGGAATCTGTAAAAAATAAATATGCCTCCCCCCGACATGAATGAGTAAATGGGGCGGGTGTAAGATTCCCTTATCATCCAAGGGAATTCTATGATGCCATCTAGTGGCCAAATGCAGTATTTTCTATTTTATTTCAAAAACATAGCACCAACACAGGAAATAGCCTAACAACATTCATGTTTTGCACCATTCACACAGAACAAATGTACATGCACAGTCCCTAGGCGAATTGCTATGCACATTCTTTATAAATACACCTCTAAAAGTTGTAAAAAATAAAGATCACAAACAGCTTTAGCCAAAAAACAGGGCAAAAAGCAATATACACAGTGCAGTAACCCAAAAGAATCTAGAAGTAGCTCAACACTACTTGCTGCACTGGTTTTAATGGTTTACAGCAATTGCAGATCATCACTGCTTATCAACATAATAAATAAGAATGAATTAACATATTATCCACTATATTCTCACATTTCTATTAGTCATTCCTTATGGTGCCTTTAAAAAGTTTTTTTTTTAAGCATTGGGTTTGATGTAATGGTTTTCCCTCTTGTGTATTAGAACCTCCTGCCCATGTTATGCATTCATTGTATTCCCTGTAAATTTGGATAATCCAAGACATTCTTGGCCCCTGACTCACAGCAGATCTGTTTTACTGCATTGCTCAACAGAGCAGCATAGATAGCAGAAGTTTGGAAAAAGCAGTGAGACACAACACTGCAAAGAAAGGAAAAGCACTACATTCTGACAGGAGGGTAAGACTATTTTCTTTCTCCAATCACAGTACTACTGCATGTAATTGTCATAATATGCTTGCGGCTCGCCAACAATTGTTACCGGGGTTCAAGTCAAAACTCTAGGGGCTTGACATACTGTATATAGTCCTTCACTTTTTACAGGGTGTATTACTATGAAAAGGTATTGTTAAAATAATAGAACATTGTAAAATTAGCTGTTCAAAATAAAAAAACATTGTGTGATGCAGTAAGCACCACAGATACCAGCTTATTAGGAACTGCGGGTCTTGTAATTACAGTATCACAAACAAAACTTCTCTTATTTTTACATCCTTTTGTTGTTTTTTACTGGTAGGGAATAAAATGTTGTTATTATATTTCAGGTATAATTGTTTTATCAAAAGAATGTTATTATTCACACTTTTAACCACTTCAGCCCCGGAAGAATTTACCCCCTTCCTGACCAGACTATTTTTTGCGATACTGCACTGCATCGCTTTAACTGACAATTGCGCGGTCATGCGACATTGCGCCCAAACAAAATAGATGTCCTTTTTTTCCCCACAAATAGAGCCTTCTTTTGGTGGTATTTGATCACTTCTGTGGTTTTTATTTTTTGCGATATAAACAAAAAAAGAGCCTCAATTTTGAAAAAAAACAATATTTTGTACTTTTTGCTATAATAAATATCCCAAATGTAAAAAAACAAAAACACATTTTTTGCCTCAGTTTAAGCCGATATGTATTCTTCTACATATTATTGGTAAAAAAAATTGCAATAAGCGTATATTGATTGGTTTGCGCAAACGTTATAGCTACAAAATAGGGGATAGATTTATGGCATTTTTATTATTATTATTTTTTTTTTATTAGTAATGGTGGTGATCAGCGATTTTTATTGTGACTGCGGCATTGCAGCGTACAGATCGGACACATTTGACACTTTTTTGGGACCAGTGACATTTATACAGCGATTAGAGCTAAAAAAAGCCATTGATTACTATATAAATGTCATTGGCAGGGAAGGGGTTAACACTAGTGGGGGATCAAGGGGTTAACTGTGTTCCCTATGTGTGTTCTAACTGTGGGGTGATGGAACTCACTAGGAGAGGAGACTGAGCGGTGTTCCTACTTAGTAGGAGCACACGATCTGTCTCTACTCCCCTGAGAGAACCAGGATTTGTGTTTACACACACAGATCCCGGTACTCTCGCTCTGTCACGAGCGATCGTGGGGCACGCGCATCGGCTCCGGGGACACGCTGCGCTAAAGCATCTTAAAGAGCCGACGTACAGTTACGACGGCTTGCACAGGGGAGCCAAACTGTCGCAGTATAACTGCGGTGGCTGGTCCGGAAGTGGTTAAAAAAAAATACTGTAACTGTTGTAGAAGCATTCTCATGAGCAGTTTGAGATTCGTGTAGACCTACCAGACCTACCTAGACCTTAGAGCAGTGGTCTCCAAACTGCGACCCTTTGCTTGCCTTTATCCGGCGCTTGAGGCATTATTCCTGCCACTAACACCAACAATGGGGTATAATTCCTGTCACTGACATAAACAATGGGGCAAAATTCCTGCCACTGCCACCAACAATGCGGCATAATTCCTGTCACTGACACCAACAATGAGGCATAATTCCTGTCACTGACACCAACAATGGGGCACTATTCCTTCCACTGACACCAATGATGGGGCAAAATTCCTGTCACTGCCACCAACAATGCGGCATAATTCCTGTCACTGACACCAACAATGGGGCACTATTCCTTCCACTGACACCAATGATGGGGCACCATTCCTTCCACTGACACCAATGATGGGGCACCATTTCTTCCACTGACCCCAATGACCCCAATGATGGGGCACTACTTCTTCATTCCTTCCACTGACACAAATGATGGGGTACTATTTCTTCCACTGACACCAATGATGGGGCACTATTTCTTCCACTGACACCAATGATGGGGCACTATTTCTTCCACTGACACCAATGATGGGGCACTATTCCTTCCACTGACACCAGTTATGGGGCACTATTCCTTCCACTGACAACAGTGATGGGGCACTATTCCTTCCACTGACACCAATGATGAGGCACTATTTCTTCCACTGATACCAACAATGGGGAATAATTCCTTCCACTGACAACAAAAATTGGGCACTATTCCTCCCACTGACACCAACTATTTCCCCCCCGATACCTAAGATCAGACATTGTTTACTCTCTCAGGGCCCAGTCCGCCCCCCTAAATTCTGAAGGACAGTAAACTGTCTCTTTCTTTAGAAAGTTTGGATACCCCTGCCTTATGCCCCGTACACACGGCCGGATTTTCCGATGGAAAATGTCCGATCGGAGCGTGTTGTCGGAAATTCCGACCGTGTGTGGGCTCCATCGGACTTTTTCCATCGGATTTTCCGACACACAAAGTTGGAGAGCAGGAGATAAAATTTTCCGACAACA
Organism: Lithobates septentrionalis; assembly: GCA_037952835.1. Classification (NCBI taxonomy): domain Eukaryota; kingdom Metazoa; phylum Chordata; class Amphibia; order Anura; family Ranidae; genus Lithobates; species Lithobates septentrionalis. The sequence goes on along the minus strand of JBBDGP010001068.1, from coordinate 2,456,474 downwards.
AAATCCGTTGTCGGAAATTCCGATCGTGTGTACACAAATCCGACGGACAAAGTGCCACGCATGCTCAGAATAAATAAAGAGATGAAAGCTATTGGCCACTGCCCCGTTTATAGTCCCGACGTACGTGTTTTACGTCACCGCGTTTAGAACAATCGGATTTTCCGACAACTTTGTGCGACCGTGTGTAGACAAAACAAGTTTGAGCCAACATCCGTCGGAAAAAATCCTGGGATTTTGTTGTGGGAATGTCCGAACAAAGTCCGACCGCGTGTACGCCCTATTAGAGAATTCTATTCAAAACAACATTTTGTTCATGGGTTTAACCATTTTTGTGTCTATAAATAAAAATGCAGTGTTGAGTGGGATTAATGAGGACAGAAGATAATACAAGATGCTATCTAAATTTGTACTGGAATTCAACAAAACCATATTGCATCCCTTGTTTTCTGTTCAATCTTTTTATTGTAAGGATTTTCAAAAGGTGCAAAGGTTGCATTTGTGCAATTGTAGAACATTGGTTGGAGAACTGTACAATACAGACCACATAAAAGTTAGAACTGTATACAGTAGGTAGATTAACCACCTCAGCTCCGGAATGTTTTACCCCCTTCATGACCAGGCCATTTCTTGCTATTTAGCACTGCGCTACTTTAACTGGTGATTGCACAGTCATGCAACGCTGTACCCAAACAAAATGTATATCATGTTTTTATACATAGCTTTCTTTTGGTGGTATTTAATCACCACTGGGTTTTTTATTTGTTATTATATAACCAAAAAAAGGCTATGAATTTTGGGGGGAAAAAACAAAACTTCACTTTCTGCTATAAAACACATACAATTAAAAAAAAATCTTCATAAATGTTGGCCAAAATGTATTCTGCTACATGTCTTTGGTTAAAAAAAAAATCCCAATAAGTGTATTGATTGGCTTGCGTGAAAGTTATAGCATCTACAAACTATGGTATATATACTGGGGTGTTCTTTTATTTTTTTTAATACTACTAATGGCAGTGATCAGCTACTTATAATGGGACTGCAATAGTGCAGTGGACAATCTGACACTAACTGGCACGGGGGGGGGGGGGGCTGATACTGACTTCACCAGTGACGCCAAAAAAGGGAGCAGTGCTAATACTTTACACTGTCACTGAACTAATGACACTGACTGGGAAGGGGTTGAAATCTAGGGTGATCAAGGGGTTAAATGTATGCCTAACAATGTGTAATGTGTGCTGCTTTTTACTAAAGTACTAAAGATCTTTGTTTCTTATCCCATTGCAGGGATAAGAAACAGAGAGATTGTTCCCTCTGTACAGAGCCCCTGTGTTGATTGTCAATACAGGGCTCTGATCTGTGATTGGACACAGCCAATCTGCAGGTCTCGGCCATGAGTCATTGGGCGGGACTTGCTGACAGACTCCCACTGTGAACAATCACAGCGGATGTTGGCGGGGGCGTGCACATGCATGCGCCCTAAACCAAGAAACAGGCAGCGACGTACCAGTACATTGTAGGCAGGTGGTCCTTAAGTGGTTAATGGAGGGTTTTTTTTTTTTATGTAGGTAGGGCTGCAGCAGTATAAGAGGTGAAGAAGAACAATGCAAAAAGAATATAGGGGATAGGGTTGATGTAAGGGAAAGTGCCGGGAAGAGTAGCTTGGGGAGCAAAATCCAATGATCCATGTAGAGGAGATGGCACTAGATAAAGAAGGTGTCTATCGAGGTCTGCAGGCAGAAAGTGTACTGTATGACCCGGAGACCCAAATCTATTTAAAAGTGTATATAGAGGGGTTGGTTTATTAAAGGCAAACAGATTGTTCATTTTTCAAGAGGCGTTGTCCTGTGCAAGAGAATTATCCACAGAGCTTAGTGAATGAGGGGAAGCTCCAGGGCTGCTGATTAGGCAGTACAGCCAGCCCTCCCGTACAAGGCCCAAATCAAAATGGAGGTTCGGCACCTGCCGAGCAGGAGGGACGGCTATATATGTCCTGTTTACTGGCCCCTTCCTTTCCTGAACGAAAACACTGCGATGAGTACAAATTGCTCCTGTGTCCATTCATCACTGAAGCATAGATACATTTGTTTACTATGCTTCAGGTTGTGAATGAATCGGAAGCCTCAGAGCGCTTCCTAGTCATTCACTGTCCAATGCAGCTGAGGCTGGAGAGAAAAGGAATGATGAATATGTCCTCGGTCCCTTTCTCTTTAATGGGTCTAGTTTAATGAGGGTAAAATTTCTGGGGTTCACTGTGGACACATGCACCATCAAATATCTATATAGGACTATTTATGGGAGGATCATATTGCTGACTTGCAAATAGCATACCTCCCAACTTTTGAACTTCAGAATGAGGGACACTTGAGGAAGGAATTAACCTTGCATAGCGCGCTGCGGCAAATGTGGGCGTGGTCAAACTTTTGATAGTGGGAGGAGCTTAATGGGCATCATTAAACAAAACTTGGGCTTCCTTGTATCTATAAAATATGCTTTTATTATTGTTGCACAAGCAAGAGTCTCATGGATACATACATATCCCAGCACATTCATTTAAAAAAAAGGATAAAAGAATGCAGTGTTTGGAGTGCATTACGTACAAAGTGCAGGGTTGTAGGATGAGCTATATACAGAGTGCAGGGTTCTGGCATGAGCTATATACAGAGGGCAGGGTTGTAGGATGAGCTATGTACAGAGTGCAGGGTTCTGGCATGAGCTATGTACAGAGTGCAGGGTTCTGGCATGAGCTATGTACAGAGTGCAGGGTTCTGGTATGAGCTGTGTACAGAGTGCAGGGTTCTGGCATGAGCTGTGTACAGAGTGCAGGATTCTGGCATGAGCTGTGTACAGAGTGCAGGGTTCTGGCATGAGCTGTGTACAGAGTGCAGGGTTCTTGCATGAGCTGTGTACAGAGTGCAGGGTTCTAGCATGAGCTGTGTGTGTACAGAGTGCAGGGTTCTGGCATGAGCTGTGTACAGAGTGCAGGGTTCTGGCATGAGCTGTGTACAGAGTGCAGGGTTCTGGCATGAGCTGTGTACAGAGTGCAGGGTTCTGGCATGAGCTGTGTACAGAGTGCAGGGTTCTGGCATGAGCTGTGTACAGAGTGCAGGGTTCTGGCATGAGCTGTGTACAGAGTGCAGGGTTCTGGCATGAGCTGTGTACAGAGTGCAGGGTTCTGGCATGAGCTGTGTACAGAGTGCAGGGTTCTGGCATGAGCTGTGTACAGAGTGCAGGGTTCTGGCATGAGCTGTGTACAGAGTGCAGGGTTCTGGCATGAGCTGTGTACAGAGTGCAGGGTTCTGGCATGAGCTGTGTACAGAGTGCAGGGTTCTGGCGTGAGCTGCGTTCAGAGTGCAGGGTTCTGGCGTGAGCTGCGTTCAGAGTGCAGGGTTCTGGCGTGAGCTGCATTCAGAGTGCAGGGTTCTGGCGTGAGCTGCATTCAGAGTGCAGGGTTCTGGCGTGAGCTGCATTCAGAGTGCAGGGTTCTGGCGTGAGCTGCATTCAGAGTGCAGGGTTCTGGGGTGAGCTGCATTCAGAGTGCAGGGTTCTGGGGTGAGCTGCATTCAGAGTGCAGGGTTCTGGGGTGAGCTGCATTCAGAGTGCAGGGTTCTGGGGTGAGCTGCATTCAGAGTGCAGGGTTCTGGGGTGAGCTGCATTCAGAGTGCAGGGTTCTGGGGTGAGCTGCATTCAGAGTGCAGGGTTCTGGGGTGAGCTGCATTCAGAGTGCAGGGTTCTGGGGTGAGCTGCATTCAGAGTGCAGGGTTCTGGAGTGAGCTGCATGCAGAGTGCAGGGTTCTGGGTTGAGCTATGTACAGAGTGCAGGGTTCTGGGTTGAGCTATGTACAGAGAGCATGGTTCTGGGGTGAGCTATGTACAGAGTGCAGGGATCTGTGATGAGCTGTGTACAGAGTGCAGGGTTCTGGCATGAGCTGTGTACAGAGTGCAGGGTTCTGGCATGAGCTGTGTACAGAGTGCAGGGTTCTGGCATGAGCTGTGTACAGAGTGCAGGGTTCTGGCATGAGCTGTGTACAGAGTGCAGGGTTCTGGCATGAGCTGTGTACAGAGTGCAGGGTTCTGGCATGAGCTGTGTACAGAGTGCAGGGTTCTGGCGTGAGCTGCATTCAGAGTGCAGGGTTCTGGTGTGAGCTGCATTCAGAGTGCAGGGTTCTGGCGTGAGCTGCATTCAGAGTGCAGGGTTCTGGCGTGAGCTGCATTCAGAGTGCAGGGTTCTGGCGTGAGCTGCATTCAGAGTGCAGGGTTCTGGCGTGAGCTGCATTCAGAGTGCAGGGTTCTGGGGTGAGCTGCATTCAGAGTGCAGGGTTCTGGGGTGAGCTGCATTCAGAGTGCAGGGTTCTGGGGTGAGCTGCATTCAGAGTGCAGGGTTCTGAGGTGAGCTGCATTCAGAGTGCAGGGTTTTGGGGTGAGCTGCATTCAGAGTGCAGGGTTCTGGGGTGAGCTGCATTCAGAGTGCAGGGTTCTGGGGTGAGCTGCATTCAGAGTGCAGGGTTCTGGGGTGAGCTGCGTTCAGAATGCAGGGTTCTGGGGTGAGCTGCATTCAGAGTGCAGGGTTCTGGAGTGAGCTGCATGCAGAGTGCAGGGTTCTGGGTTGAGCTATGTACAGAGTGCAGAGTTCTGGGTTGAGCTATGTACAGAGAGCATGGTTCTGGGGTGAGCTATGTACAGAGTGCAGGGATCTGTGATGAGCTGTGTACAGAGTGCAGGGTTCTGGCATGAGCTGTGTACAGAGTGCAGGGTTCTGGCATGAGCTGTGTACAGAGTTCAGGGTTCTGGCATGAGCTGTGTACAGAGTGCAGGGTTCTGGCATGAGCTGTGTACAGAGTGCAGGGTTCTGGCATGAGCTGTGTACAGAGTGCAGGGTTCTGGCATGAGCTGTGTACAGAGTGCAGGGTTCTGGTGTGAGCTGCATTCAGAGTGCAGGGTTCTGGCGTGAGCTGCATTCAGAGTGCAGGGTTCTGGCGTGAGCTGCATTCAGAGTGCAGGGTTCTGGGGTGAGCTGCATTCAGAGTGCAGGGTTCTGGGGTGAGCTGCATTCAGAGTGCAGGGTTCTGGGGTGAGCTGCATTCAGAGTGCAGGGTTCTGGGGTGAGCTGCATTCAGAGTGCAGGGTTCTGGGGTGAGCTGCATTCAGAGTGCAGGGTTCTGGGGTGAGCTGCATTCAGAGTGCAGGGTTCTGGGGTGAGCTGCATTCAGAGTGCAGGGTTCTGGGGTGAGCTGCATTCAGAGTGCAGGGTTCTGGGGTGAGCTGCATTCAGAGTGCAGGGTTCTGGGGTGAGCTGCATTCATTGTGCAGGGTTCTGGAGTGAGCTGCATGCAGAGTGCAGGGTTCTGGGTTGAGCTATGTACAGAGTGCAGGGTTCTGGGTTGAGCTATGTACAGAGAGCATGGTTCTGGGGTGAGCTATGTACAGAGTGCAGGGATCTGTGATGAGCTATGTACAGGGTGCAGGGTTCTGAGATGAGATTTATACAGGGTGCAGGGTTCTGGGATGAGCTATATACAGGGTGCGGGGTTCTGAGACGAGCTATATACAGGGCACAGGGTACTGGATGAGCTGTATACAGGGTGCAGCAGAGGCGTAATTAGAACCTTCAGGGGCCCTGGTGCAAGAAACCATGAAGGGCCCCCCCGACCTCCAGCATGGGCCATTCCCTTCGAGCCCAGAGCCCTTCCCACTGATCCCATCACCCTTCATGGTCCCACAGCAGATTGGGCCCGGCCATGGGGGCAGAAGGCCAGGGCCTAGTTGCAAGTGCAACCTTTGCTGGTAGTTCCGCCAGTGGTGTCAGTGTGGACTGTGAATGGTGTCAGTCAGTAGGGCAGTGGACATGGTCAGTAGAGCAGTGGAAGTGGTCAGTATGGCAGAGAAAGTGGTCAGTATGGCAGAGAAAGTGGTCAGTAAGGTAGTGGACATGGTCAGTAGGGCAGTGGACGTGGTCAGTAGAGCAGTGGACGTGGTTAGTAGGGCAGTAGACATAATCAGTAGGGCAGTGAACAGGATCAGTAGTTTTTTTTTTATTGTTGTTATTTTATTTTTGTTATTATTTTTTACCATTATATTTTATCCATTTTATTTTTTAGAGTTTTTTTACAGTTTTTGATGGGAGTTGGTGGCAGTGGAGGGCAGTATGATGGGAGGGGGTGTCAGTGGAGGGCAGTATGATGGGAGGGGTGGCAGTGGAAGGCAGTATGTTGGGGGCGGAGGCAGTGGAAGGCATTATGATGGGAGGGGAGGCAGTGGAGGGCAGTATGATGGGGTGGAGGGCAGTATGATGGGGTGGAGGGCAGTATGATGGGAGAGGAGGTAGTGGAGGGCAGTATGATGGGAGGAGGCGGTAGTGGAGGGCAGTTTAATAGGAGGGGGGGTTAGTGCAGGGCAGTATGATGGGAGGGATGGTAGTGGAGGGCAATATAATGGGAGGGGGTTTAGTGGAGGGCAGTATTATGGGAGGGGTGGTAGTGGAGGGCAGTATGATGGGAGGGGGGTTAGTGGAGGGCAGTATAATAGGAGGGATGGCAGTGGAGGGCAGTATAATTGGAGGGGGGCAGTATGATGGGTGGGGGTGGCAGTGAAAGGCAGTATAATGGGGGGGTTAGTGGAGGGCAGTATAATAGGAGGGGTGGCAGTGGAGGGCAGTATAATAGGAGGGGGGGCAGTGGAGGGCAGTATAATAGGAAGGGGGGCAGTATGATGGGATTGGGGCAGTATGATGGGAGGGGTGGTAGTAGAGGGCAGTATATGGGGGGGTAGTGGAGGGCAGTAAAATGGGAGGGGGGCAGTATAATGGGGGGGGGTAGTGGAGGGCAGTATGGGGGGACTGTACAGCATGACTGGAGAGGGGCAGTGTATGGGAGGGAGCAGAGTTACCATGAGTGTACTCAGAGTCAGGGCAGTGCAGGGAGCATTTCTCCTACCTTTATTCCAGCGCAGGAACAGCCTTCGGGGAAGACCCGGAGTCGGGGGCGGAGTCAGGGGCGGAGCCGGGGGCGGAGCTTAGGCGCGAAGAGGACTCCTCCTTTGGCTAAATGCTGGGGCTCCACTCAGGGAAGACCCGGAGTTGGGGGCGGAGTCGGGGGCGGAGTCAGGGGCGGAGCTTAGGCGCGAAAAGGACTCCTCCTTTGGCTAAATGCTGGGGCTCCACTCAGGGAAGACCCGGAGTCGGGGGCGGAGTTAGGGGCGGAGCCGGGGCGGAGCTTAGGCGCGAAGAGGACTCCTCCTTTGGCTAAATGCTGGGGCTCCACTCTCCTCCTTGTCGTGACGTCACTGGTTGTTAGACGCCAGGCGGGCCATGCCTAGCAACCAGTTGTTTTGGCAGTGAGCCAGGCAGCGTCTGGGGGTGAAATGATGCGGTCGCGGCCAAAACTAGTACAGCAGGCTGCGGAGAGTGACTTCTGCGGAGATCCTCTCACGTGGTATTTCGGACCATGCTCCGGTGTCTGTTACATTTAGGCTCTCTGAGGAGATAGGTGTCAGGGCTTGGAGGCTGTCCAAGTTTTGGATTATGGACCCTGATATACAGGAGGAGATGCCGGAGGAACTTTGTAATTTTTGGACTGGGAATATAGGATCGGCTGGACCTTTAGTGGTCTGGGACACCCTTAAGTCCTGGCTTAGGGGATCATATATGGCGCGGATTGCTGCCAAGAGGCGGCGTTCTGGGCAGTCTCTGAGGCACCTGGAGGAGCAGGCACGTTTGAGGGAGGCTGAGTATGTGCGGGCTCCCACTCAGGGAACCTATGTCCCCTGGCAGGATACCCTGAGGGACCTGTCCTTGCTCAGGGTTGACCTTACAAAGAAGGCTATGCTTGATGGCGCCCAGAGAGTGTTCGAGTTTGGAGACAAAAATGGGCGGCTATTGGCATGGCTAGCTAAAGGGCAGCATCCTGTGACCCACATTGGCAGAGTAAGAGATATAGATGGTCGCATTTTGACCGACTCAGCGGATATAAGGGCGAGATTTCTGACATTCTACCAAACGCTATACTCTTCTAGGGCAACCTTCCTCACCACCGAACTTGTAGAATATCTTGACATGATCCCACTCCCCTCTCTAGAAACAGCTAAAAGCGAGGACCTGGATAGGGACATTTCTCTTGAAGAAGTGCAGGAGGCATTAGGGTGTATGCAGGCAGGCAAATCACCAGGACCAGATGGCATCCCTATCGAATTTTATTCTACATACCAAGAATTTCTGGCCCCTAAGTTCACCTCATTGTTACAACAGTCCCTTGACCTAGACTCTCTTCCGGAGTCGTGGTCTGATGCGATAGTGGTGTTGGTGCCCAAACCTGGTAAAGACCCGGAGGAATGCGGCTCCTACAGGCCTATCTCCCTGATAAACGCTGATGCCAAGTTATTGGCGAAAATTCTAGCACGCAGGCTCAGTGGGGTCATAGAAGATCTGGTCCATGTAGACCAAACCGGGTTCATGCCGGGCAAGGGCACGGATATCAATATCCGTCGGTTATTTCTCAATCTGGCCACTCACCATCAAAACACAGGTTCAAGAGTCATAGCCTCTCTGGATGCGGAGAAGGCTTTTGACTCCGTAGAATGGGAGTATCTGTGGGAGGTGCTGAGGAGATATGGGATTGGACCTAAGTTTTTACATTGGCTTGAACTATTATACAGGGCCCCTAGGGCTAGGATTAGGGTCAACAATACCCTCTCAGAATTTTTTCTCCTCCAGAGGGGAACCCGACAAGGCTGTCCTCTGTCTCCAAGTCTTTTTGCTCTGGCCCTGGAACCCCTGGCGGTCTTGGTCAGGGAGGCTGATAACATTAAAGGATTCAGGGTGGGCCCTCTGGAGGAGAAAATATCGCTATATGCGGACGATACTTTGTTATACCTGCAAGATGCTGGCCCCTCCCTGCAGGCTGCATTGACGGCCTTTGACAAATTTGGGAGATTTTCTGGAGTCCGGATCAACTGGAGTAAATCAGTTTTGTTCCCGGTTGATGCGCAAGCCAGACAATCCGCGGTGCAATCGTCGCTGAGATGGGTGGAGGAATTTATGTATTTGGGAATCAAGGTAGCGAGAGATCCCCAGTCCTTCCAGCGCCTTAATATTCAACCAGTGGTGTCACGCCTTAGGGAGCATTGCTCCAGGTGGGCCAACCTACCCCTTAATCTGCTGGGGCGTATCAATGTTCTCAAGATGATCTATCTCCCTAAGTTTATCTATTTATTTAGGAACTGCCCGGTCCTGCTGCCTCGTTCCCTCTTCCGGGAGCTGGACAGTTGTATCGGTTCCTTTTTGTGGAGGGGCTCCTCCCCTAGACTGGCTAGGTCGACTCTTCAGCTCCCGGTGGACTTTGGAGGACTGGCACTGCCCAGCCTGCTGATCTACTACTGGGCGGCCATTTTGGTCACGGTCAGATGGTGGTTAGAACAGTCTAAAACTAATGCTGCGGTCTGCCTTGAGGCGACTGTAGTAGGGTCTCTCAAGGAATTAGGGAATTTGATATATCGGGGAGTCTCAGCTTACCCCTCCTTACCGATACCTACCAAAACTACGTTAGCAGTATGGAGCCTAGCTAGAAAGAGATTTATCTCCCCAGGTAGTTGGTCGCCATTCTGTCCTTTGTAGGGGAACCCTTCCCTTCCACATTTCCGGACAATCCCGGACCCACAGGTCTGGGCCAGGTATAATGTTAAACTGCTAAAAGATATTGTGGTAGCCGGCTCTATCCGCCCCTTTTCAGAATTAAGTAGGACGTTTGGCCTTCCTGGGTGGATGTTGTTCCGATACCATCAGTTGAGGCACGCCTTCCGTGCGCAGTTCCCGACCCCGCCGGTTCTTTCATCGGATGCGGTTGAGGACTTGTTGGCCCAGGAAGATCTGTCCAAACCCTTGTCGGCCCTATATTTTATCCTTATTAAGAAGGACTCTCCCAAGATGGAGAAGCTTTGGGCTAGGTGGAGTGCGGATATCCCTACATTGGATAGGGAATCCTACGAAGAAAGTTTCGAGGAAAGCTTTAAGCTTGTGATATCCTCTAGGGACAAATTGGTACAGGCCAAGTTTTTTCATAGGACATATCTTACGCCTCAGAGACTGCACAGAATATACCCCGATAGATCCCCGGAGTGTCCCAGATGTCGATCACCGGATGGCTCATATATGCATATGTTTTGGTCCTGTCCTAGGCTGCTGTTCTACTGGTCCACAATAATGGAAAGTATTAATGCACGTCTTCAACTAGAACTCCCATTAACCCCCGAATTAGCGCTACTAGGTATTCACGATGATGACCAGCGACCTAGATATACCAAGCTGTTGATATCCTTGCTGTTATTTTATGCCAAGAAAGGGATTGTATTGAAATGGAATTCTTGCAACGCTCCCACGGTAAAGGCGTGGGAAAACTCAGTCAATGCCGCCCTACCTTTGTACAAACTGACCTATATAAGTAGAGGGTGCCCTAAGAAGTATATGAGAGTGTGGCGTCCCTGGACAGACCCCGGATGCTGAGTATATAAATACTACGGTTCCAATGCTACATGGGGTGTTTTGGTATTGCTGGTCTTCCTCCCCCCACCTCCCCCCCCCCCTCCCTCTCCCCCTTCCCCCCTCCCCCCCCTCCTGCCCCCCCTTTCCCCTCTCCCCCTTCCTCTAGTTTCCCCCCCCCTCCATCCCCCCCCCTATTCCATTGACAAGATCAAGTCAATTGCTTATGTTATACTCTATGTAATTGCTTCTTCCTGTAAACCATGTCTGCATTATCTTGTGGCCACTTACTATTCTGTTTGATTCTACTGTATATGCCATTCTTCTTCAATAAAGACCAACCTTGTTGTTAAAACTAGTACAGCAGGCAGTGAGGGACAGCGGCAATGCGGCAATTTTTAGGGGGGCATCAGATCGGCCAGTGGGGCAATTCCGGGACATTGTATTGTCCCGGAATGAAGCTGCCCGGGACGCGGGACAGACCTCCCACAGCGGGACTTTCACGTGCAATCCGGGACGGTTGGGAGGTATGAAATAGCCTTGGTTGCATGTGCTCTTAAGTCTTCCAGAACAGGAAGGTCTTGTGGAGAGTAGGCTCTTGTAATTGTCTTAACAATCTAGGAGGTGAATGTATGTGTCAATGCTGACTCACCCTGCCTTAAGCCATGCTGAAATCAAGCACAGATTTCAGCTTTCCTAAATGAAAAGGTAGCTGCCAAGCAAGCCATCAGAGTTAGATCAATATCCAGGAGATGTGGTTGTCCTGCTTCACCAAAGAACAATGGTAAATTGACTTCCTGGTTAAAGTGAAAGGAGAAAGACATCTTAGGGATAAAAGCAGTTTCAGGGTTTTAACTTCCATTCTGTCCGGGTAAAATGTTAGGTGAGGCTCCTTACAAGGCTCCTTAGAAAGCCTGCAGCTCTGACAGCTTTTCACAGAGGTTGTAGCAACCAGAAATATGGTCTTCTGGGTTGGTTTGCAGAGTGTAGCCAATTTTGTAGGATATAAATAAGGGCCTTTATAGAGCTGAAGAAAGTCCCACTTAGGGAACAATGGTTTACTGGCAGGTCTATAACTTCACACAAGCCTTTTAAGAATTGCATCACTAAAGGGTTAAAGGCTCCTTAAACCCCTGTAAATGCAGACAAGACTGAACTTTGAACTTTTAACATATTTGAACCTAGGCCCCTGTCCAACCCAAGCTGTAAGAACCGCAGAACCTTGGCTGGTTTTGATGATAAAGGACTCCAGACTTTTGATGCATGAGATCTGCAAATTTTACCCATATTCTCTGGTAAGTCTTATTCATTGAGACCTCTCTGGCTTGACACAAGATAGCCACTACCTGCACTGGGCACCCTTGACTTGATAGCCTCTGCCTCTCAACTTCCATGCCATCAAAAGTAGTCTCTTGGGGCTGGATGGCAAAACTGGCCATAAGAGAGCATATCCGTAATTACTGGCAGAGGTAGTTGTGACTCAAATGTAGGAGAGACCGACACCAGAGCCTCCTCAGCCAAAATGGTATAATTGCAATTATCGATACTGGAGGTTCTACTGACAGCCTAATGCCCTGTACACACGATAGGATTTTCCGATGGAAAATGTGTGATAGGACCTTGTTGTCTGAAATTCCGACCGTGTGTAGGCTCCATCACACATTTTCTATAGGAATTTCCGACACACAAAGTTTGAGAGCTTGCTATAAAATTTTCCGACAACAAAATCCGTTGTCGGAAATTCCGATCGTGTGTACACAAATCCGACCGACAAAGTGCCACGCATGCTCAGAATAAATTAAGAGAGGAAAGCTATTGGCTACTCCCCCGTTTATAGTCCCGATGTACGTGTTTTATGTCACCGCGTTCAGAATGATCAAATTTTCCGACAACGTTGTGTGACTGTGTGTATGCAAGACAAGTTTAAGCCAACATCAGTCGGAAAAAATCCATGGATTTTGTTGTCGGAATGTCCGATCAATGTCCGACCGTGTGTACAGGGCATAAAAATTATACCTTTCCACTGCTGTCTAGGCACAGTACAACTTTTGTTCTTCTTATAAAAGGAGTGAATGACAGAAGGGCTTTAAACGTTGCTCTCAGTTCGAGAGCATTTAGTACTATGCCTCATAAGCTGAACATCCCATGACCTTGAGCAGCCTGCTCTTTAAAATGCGTCCCATAACCTTTCTGGCTGGGGTATGATGTGATAATGTTCCATTCAAAAACAACAATCGGTCAGTTAAGAAGAACCAAGTATAATCAAGCACTATTCTGCTGGAAGAGACTTCGCTCCCAAAACACCTTTGACTTTCTCGATCAGAGGACAGATCTTCCCTCATGGAAGTTATACTGAATTGTTCTGTGTATCCAAAATGCCCCAAGAACCTCATTCAATGGGCTGGGCCGAGGAAGCTCTTCTTCCAATTAATTGGCTACCAAAAATTGATAGATAGATTGTGTTAGCAGAGCATCATGATGCTGGATAAGCATCTCCCAATTGCTGTCTAGAAGGATGCCATCCAAGTAGTGGTGTATTCTCACCCCCCTCGCAGACATTAAGACCTTTGTGAATGTCCTGGGGGATGTGGACAGACCGAAATGGAAGCACCGAAACTGGGAGTGGAACTTAAATGCAGGATGGATTGGGACAAATAAGTAGGTGTCTGATAAACCTACAGAGCATCCAATCTCCCAGATTTATCAATAATAGAATTGATTGGAGGTTCCCTATCTTGCACGACACCAACTTTCTGTGCTGGTTGAGTTTTCTTCCAATTTAGCACTGGGCACAGATTGCCTGATTTTGTGTTCTTTTACTAGGAACAGAGGTGAACATAATCCTCATCTCCTCTGGGCATTTGGAAATTACACAATTGCTAATTTTTTTTATATAATTCGGCTATAAACTGGACCAGAATTTTTTACTTTTCCATTAAATCCTGTAGTCTGGCTGGCTGGAAGAGATTGGAAGGTGTACATCACTTAAAGTTCCACCAATGTCACCAGTATAGCTGATATGGCCCATTGATCCTGAATATTTTCCATCCAGGTGTGTGTGCAAAGCTTCATCTGGGTCCCACAGGCACCCCCTGAAGACGCCTGATTGGCTGGCAAAACATGTTGGGCGGGACTACACAGTGACATCATTTCCGGTCTGTGGAAAGCTTCCTGGTTTTACTGCATGTTTTTATCTTTAAACACGCGAGTGTAATGGGGCGTACACACGGTCGGACTTTTCGTCTACAAAAGTCCGACAGCCTGTCCGACAGACTTTCGACGGACTTTTGGCGGACTTGCGGCGGACTTGCGGCAGACTTTCTTATGAACGGACTTGCCTACATACGATCACACAAAAGTCCGACGGATTCGTACGTGATGACGTACACCGGACTAAAATAAGGAAGTTGATAGCTAGTAGCCAATAGCTGCTCTAGCGTGGGTTTTTGTCCGTCGGACTAGCACACAGACGAGCGGATTTCTGGGTCCGGCGTAGTTACGACGTAAAGATTTGAAGCATGTTTCAAATCTAAAGTCCGTCAGATTTGAGGCTGGAAAAGTCCGCTGAAAGTCCGGGGAAGCCCACACATGATCGGATTGTCAGCCAGCTTTAGTCCGTCGGCGTCCGTCGGACTTTTGTAGATGAAAAGTCCGACCGTATGTACGCGGCATAATGCACTAGAGGAATGTTTTTATTTTAATTAAAGAAAACGTTTTTTACACTATGCGAGCCCCCCCTTCTGTTCCTCTACATGGTGAATGTGGCATTAGGAGTTGAGGCCAAGGGACTGGAGGAGATTGTTGGTGAAGTGGTGAAAGAGAGGAGCTGTATATCATCCTGCAAAGACCCGGCAGGGAAGAATCCACAAGCCTGGGAGACTTTGTTGCTGAAAAGCACAAAGTCAAAAGAATCTGGTGAGTGAAAATGGGCACAGAGCAATGTATGTAGCACTGTGAAGCAGGAAAAGCACAGAAGCACTTTATATTGGAGCACCTTATGCAGTAATATCTTGGAGCACTTGTAGCACAACGACGCTTTGCAAGACAGATATATAATTATCCTTATATTTTTTTGTGTGTGTTTAATTTTTTTTGGATTGCATTGGGACATTTGTTTTGTGGATTTTTGCACACAATTTTTTTTTCCGTGCATTTGAGGTATATATTGTGTTTATGGCAGCATGACAGGGACAGCGCTGTGAATAGTTATTTACAGTTCTAACAATTGCCTATAGTTCTTAGCTTGGGCTTTTAATGATCACCTGGCAGTCCCAGATTAACCTTCATGTTCTTAAAGTAACAGTTATTAGTGTTTACTATCAAACCTAATGTGATTACCACATGAGAACCAGATTGACTTGGGGCTCTGTTATACCAGCCCATACACTAGAACAGGCCATATTGGCATGCACATTGCTGTCTGTTGTTTACCCACGGTGGGGGGAAGTACCTTGCATTGTTACATGGCAAGGCAACAATTACTTTTTTTCTTTATTTTTTTTATCTTGCAGTGGGAAAACGGACCAAATCCCACCTCAACACAGCGTTGTGGTGTGAACAGGGCAAAAATAAAGCAACAGATTTCCATTTATCCATTTATCCTTGTGGTGAACCTGTGTTGATCTGTGCAGATTTAAACCGGTCATCGGGGCTGCTGATAGTCACAGGGTCCTGTACAGCCTACATGACAGGGTCCCCCTTTTCCCAAAATTTCAATTTGCATTTTTTCTAAAATAAAATGCCCGCAATGCTATGCAGAAAATATACCTCCGTTGAACAGACCTATTCAGGTGAATAGCAGAACAAAGGCAATATCTGCACCCCACAGTGAGCGATCAGTGCCGTTCACTCACTGTGTTCATTCAGGGTGGTGTGTTCATTCAGGATGGTGAACCCCCCCCCCCCCCGCTCACTATCCTGAAATACCCCGCCTGTGTGCCCTCAACAGCTGCCAGTGGGAGAGGAGAAGAGGAAAAACACCAGCACTTTGGGGTAAAAGGGCACACGGGTCCCAGACTGCAGGAGGAAGAAAAGAAAAGTAGTAGCTGGCAGCACTGCACAAGAGTCACAAGCGTCAGCAAAAAGGCAGTACTGCTGGCCCTCCTGCTCGGCAGGTGCCCAGGCCCCTTTTTGAACCGACAAGGCCTGGGCCCAGTACAGGAGGGCTGGCTGTACTGCCTTATCAGCGGCCCTGCTGGTCATCGCACATAGTGTGAATGAGCCCTGATTCCTGATTGATAGTAGGAATCAGGAGCTGTCAGTGACAATACAGTCTCACAGCTAGGAGCGGGCACAGATCTGTGCTCCTAGCTGTGAAAGTGGTTGTAGAGTGATAGTCTCTCAGCACAGGACATCATGCAGAAGTGATATTAAAGGCAGATTTTTTTTAAAATAACAAGCATGTCATACTTTCCTGCTCTGTGCAGTGGTTGTGCACAGAGCATCCCTGATACTCTTCTCAGGTCCCCCGTCGGTGCTCCTGGTCCCTCCATTCTGCAGTTTGCTATGGGGGTTTCCGAGCCACTGTTTTTTGTGTCCATTCACACATGGAGCGAGTCTGCCATGCCCCTGCTCTCTCCTCATTGGCTCACTGGCTGTGAAGAAGGAAAACATAACATATGATACAATCATGATTACTTTTGTTGCATTTATTTTGTAAAATATTGGTGTAGCCAGGAGCGGGCTATTATGCCTGCAATTCAGGCACAGTGTACAGCGTTGTTAATGTGGAGATGTCTCCCTCTAGTGTTGGCTTGGACTCCATGTGTCATTTCCTTTGAGAAGAAACTTAGAGCAGAGCAAAGCATTGTGGGATGTGCAGTTCAGAATATTGAGGTTTCAATTGCAGCAGGACTGATTTGAACTACCACTACCAGATTGCTGAGGAGAGTAGAACAAAATGCTGGGAGAGTTTATAAAAAGGGTGGATGTGGCCTAGATCGCTCTCTTGGGACGCCAACTTGGATCTGCTAGAAGGGGCTCTGTGTCAGTGAGAGCCGCTGTTGAATCGTTGCCTGTACAGAAGGTAGCTTCACCGCTGCATCCAAAGGGACACCTGCGGACAGCATCGCTTCCCATCACCAGCGGACCGGAGGCTGTTCCAGGTCCTTCAGCGACGCCTGCACTTCAGATCCGGGTAGGCCGCGGCGGGGTGTGACGGAGGTCAGATGTCATTGAGCGGGCATTTGCCCAATAAGTTCTTTAAGACACTGCATATAGACCTAACTTCCTGGTACTACTGAAGCCAGTTTATTCTTTTCACAGAACACTGTATGCAGACATTTGTGCCCTGTTCACGTTTCTACCATCTGTAATCCTATTGGATACAATAATATTAAGTCACATAGGAAGAGTTTGAAGTAAAACAAGGATAAACCACAGATCAACTAAATTTGTTCTACCATACCATCAAGGATCACCCTATTCATAATACTTCAAAGCTAGCTGAAGATTTGCTGGATTTCAAGGTGCAATATTCAAACCCTCTTTATCCTCTCCTTATTTGCTAAAAGTGACTAAAGTTGTTTTTAGCACAAAGGGTCTGCTCTTGCTTTTTATGGAGCCCTATTTAAAGGAGCCAGTCACTTTAAACACGATAGTTTGAATAGGGTTGTCATGTTGTGTTGATGTAATGACCTGTGGGTTGAGAAAACAGAAGGGAGTAAATCTGACATAGGAAGTAGAGTGTCAGTTCCCAACACTATTGCCAAACTGTTCACATAGGTAACTGTGACAGAATCAAGATCTAACTCAGGGGTCCTCAAACTTTTTAAACAGGGGGCCAGTTCACTGTCCCTCAGGCCGTTAGAGAGCCGGACTATAGTTAAAAAAAAAAAAAAAAAACTATGAACAAATTCCTATGCACACTGCACATATCTTATTTTGAAGTGAAAAACAAAACGGGAACAAATACAATATTTAAAATAAAGAACAAGTAAAGTTAAATCAACAAATTTATTAGTATTTCAATAGGAACTATGGGCCTGCTTTTGGCTAATGAGATGGTCAATGTCCAGTTCCATATTTGTCACTGCTAGTCGTAACAAGTGATGCAAGTGTGCATCAGTTAGTCTAGATCTGGTTGTAGATTTCAGATGTTTCATTCTGGAAAAAGTCTGTTCACAGACATAAGTGCTGCCAAAGATGGTTGCCATTTTGAGTGCATGGTTCCTGAGATTAGGATATGTCTCAGAGGGGAGAGATGCATAGAAATTAGGAAGGCTTCTTGACTTGAATGCGTCTTTCAGAGAGTCACAATTCTGCAGTTCAGACAGTTCCATTTGCCCATCAATGCAGTCTGATTAGTGCCCATCAATGCTCGCCAACACAGCCCAATCAGTGCCCACCAGCACAGCCCAATCAGTGCCCGCCTCACCATCAGTGCAAGCCCGCCCTCGCCATCATTGCAAGCCCCCCTCACCATCACTGCAAGCCCCCCTCACCATCATTGCAAGCCCCCCTCACAGCCTTACTGTGCCAAACAATGTCTCACCAGTCAGTGTGTGTGCACATCGGGCATCTCCTGCTGCTGTGTCACGGCTCACTGTGAAAAGTTTGGGCGCGCCATGATAAAAGTCCCGCCCTCCTCCTACCTAGACCAGCTCGTGTGATAGACAGAACACTGCCTTTATCACACGAGCTGGTCTAGGATGAGGGCGGGACTTTTATCACAGCGCGCCCAAACTTTTAACAGTGAGCTCCGTGACACAGCAGTCTCCCGCTGTGTTACAACCGGCCCGCCCCGAGGCCTGGCCTGTCGGGAATCCAGCCCTGGGTGGGCCGGATAAATCTCCTCAGCGGGCCGCATGTGGCCCGCGGGCCATAGTTTGAGGACCCCTGATCTAACTGAACTTGGATCATACGGTCTATTTTGTATTTCTCTTTACAACTGAAAGGCTCTAAATGACCAAATAGCAAATCATAAATAGTGTTATATTGTTTAGATAAAATACCTTTATGATGTACAGTGTTATGTTATGCATTTTTGTGTGTCCCTTTTACTACAGTAAATAAACTTGAACTGTTTCACTGGTATTGTATAAGTTTCATGTTATTGGTGACAGTTGTTAAAAATGACTTAACCCAGGGTGTCAGAGGTGTCGGAGGACTTGCAGAGTCGGGGTAACCAGTGGGGTACAGATTCTATCAGCGGCCCTCACGAGGGTAGCGCTACATTGGGGTAGATGTATGGCAGGGACGTGCAGTCAGGGGAGGCAGGTGAGCTTCGAGGGTCATAGCTCGGCGACCTGGGGTCATAGAGACCCCGAATTTGGGAGGTATGTAGCCTAAGTGTTAACCCACCACTGGTAAAAGTGGTTTGGGCTCCTACGACCAATGGTTCCAGAGATATGGGGCTCCTTGCGCAGAAACTAGATACAGAGCGGCCACTTTAAATACAAGCTGACACACTCTGTTTGCAGCAGACTGAGAGGTTGAGCTCACAGTGCCTCTGACTTCTTGTCAGAGGCACTGAGCTCAATAAACAGCTTGGAGCCTTGCACCAATGGTTAAGTACCATTGGTCCCAGCCAGCCAATAAAAATGCTGCAGTGGAGGCACGCCTCTCACTGCAGTGTCATAGAAGGGGCATGTGTCTAAAAGACAAATGCTCCCTTCCAGCCCAGCCCTCTTAACTAGAAGGAAAAAACATGGGTTTATGTGTAGAAGATTTACCCACAATCCCATGTTTTTCTCACACAGTTAAGAGGGAGAATGAGAATCTGCTGCCTGCTGAAAAGGTACTGTTATAATCAAACGAAATCATATATTTATATGCTATATGTTATAACATAATAATTTATGTTCCAGCTCACGCTTCCTCCCGGGGCACCGCGGCGGCGGAAGTAAGTATACCTCTCCCCCCTCCCTCTCGCCAATCATCTGGGACACGTCACAGGTCCCAGATGATTGCCCGGCCAGTCACAGCGCGCAGCGCGGCCCGCGCATGCACAACTCGCGCATGCGCAGTGCGTGCCTGGCTGTGAAGCCACAGCCGGGCGCCCACAGTGACAATGCCGGCGCCGAAGATAGGAGGGGGAGAGGAGCGGAGCTTCGTTCCCCCGCATCGCTGGACCCTGGGAAAGGTAAGTGTCCGATTATTAAAAGTCAGCAGCTGCAGTATTTGTAGCTGCTGACTTTAATTTTTTTTTTTTTAGTCGTAACTCTTCTTTAACCCTTTGACACCTAGGCCAATTCTGACACTTCTCTCCTACGTGTAAAAATCATATTTTTTTTGCTAGAAAATTACTCAGAACACCCAAACATTATATATATTGTTTTAGCAGACACCCTATGGAATAAAATGATGGTCTTTGCAACTTTTTATGTGACACGGTATTTGCGCAGCAATTTTTTTAAACGCTTTTTTTGGTGAAAAAACTGTTTCATGAATAAATAAAAAAAACACTAACGTTAGCCTGATTTTCTTGGATAATGTGGATATAGTGAAAGATGTTACGCCGAGTAAATAGATACCTAACATGTCACACTTTAACCGCTTACGGACCGCTTGCCTTCATTATACGGCGGCTCTTTGAAGTGGAATATCTTTGTTATGGCAGCAGCTAGCTGCCATAACCCCGGTATCCACTTCTTCAGCGGGCAGTCCGCTTTCAGATAAAAGTGGTCTCAGTGGCGGATTCGCCGCAAGATCACTTTTCTCGGTGGCGATCGGGTCCTTTCCCCTGCTTGGCATGGAGCTGAGTGAAGGGAAAATGGCCCCCACCCGGCTCTATACCATTGCAGGGCTGAAGCGACGTCAAAACATCACGTCCACCCATAGCACTTAAAGGGACATTTTTATTTTTTTATTTTTTCAAACAACATTTATTTCATTTTTTATTTTTTATTGCCTTTTAGTGTAAAAATGAGATCTGAGGTCTTTTTGACCCCAGATTTCATATTTAAGAGGTCCTGTCATGCTTTTTTTCTATTAAAAGGGATGTTTTCATTCCTTGTAATAGGAATAAAAGTGGCACTTTTTTTTTTTTTTTTTTGTAAAAATAAAGTGTAAAGTGTAAAAATAAAAAATAAAAATAAAATTTAATAAAATTTACAGATGCAGCAATCTAGAATTTGGATGAAAGGTTTAGCATTGGGAAACACAAGAATGAAAAGTGATATTGTATTGTATATAGCTCTCAGTTTACAAAGCCTCCGATTATGAATAAACAATATAATGAAACTGTGTAGGCTTAATTGTTTTGGCTGGAGTATAAAGTAAGAACATTCCCACTTCTATGGAAAATCCTGCATTTAATATTCTACGTAGCCCTGAAGTTAAATTCTAGTATGAGAATGTGTTTCAAGTGAACTGGAAAGATATGAAATAAGAGCAACAAGCTGGGGTCTCAAGATGACGTCTGAAACGTGACTATTGCAACATTAACTTTAATGGGAAGCATATGTGCCTAAAGAGACCTACGCCCTGGAAATTGGGTCCAGGTGTGCCTAGGCTGACTTTTTTGGGTATCAGAACAGCATAACACTCCATTTCTCAGAGGGCAAAGCCAATACATCAAGTCTTTGTGGCACCTCTTTAAAGGAAACCAATTAAAGACAATTACAAAACTTTCCAACATTCAAATGCTCTCCAATGTGACAGAGGTTTAGTTTTAATACTGTTCTGTGCCTATTTCCAATCAAGGCAATTAAAAATGACTTTTTTCAATTATCTCTCACTTTATAGTTTATTTGAAGTGAAGGCAGCTGTCACTCAATTTCACCTTGTATTTATTTTGCCTCTAGCAGTTATATTGATTTGTATTGCTCTCCAAGGCCTAATTTACATTTGCATTATCCTCTGAAGTGTGTTCTACATTGGATCGCTTTCCAGAGGGCATTTGACAGATGGCGACGAGGTGTTATAATTCCTTAAATAAGACATCAGTACCCCACAACCACATGTATTGCACCCACTTGCAGGGCACCCCCATTCAGTTGAATGTGTCGCGTTCTGCGGGCAGTACTGCCTGCTGAACATAACAGTGGGCATCATTTTTGCAGTGCTGAGATGCAAAGCATTGCAGCAGTGGCATAGGTACACTAAGGATGGGCTCAGGCATGTTTGCAGCTCCACATGCCAGAGCCCGCCAGGAAGCTTACACTGGGCAGCTCTAATCACAGACAGTGAGACATTTCCCTTTCTGTGCAACCACGGATTGGGACCTTTATGGACCTTGCTTTGTGCAGCCATGTTGGAACAGGAAGGAGCCATATCCAAATTGTCCCCACAAAGTTGGGAGCATGAAATTGTCTGAAATGTCTTGGTATGCTGACGCCTTAAGAGTTCCCTTCACTGGAACTAAGGGGCCAAGCTCAAGCCCTGAAAAACAACCCCACACCATAATCCCCCCTCCACCAAATGATTTGGACCAGTGCACAAAGCAAGGTCCATAAAGATATGGATGACCAAGTTTGGGGTGGAGGAACTTGACTGGCCTGCACAGAGTCCTGACCTCAACCCAATAGAACACCTTTGGGCTGAATTAGAGTGAAGACTGAGTGCCTGACCTCACAAATGTACTTCTGGAAGAATGGTCAAACCTTCCCATAGACACACTCCTAAACCTTGTGGACAGCCTTCCCAAAAGAGTTGAAGCTGTTATAGCTGCAAAGGGTGGGCCAACTCAATATTGAACCCTACCGACTAAGACTGGGATGCCATTAAAGTTCTTGTGCGTGTAAAGGCAGGTGTTCCAATACTTTTGACAATATAGGGTTTATCCCCCTCCACTGCCCTTGCAGCTTATACGGGGAGTGGTTGGAAGGCAATAAAAAAACACAACACAACCACATGTTTTTACCGCTCCCCCCGCCACAAGTGTAAGTGTGCCATCATATTGGCCTCAGATCTTATCCTGAACCTCCCCTCCAGTCCTGAATGGAACTTAAAAGTATTTATATACTTTAACCACTTGCTTACAGGGCACTTAAACCCCCCTCCTATCCAGACCAATTTTCAGCTTTCAGCGCTGACGCACTTTGAATGACAATTGCGCGGTCATACAACACTGTACCCAAATGAAATTTTTATCATTTTTTCACCACAAATAGAGCTTTCTTTTGGTGGTATTTGATCACCTCTGCAGTTTTTACTTTTTGTTAAAAAAATGTAAAAAAAAGGAAAATTTATTGTCAAATACTTACCGTAATTTTCCTTTCCTGATGGACTCCATGGCAGCCTACGTGTGGGTTTACCCCGCCTCCTCTCCAATGCTATAGGACCCCATTCCCATAAATGAGCACTCACCACTAGCTACTGCGTTCCGTAACTAGCCTACTCCTTGACCAATGGGTGGGAACTCCGTCTGCCATGGAGTCCATCAGGAAAGGAAAATTACGGTAAGTATTTGACAATAAATTTTCCTTTTTCCTGACAGACTCCATGGCAGCCTACGTGTGGGAAATAACTAGCCAACCACACGGGTGGGTATGCTGAATCAAACCAAAAATTTTAATTTGACCTATCAACCGATAGGATTCTCAAACCAAAGTCTACAGAGGATAACGAAGCAGGCTCAATACAGTAATGAGACATGAAAGTGTTAATAGAGGCCCACGAAGCTGCTTTGCAAATTGTGTCTGGGGCCACATGTCGAGCTGCCGCCCATGAAGCTGCCATTCCTCTGGTGGAGTGAGCTGTCACCGCCTGTGGAGGAGCCAAGCCCT
The DNA here is from genome assembly GCA_037952835.1 of Lithobates septentrionalis. NCBI lineage: Eukaryota > Metazoa > Chordata > Amphibia > Anura > Ranidae > Lithobates > Lithobates septentrionalis. The sequence continues at coordinate 2,433,341 of JBBDGP010001068.1, read as the reverse complement.
TCGCTCTGTACGCTTGTTGAATAGTTTGAACGATCCAAGTAGCGAGTGTCCTGACTGAGGCTTTCTTTCCTTTGTTACTTCCCGAGTGAAGGATAAATAGATGGTCAGAACGCCTGAAGGGAGAAGTCATCGTTAGATAATTTTTAATTGCTTCTCCTACATCCAGAGGGTGAATTTCAGAGGACTCCAGAGACCTAAACGTGGGCAAGACTATTTCTTGGTTAACATGGAACACAGAGGACACTTTTGGGTTAGAACCCAGCATTGGGATAAGTACCACCCGATCCGGGAAGAATGTTAAGAAGGGTTCTTCACAACCCAGAGAGCCAATCTCAGAAACTCTTTTTGCAGATGTGATAGCTACTAGAAAGACTACTTTAGCTGAGAAGTCCTTGATAGAGAGCGGGGAAGGCCCCGAAGTACTGAGTCCGGAGATTGAGTCTAAGACAAGTGGCAGGTCCCATTTGGGGAACCTGGATCTCCTTTGAGGCTTGAGCCTTGAAGCGCCACGAAAAAATTGTCGAATTAGTGGATTAGTTGCCCAGGAGGACCCAGAGAAGGCCGATAGTGCAGAGACCTGAACCCTAAGCGAGCTGATGGATAATGGAAGATCTAAGCCTGTTTGTAGGAAACTGAGTATGTCTTGCACCCCCGGGTGTCTAAAAGACCTGCCGCTGGAGGAGCAAAAATCCACAAATTTAGACCAGATTCTGCTGTAAACTTTATTTGTGCTGGATCTTCTTGAACTCATGAGAGTTGATACTACCGTAGGAGCACAACCAAGCGAGATTAGCCTCTCCCTCTCAAGAACCAGACCATCAGTCTCAGCACTGCTGGGCACGGGTGTAGGACTGACCCCTGGGAAAGAAGGTCCGGCCTGAGAGGGAGAGGCACCGGGTCCCTGAAACTGAGTTGGACCAGGAGAGGGAACCAGGGTCTGTTCGGCCAGTATGGAGCTATCATCAATACTTCTGCCGTCTCTGAACGGAGTCTCCGCAGGAATCTCAGGATGACTGGGAGTGGCGGGAAGGCGTATGCCTTGCTGAACCTCCAGAGGTCCGTCAGTGCGTCTGACCCGAGAGCCTGACTGCAACGGCCTCTGGTGTAAAATTTCTCCAGCTTGAAGTTGTGGCATGAGGCGAACAGATCTACCTCGGTGATGATCCCCAGCGAGGAGACCCATCTGAACGTCTCCATGTGAAGAGACCACTCGTTGTTGTCCAGTTTGGTGCGTGAAAGGAAGTCTGCTTGAGCATTCTGGACTCCTGGGATAAATACTGCCGAGATATTGCAAAGATTCTTCTGCGCCCATGAAAGAATGGGTTCGACTTCCCGAAGAAGAGTGGGACTCCGGGTACCCCCTTGCCTCTTCACGTAGGCAACGGCCGTTGTGTTGTCCATTCTTAATAGTATTGACTTCCCTTTCAGAAGATGAGAGAAGGCCTGTAGAGCACACCAGGCTGCCCTGAGTTCTAGAACGTTCGAACCTGGGACTGCACGGCAGGAGTCCCATTTGCCTTGGGCGAGGTTCGAGCCGCAGAGGGCCCCCCAACCCGTCCCGCTGGCGTCGGTCGTCACCGTGACCCAGGAGATGGGAACGATGGAATGACATGCCAGAAGATTCTTGCGTTGAAGCCACCAAAGGAGGCTGTTCCTCATTGACGAGGTCACCCGGATGACTTGACTCTTGTCCCCTGTTTTCCATTGCTGCAGAAACCCCGACTGGAAGGGACGTAACCTCCACAAGGCCCACTTGACCATGGGCGCCGTAGACACCATTGTACCGATAATTTCCAGACACTGAGAGGCTCTTAGGTGTGAGGCATGTACTGCCCGAGAGATCCTGTCTCGTACTACCGGAATTTTCTGTAGTGGAAGGGAAATGGTGCCACTTACAGTGTCGAACTGAGCTCCTAGGTATATTAGGCGCCGTGTTGGTTTTAGATGACTTTTTGCCAAGTTCAGGAGCCACCCAAAACTGGAAAGGGTGGAGATCACCTGTTGTCGATGGGCTAGCAGCTGTTCCCTGCTTTGCGACAGCACCAGGAGGTCGTCGAGGTAGTGGTAAAGACGTACCCCTTTCAGTCTTATGTGAGCTACCGTGGCCAGAAGGACTTTTGAGAAGACCCGGGGGGACGTTGTCAACCCGAAGGGGAGGCAGATAAACTGGAGATGATCTTGCCCTACCTGGAAGCGGAGGTATTTGTGAAACTCTTCCTCTATCGGGACGTGAAAATAAGCGTCCTTTAGGTCGATGGAAATCATCCAGTCGCCTGGCTGAATAGCTTGCTGAATAGTCGACAGCGTTTCCATCTTGAATTTCCCTGGTTTTATGAACTCGTTGAGGTATGTCAGGTCTATGACCGGGCGCCAAGAGCCACTCTTCTTTTGAACCAGGAAAAGAGGGGAGTAAATTCCCTGAAACCACTCGTCCCTCGGGACGTACGCCACTGCCCCTTGAGACTTCAGGAGATCCACATAGGACAATAGCGCCTGCTTTTGATCTTCCGCCCGGGGCAGAAGAGTGGGGACAAATCTGGGGGGCGGTGCACTGGAGAAGGTCCACCTGTGACCTGTCGAGACCGTCTTTATTACCCAAAAGTCCGAGATCGAGGCCACCCAGACGTGCCGGAAGAGGCGCAGCCGCGCCCCCACCCGACCCGCCTGGGCGGGCGCAATCTCAAAAAGACCTCGCCTGTTCATGGCCGCTGGGTGCCTGGCCTTTAGTGGATTTGCGAAAAGATGTCTGGCCCCTGCTCCAATTCCTTCTGAAGTCCCTACCGGGCTTATAAGAGCGAGCTTCCCTAGAACGCTCCGGAGAGCGTCTTCTGAACTGCGGCTTCTTCCGACCCAGAAGGCGCTTGTCCTGTGGGAGAAATCCCGACTTGCCACCCGTGGCTCGCGTTATGGCATCATCTAGCTTATTGCCAAACAGCGAGGATCCCTCGAAGGGGATTTTGCACCAAGCCTGCTTGGAAACGGGGTCAGCAAGCCAAGGGCGTAACCACAGGGCCCGTTTAGCCGTGACCGATGACAGCATAATTCGCGCCAATAGGCGAATCAAGTCAATGGACGCCTCTCCCAAGAACACCGCCGCTAGCTTCAATTCTGCAGCTGCTGAACTTCCCGCTAGCTCTTCTGAAACCCCTTTAAGGAAGGAATCCACATTCTCCGTCCAAGCCTCCATGGCTTTTGACATGGCTGCCAGAGCAAGAGCAGGTTTGCAGGCCGTTCCGGCCAACCCGTAAATCCTCTTCAGGTCTTGGTCGATCCTTCTTTCAAGACCATCCTTGAAGGACACTGCATCTTCCAAGGGAAGTGTAATATGCTTAGCCAGGCGCATCAGAGCTGCGTCCACAAGGGGAGCATTCTCCAGATACTTCACCTCTTCTGACTTGAAGGGATATAATCTGGAGGTTTTATTAGTCATAGAGGACTTCCTGTCCGTCTTACTCCATTCCTCATCAATGATCTCTTTCAGCTCAGAAAGGAGCGGGAAACTTGCGCGTTCTTTCCCCAAATGTTTGAAGAATTTCTTCTGCTTGGCCGGGGGAGTAGATGGGTCTTCCCATTTAAGAGCTTCCTTGATTGCCTTAATTAAAGGTGACACCATACTAAAATCAAAGCCTCCTATTTCCTCTTCTTCCTGAGGATCATCATCCGAGGAGTCAAGGGAGGCCACGTATGGCTGTGAAGTGCCCGGATCTTCACGGGATTCGTCAGCCGGGGGGCCAGATAATGTAGTAGACTGGCTCAATGTGTGGGGAGGATCCAGCTCCCTCAAGGATTGCTGTACCACTCGTTTAACGAGAGTTTCCAGACGCTGGTTCTCCGATTCTTTCTCCCTAGTCGCCCGGGCATAACAACGGTCACACAGTGACTTGCCCTCTGGAACTCGTGTTCCACATCCCCAGCAGGCTCTGCGGTCAGAGCGGCTGTCGTGGCGTTGGGAGCGGTGTCTCGAGGAGGAATGAGAGCGTCTCATCTGGTGGCTTCCAGACTTAGAGTCATGCCTGGATCTTGAAGGTGACTGGTGTTGTGGCCTGGCAAGGTCTCTGTTATTCTGGACCACAATTTGAGGGTCCGATCTGCAAGGGCTGGGAGAAAAAACACAGTAGGGAGGGGGAAAAGGCGAGACCAACATCAGATAACGCAATTCACAGTGCGACTGACTCTCAACCCCTCCCCTCATAAGCACATACCTTGTGCGTGAGGGCTGGCCACTTAAAGGCGGTGAATTGTCCGAGCCTTCCATATGAAGCGCGACACAGCACGGATTAGTCTGCAGAAAAAGAAGGCGGCCTGAACGGGCCAAGATACCAGTAAAAAAGGGGACAATCTGCCCCACAATACCCTCAGCCTATTATGACTGGATGACAAACATAACTTTTCTTTTCTTTTTTTTTTTTTTTTTTTTTTAAATACAAAGTATAATAGGCACTCACCTAAAGCAGACTAGGGCTGGAGATGGGGAAGAGAAACCGCTCTGCTCCTAATCACTGAGAGACATTCCCACTGTGAAGGAGTCTATGAGCTGAATTTAAATCCCCCGCCCATGACGTCACCATCTGACCCCGCGCCTGCGCCGTCAGACGGTGACCGTACTGCGCATGTGCGGATAGCCGAGCGTTCCGCCGTTCTGCGCACGCGCCAGCCAAGCCTCGGACCCGAGGAGGCTACCGCGCATGCGCGAGTATTGCGGACGGCCGAACCCGGAAGAGCTGGGGCGAGATGGAACGCACAAGCGTTCCAGCCGCCATGAGGGGGAAGAACGGTCTCCACAGAGACTGCGATGGTCATAGCCAAGCCAGGAAAACCTAGGGAGAGACAGACAAACACACAAAAAAACCTGCCATGGATATACATTTTTATAAGCTTCCGACCTTGCCAGCCGCTGATGTCCCTGGACGTCCGGCATACAGAGGCGACCATCCTTCCACCAAAAGGGTAAATATCAGCCTCTACCTGCTACTCGCCCGCCCATGGCTGGGCCCTGAGCTGCACCGCAAAAAGGTATGCCATGATCCTGGATCCGTCCGACCGGACGCGAACAACTTGTGTAGGTCCATTGGAGGAGGACAAAAAAGGAACGCAGTAGCTAGTGGTGAGTGCTCATTTATGGGAATGGGGTCCTATAGCATTGGAGAGGAGGCGGGGTAAACCCACACGTAGGCTGCCATGGAGTCTGTCAGGAAACTGAATTTTTTTAAAAAATGTTTTTTATTTTTTCATATTTTGTTAAAAAAAATTTAAAACGTGTCATTTTTCTCCTTCATTGATGTACGCTGATGAGGCGGCAGTGATGAGCACTGATGGGTGGCAGTGATGGGCAGCACTGCCGGGTGGCACTGATTGGCACTACAGGTGGGCATTGATAGGTGGCACTTGTGGGCATTGATAGGTGGCACTGTGGGCACTGTTAGGTGGCACTGTGGGCACTGTTAGGTGGCACTTTTAGGTGGCACTGATGAGGCAGATGTGCCTCTTCAACTTGGGGACCGATGTCCCTCATATCCGAGCCGGTGATCGGCTTTTTTTTCTACTCACGCTGTCAGTAAAAAAAAAAAAAAAAAGATTACCGATCTTTTGTTTACATCATGTGATCAGCTGTCATTGGCTGACAGCTGATCACATGGTAAGGGGCCAGGACCGGCCCCTTACTCGGAACGGTGATCAGCCGAGTCTCAGTGACTCGGTGATCACAGCGCGCCCTGCAGGGCGCGTGCAGGGAGCGTGCACAGGGGAGGCCGTCACATGACGGCCTCCCGGGAATTAAGGTCCGCGCTGTGGCCGTTATTCGGCCATAGCGCGGATGTCAGGTGGTTAATGCTTATAGTCTGAACATAGGTGCACTTTTAATATATAAAAATATGCACTGCAATTTATATAATAAAAACCCTCTAGGGAATTAATTTGCAAGAGTGTCTACAGGTACGTGAATTTGGGACAAGCACAGCACGTGGTGTCCATACAGAGTTCCCTCCTTCTGATGGGGATTCAAAGACACTAATTCTGACATCTCAAGACTCCCGCGAGGTGTGGGAGCCTCCTGCATTTTGGGGGCGGCTCTCGGACACCCGCAAGTGCTGCCCGATATCCCGGCTGCGGGACTGATCCTTGATTGTCCCCTGGTTCACAGCCGGGGATGATGGGTGCAGCAGGAGGGACAGCTGTGATCACCGATCTCCCTGTATAGCTGACATCCGCTTCTCCTTCTCTCCCTCCCGCGGCTGATGGCTAAAAAGCTATACAGGGAGATCAGTAATCACAGCTGTCCCTCCTGCTGCACCGATTATCCCAACTGTTCCCTGTATCCTCCTCCTCCAGCCCCCCTCCATGTCCTTCAGCCACCCTTCTTCTCCGGCTCCCTGTCCTCCTCCTCCTCCGCCCCCCTTGTCCCCCACAGCCAGCTTCCCTCCTCTCCTGCCAGCTGTGGGGATCTGTCAGGATGGCGAGCGGAAGAAGGGACCGATCATTTACCGGCCCCTGCCTTTTCTGAATTGGACACAGTGAGCGAGATCGCTCCTGTGTCCTGTGAAAACTGAGCAGAGTAACCTGTGTGCTACTCTGCTCAGTTTATGAATGGACAGGAGCTACTGTCTCCTGTCCATTCATCTTCAATGCTGAGAAAGGGACTGGGGAATCTGTGTCCTCAGCCTCTTTCTCTGTCTCAAAGGGCAGATGGCAGGGTTCTATTTAGACCCCTGATATCTTACCAAAGCCCCCCTCCCAAAGAGGGTTGATTAAAAAAATAAAAAACTACTGACAGCACCCCTTGCCTTACCAACACTGTCCACTGCCCAACCCCCTCCCCCAAAAAAGCATTTTAAAACAAAATAATTAAATTGTAAAACAAACAATATGTAGAAATAAAAACTGCTGACACCATCCACTGCCCTACTGACACCATCACCGCCACATACTCCCCACCCCTTCCCAGAAGCACTGTGAAAAAAATATTTTAAAAAAATATTTGAAGAAAATAATAAACAACAAAATTGTAAAAAATAATAGAGAAAATAATAACAATAAAAAACTACTGACACACTGCTCTACTGACACTGTCCAGTACCCCCACCGCCAATCATTGTGAAAAACAAAAAATAAAAAAATAAATTGTAAAAAAAAATTAAAAAAATAAAAATAAAAATAAAGAACTACTGACACCGTCTACTGCCCTACTGACACCATCCCGAACATACTACTCACCGCTGTACACTCCACACTCCTCACATGCACATTATACCCACCTACATACACTCTGCACTCCTCTCCTGCACATACTACCCATCGCCATACACTCCGCACTGTACATTCTGCATGTAAGTCATCTCAGACTCTATAAAACCACACCCCATTTAAGCCACGCTCAATATGTAGCACGGTTTAGGCCACGCCCACCTCCCGGAAATGAGTTTGCCACCTCCCTGAAATGAGTTTTTGCAGGTTGGGATGTCTGCTAATTCCCTTTAAGGGTTCCCTCTTCATATGATTAACAGCAGGCAGTGGGAGGATCCATAGGCTATAGACTGTCTGAAGTTGGCTATAGAATCCACCCACTGCCTGCTCTCAAGCACAAGGAGCACAGACCTGATTATCTCAGCTTCCCTATCAGACTCCACCCACTGTCAGTGTCACTGGTTGCTATAAGTTAGTTGGCTGTGAAGCCAACAGCATCCTTGACATCCAGTGACAGGTGGGGAGTGGGTAGCGGCATGCTGCCTGCTATACAGAATATATATTCACAGTCCTCTGTCCATGGCGCTGTTGAGCGATCTGGTAGTTCATTCCCTCTTTTTGTTTGTGTGTATTTGCCTATCCATACGAGGTACGAGCAACCAGATACACAGACAAGTCTGCAGGAGTCCTGCCTGGCACCTATGATCTGCTGATCGCAGGTGCAGGCCTGGGACAAGGGGTGCTGTATCATGTGAGGTGGGAGAGGCACCACAAAGAGATTGGGGGTAAGGATTGTTCTAGGAGGGAAAATTTAGGGAGGTGTGCTAAGAGTGGTGATTTGGGGGGGGGGGGGATTTGTGTTGAGAGGGGAGATGGGGGGAAAAGGATTTGTGCTAGGAGGGGGGATTTATGATAGAAAAAGTAATATGGTTGTAGTAGTAGTAGTAGTATGTATGTAGTATGATTTGTGCTAAGAGGGCAAAATGTTTTGGGGTGGGGGATTTATGCTAGTAGAGATGATTGGGGGGGTATTTGTGCTAGGAGGAGAAAATTGGACGGAGGGGATTTGCACTAGGAGGGGAGGATTTGGAGTGGGGGGGGGGATTTGTGCTCAGAGGGGAAATTTGAGTTGTAGAGGATTTGTGCTAGGTGGGTCAAGGTTTTTTTTTTGTTTTGTTTTTTGGGGGGGGGGGCGATTTGTGCTGGGGTCATCTGGGGAGAGAAAGGATTTGAGCTGGGGGGGGGGGGGGTCAAAGATTTGTGCCAGGATGGAGGATTTCAGGAGGGGCGGGTTTGCTGGGAGGAAGGGGGGATTTATGCTTAGGGGCAAGCATACAATTTAGTGCTCGATTTATTTATTTTTTTTACTGACACATAATGTTACATCTTGGGGGGGGGGGGGGGGGGTGCAATTTGCCATGTTCACCCTGGGCTCTAGATAACCTTAACCCAGCACTGCACTTTATCCTTTAAGAATACTTTTTTTAAAAAAACAAGAGTTTAGTGTCACTTTAACCTTTCCCTACTGTATCCAAAATGTTTGCCTTTAGGCTGCTTTCACACTTCTCCATTGATAAAATGCTTTAAAAACACATATGCGCTGCATTGTATAGGAAGCTCACAAATGTGTAGTCCTTATCAAGTTAGGGGCTAGGGTTAAGAAAGACAGACAACAGGAAGTCGATTGTTTCTTGGAGTGCATCTGTCAGGAAAGGCTTGCTGGGAGCAACAGTTCCACGCGGGCGTGTGTGCGCATCTGTGCGCGCGCGGGTGTACGGTTGTTGGCGCCAGAAGCGCTATTTAAACTCTGTCATGACAGGGGAATGTTGCTGCTTGATCTACAGCGTTCCCTGAGAGATTCCTGTGTTCCTGATCTGTTCCTGAAATTACCGGCTTACCCTGTGCCATCCACCTGCACCTGACCTCGGCCTGTCCACGACCTCGCTCCTGTCTAATGCTTTGGCTTACCTGCACCAGTCTGTTACCGACCAGGCTTGTCCAGTGAGCTTCCTTTAGCCTTCTGCATCTATTCCAGTACTGCTCTCCTGTGCATGACCCGGCCTGCCAGACCTTCCTGCGTGTCATCCCTGGGACCATCCACCTGCATCCTGTGAAGTGCCTGCCTTCTAGCTTCAGCTTTACAGCCTGCTGCATCCCACCTGCTGTTCCAGTGTCTCAGCTGCGTCCGGAGCATCAGCCCTGCCTATCAGCTGTTGATCCTGCCAGGTGCTGTCCTGTACTCCTGTGCCTCCTGTCAGCTCTACCAGGGGCCACGAGTCAGGATCGTAAGGGAGGCCTCCCTCTGCATATCGGGCTCAATAACCAGGTACGTGGCAGCATCAGAGTTCTGGAGAGACAACATAAACAATCCTTAGCTCGTGACATGGGCGTCAACTTACAAAATTTACGTGACTCTCTCAATTCTCTCCTATTGGTCAAAGCAAAAACCAAACTCATGTATTTGCGGAGACTCTTCTATGAGCTTGGTGGTACACCTGGCAGACCTTTGGCTCGTGCGTTACGGGAGACCAAATCACGTTCCTATATCCTCTCACTGACGACCCCCTCGGGTCAAAAACTTTTCCAATTGTTTCCGCAGTTACTACGAGAAACTTTACAACTTGACCCCTATGGGGACAGATCCTAACTCTCTGGTCCATACTATAATAGATGATTACCTGCTCTCCTCAGGTGTCCCCATGCAGAGGCGGCTCTAGGCTTTGTGAGGCCTTAGGCAAACCTAGACATGAGGCCCCACTCACGCCCATAATGGGAAAAATAATTAAAGCAATAAAAAATAACTGTGTGCCCCCCCCACAGCGTTGCCGGCTTCCCTCCTCTTCTCTCTCGCTGACTGCTGTGGGGAATTTTCAGGAAAAGGGGACAGTAAACATGTAATTTACCAGCACCTTCTATTTCTAAATGAACACAGTGAGTGATCGGTACTGATCACTCACTGTGTTCATTTATAACTGTAGCAGAGTAAACTGTGTTTACTATGCTTTGGTTAGTGAATTAACAGGAGCCTCTGTCTCCTGTTCATTCATCTGCAGTGCAGCTGAGGCTACAGAGAAAGGGACTGGGGAATCTGTGTCCTCAGTCCTTTTCTCTGTCTCAAAAGTGAGAAGACTTCAGGGGTCTGTTTCTAAACAGACCCCTGATATCTCACTAAAGAAACCAAAAAACTCTCACCAAAAAAAGGTAAAAGAAATGTAAAAATTGTAAAAAAAAAATAAAAAACATTAAAATAGTTAAAAAAAAAAATCTGGCTAAAATTTCTAATCAGACTAAGTAGTATGTACAGAAGAGGAGTGCGGAGTGTATAGAGGTGGGTAGTAGGTACATGAGAGGGGTGCAGAGTGTATGGTGGGGAGGGTAGTATGACATGAGAGGGGTGCGGATTGTATGGTGGGGTGTAGTATGACATGAGAGGGGTGCGGAGTGTATGGAGGTCGGTAGAATGTACATGAGGGATGTGGAGTGTATGGAGGTGGGTAGTATGACATGAGAGGGGTGCGGATTGTATGGTGGGGTGTAGTATGACATGAGAGGGGTGCGGAGTGTATGGAGGTCGGTAGAATGTACATGAGGGATGTGGAGTGTATGGAGGTGGGTAGTATGACATGAGAGGGGTGCGGAGTGTATGGTGGGGGGTAGTATGACATGAGAGGGATGCGGAGTGTATGGTGGGGTCTAGTATGACGAGAGGGGTGCGGAGTGTATGGAGGTCAGTAGAATGTACATGAGGGATGTGGAGTGTATGGAGGTGGGTAGTATGTACATGAGGGGTTCGGATTGTATGGTGGGGGGTTGTATGACATGAGGGGTACGGAGTGTATGGTGGGGGTATTATGACATGAGAGGGGTGCGGATTGTATGGTGGGGGGTTGTATGACATGAGAGGGGTGTGGAGTGTATAGAGGTGGGTAGTATGTACATGAGAGAGGTGCAGAGTGTATGGTGGGGGGTAGTATGACATGAGAGGGGTGCGGAGTATATGGTGGGGGGTAGTATGACATGAAAGGGGTGCGAAGTGTAAGGAGGTGGGTAGTATGTACATGAGAGAGGTGCCGAGTGTATGGTGGGGGGTAGTATGACATGAGAGGGGTGCAGATAGTATAAAGGTGGTATATGGTGTGAACAAGCCCTAATCACTGCAGAGGCCACCTTGCAGTGGCATGCATAGAGCAAATGAAGTTAGCTGCACAGCACCAGAACTAGCCTCCCAACCTGCTGCAGACACTGCTCTCACTGCCCCCACATCTCAAACTCCTTACTCAAGTCCTGGCAAACAAGTCTCAAGTGCTCCAACAAAGCTGCTAGCTCACCTCCTTCCACACCTGACAGAACGAACTCGCATGTCCGTGCGTGCATGCATCCCTCCTGGGTACAGCAGTGGCCGGCAGCTCTGCCTCCACCTCTACATTTTGTCTGCAGGTGGCACTGGAGAGTGCAGAGAGGAGACTTCAGGTTGGCGCGGCGGTGCTGTTCATATAGCAGCGCTGTATACGAGGGACCCTTTACCGGACCGGCACGCAGCTTGGGGACACTGACCGTGGGATATTCCCTTCCACTCACACACACAAGCTGGGCAAATTAGGCGGCTGCGAGGCCTGAGGTGACCGCCTAATTTACCTAATTAGAGAGCCACCTCTGTCCCCATGTTGACATCCCAGGAAAGAGAAGAAATGGAAGGCCCTATTACAGAACCAAAAGTTCTCACGGTCATCCAGGGAATGGAAACGCAAAAGGCGCCGGGCCCCACCGGGTTTCACCTCCTTTATAATGGTACGCACGCAAGTAGGGTTCATCCCAACCAGAGAAGCCAGATATGACACAAGTAGGGCCTTGAATCTTATCCACTTGGCCCGGTCTAGGAAAACCCCAATGTTGCTGATTTCAGCCGATGCAGAAAAGGCCTTTGACCGGGTCAACTGGGTTTTTTAGAAATGCATGTTGCGATACCTTGGATTGGGTCCCAATATGTGTCAGTGGATAGAGGCAAATTATTCCCATCCCTCAGCTGTGGTTCGGGCCAATGCAGCAATTTCCTCTCCCTTCTCCCTGGGCAATGGAACTAGACAGGGCAGTTGCCCTTGATATTTGTATTGGTACTGGAACCCTTGAGGGCCCATATTAGGGACAAGCCAAATATAAAGGGCATTGGTGCAAGTAACACACATCACAAAGTCACGGCCTACGTCGACAATTTCTTGTTCTTTATAACAAGCTCTGAGACTCTGAGCTCTCCCAATTTACTGAAGGCCCTTAGAACGTACTCCATTCTTTCTAATTACAAAATTAATGTGCACAAATCCGAAGCTTTGAGCATAAATTTGCCCAATGAGACTCTACGTAACATACAACAGAACTTACCCTTCTCTTGGGTTCTCAACAAAATCAAATATCTCAGCGTTAATCTCACCCCGTCACTGTTTGAGGTCTTCAAAAAAACTTTTTCCCCTGGCTTGCCTCTCTCCAACTAGATCTCAAGCACTGGCATCAGCATTTTTTCTCCTGGTTTGTTAGGAACAGTATCTGAAAGATGTCAGTTTTGCCGAAACTATTATATCGCTTTTAAATGCTACCAATAGCTGTCCCATTTCACTTTTTGTGGTTGGTCCTTGGCAAGTTTTTGAATTTCCTCTACTGCCACAAAACCAAAAGACTGTCCCACCGTATCTTGACCTTATCAAAGGACCAGGGTGGTATAGGGTTTGTTGTGGCAGACTTTTAATCTGTCTGCGCCCCTGAAATCTCACCCTTTGATAGGCACTACTTTCTCGGTAATATCTACAATGGGTTGTGTCACGATGATCCCTCCCATCCCCTCACCTTGTGTCACCTGTTATTGGTGCTCAAGAGTTCCCTTCCAGTCTGTCAGGGAGGAGGTTTATGGAATGTATCTTGACCAACCGGTTTAGACTTTCTTCTTGAGGGTCGATGGTGCACTATCGACTAAATTCAAGGACAGGTGGCAAGCAACAAAGATTAGACACTTTCTCACCTCCTTGCAATATGTACCCTCCCCTAGTCATTCCTTGTCTGCATTTGAGAGGCTCTGCCTAGACCCCGCGCCTCTCCGCCACCTTCTGTCATTAATGTACACAATACTGATTGAGCCCCAAGAAGGCTTTATACCTCCCTATCTGATTTGGGAAAATGATCTGGGCCTTCTCAAAGGAACAAAGAGAGCGTATTATGTATTTTGCGCACCGCTGCTCAATTGCGAGTAGATTCCAGGAGGTAGGGTTTAAGGCCCTGACTCGATGGAATGGAGTTCCCAGCCAATCTGGTCGCTTCTCCTCCCGGCCAATCCGGTCTTAAGACCCGCTTCCTGTCCTGATTGGCCGAGAGGAGAAGCAGGAAGACAATAGCGAATGTTGATTCGCTAATGTCACAAGTGGGTGAGCTCATAGCGCAGTGCTCTGTGCCCCGAGCCCAAGCTTTTTGAAGCCAATTAGAGCCTCAAGCTCTAATCATGTGCTTCAAAAATAAAAAAAAAAACCTCATAGAAATCTATACGTCCGGCACCCCGAATGGAGATTAGGGGCCGCCGCATGGAGATTAAGGGGGCGGCACCCCTGCGCCCTTTATGGACCGTTGTTCAGAACCCCCATCAGTTAGTCAGTGGATAGCTGTGGTGAATGAAATTAACCTGATGGAACAATTAATGGCAGCGTTAAAATGAAAAGAGGAACAATTCAATAAAACCTGTTCAATACCTATCTTCCCCTATTGAGCTTGCTTATTCGCTTTTCCTTCCTGCTCTCGCCTTCTTGTCTTCTAACTTCTGTGACGTAATGCATTTTTTTTCTATTGCAAAATTTGTTTGTGTACACCTGCCTCTGGGTGATTTTAGTGTCTTACACTGTTGCATTCTATGTCAGACTAATGTAGTGTTTTTGTTGCCGTGTTGACATCACCTTATATGCTTTGTACCTAGTATATGGTATTACCCTATCATTAGTTTGTGTAACATTTTATAATTATTGTACCCTATATCAATGCTGGATTTGTATTGTCCTTGCTGGTGCACACAATATACCCTAAATGATAAAATCACATATGCGTTTTTGATGCATTTCTGGTTTGTTTTCGGCGTGTGCATCTGTCAAACATGAACACGTGACTCAAAAAATGTACCAAAAATACAACCGCAGTGCATTTTTGATACATTTTTTACAAATTTTTCTATTCATTGCAGTGGGGAGCTGTGTTTTTGCTGCAGTTTTGAAAGCACACCTAATATGCAGCAAACAGGATTTTTTAAAACGCAGCTGATCGGTGTGAAGAGCTCCTTAGGATTTAAAGGGATACAGTTTTTATGCATTTTTCTAAAATATAGTTTAGGAATTAGCATTTACCAGCTCTCTGTATGCATTAGGATGTTAACATTATGCCATTTGTTATTTTTCTAGATTTCTTACAATGGAGAGTTATTATTCTCAATATTTTGTATGCATCATTGCCTTTCTTGGACTACCAGCAAAGGTAAGTTATTTTTTTTTCAAGTATCTGAAACTTTTGCACTATAAAATAGATGTAGCCAGGTACTGGGCTATGACAGTATGGGGAAGGAGACATTGCTCTTATTTACTTTGGCCTTGGTGATGTTAATGTTGTACTACACAATCGTCCACTGGCCCGCAGGGGGAGATCTGAGTCCAGTGAACCCATAGACCTCAATGCAGAGGACCTGGAATCCTGGGAGGTGTAGTCTGAAGCCACAGCCATGTATTGGTACGTTTGACTCTATGAACTACAGGTCCCAATAGACTGTGTGAGAAGGGAGGAGCTAGGGAGAGCTTTTATTGAATCCCCCAGGAAAAGCCTGCTCTCTTGGTGCCTCGGGAGTCCACACATCCAGACCTGTCTGCGTGAGCAGGAGACAGAGCCAGTCCTAAAGAGCCTGAAGTTGAGGGCAAGATCACCTGGAAATCGGCAGCACTGCCAGCCTTGTCGACTTTGTGGGATTGGTGCCAAGAACAGAGCATTCACCAGATTCACTGCTCTGACAGTTTGAGTTGCAGTCACACCAGGAAAGCACTGAAGGAACCCCTTCCACTGAAGAAGCCTACCGCCACCTTGAGCAGTTAGTGAGAGGGCCACTGGCCCAATTTTGTACTGTTTATCAGTGTTATCAGCCATATTGCTGAGAGCAAGACAATTATAGTACCCAACCATAGCAATTCCATACCTCATTTTCTTCAAGTCCATACCGCACCAGTACCAACTCGGAGCTGTGGTTGTATTGGACTATCATTATATCTAGATCACTCCTATTTTCACCTTGCACTGAATTATTTTACACCTGTTGTCACCTTACTGTATGCAGATTTAAAGGACCACCATAATTGCACCAACACTCACTTAAAGAGCCCCAACTTTAGCTGGCAGAAGATCAACTTTATGGACTGCCCCTAGAATCCATCTTGCAGATTTCCCTAATTTGACCTTCACTGTTTCTGTTGTTCAATTTTGACCATGCCTACCCAGTCGATTTAGGCCTAGCACAGCCGTCATCGATGTACACTGACAGTATAGCTCCTGCATTGTTAAATCAAGTCTCATTACTGCCCACTGCTGCACTTGAGGTGACACTGCTATTGTTTATGCTGATCTGGGCAGTTTATTCCATTTATGCCTAACTCTCATTGTTAGCCATTCTGCATGCTGGACTCTGCTACCACAATTGTCAACTTATTTGTACTTGCTTGGTTATCAACTTTACTGAGTATTAATACATTGAGTTTACCTTTGCTAACTGCTTGGTTCTTGTTAGGAATTATTTGCTGTGTTTCACTATGTTTGCTTGTCCCTTCTGCTGCACCTGATGTGTCAGAGAGGCTGAGCCCCTTAAGGAGGTCGAGGGAAAGAACATAGAACCTGTCTTAACCAGTAGCTCCTTTGGGGGCAAAGCTACAAATATTATAAGTAATGTGGTTGGAAAAAAATTGAAATCCCTCAAAGTAATGCATAATCTGTTAAAGAGACTCAGTAATGATTCACCTGCCATCAGGAAAATGCAGAGCTGCCACTAATGACCTTTTGAATAGTCCAACTGCCTGGTTCTTAAAATGACCCACTGGTTGTCAACAACCCAGAGCAGTCATGCAGATAAGGAAAGTCTAAGGCAAGGTTCACATATGTTTGCTGCGGATTTGTGCCTGTAGTCCAGTCAACGCTGTATCCTAGCCTAGGGCAGCACGGAAAGAGTCCCCACCAGCTACAGTGTAGCGCCAGTCTTATGGGGCGGTCTATACAATGTTCCTGGTAAAATAGCACATAAATAGTGGGTGCTGCAGCGATTACCAGTTGGGTCCTGGAAGCATCAGACAAACGTACATCTTCGCCAGCACACCATGGATCAGCAAGAAGTTGTCCAAGAAGGTTTTTAATGAAAAGTTACATCACAAAAGAGGTGCAACGTTTCAGGGCCGCGCAGGACCCCTTCATCAGGCATTGGACAGGGTGCATAGTGTCAGACAATATATATATATATATATATATATATATATATATATATATATATATATATATACACACAGTGGTCACCAATCAAAAAAGACATGTGCAGAATGAAAAGTAGTACACTCCCCCTCCCTCTGACGTCAGAATGACGTCAGAATCCCGCCATAAAGTATTAAAAACTGTTGTGTATAGAAGTAACATAAATGGTTAAGGGTCCTGGCATTTAAAAATCGTGGAGTGCGGATCGCCTCTCCAGAAAATGCCTAATGGTACCCGATCAGCTGTATACGCCGAATGCGCCCACTTGGGGCATAATGTTTTCTAGGACCCAGCGACAGCTTGTCAGCTGGAAGCCCTAGGAGCCTATCACATAGCGCCACGTGTGCTGCGCATGTGCCCACCACCGTGGCAACAGCTCTACGGGAAGGATGCCTGACAGCGGTGACGTGTGGCCGGCGCCGCGTCGGGTATCCAAGGAGGGTTGTGTGCGTGTAGGAGAGCAAGGAAATGAAGAGCGATAGAACGAAGGAGAAGTGAAAAAAGGGGGTGGAGAAAACAGTGATGCAAAGGGGAAAGAGAAAGAGAAAAAGAAAAAATGTGAAAGGAGGAACAACGGAAGAAGGAAAAGAAAGGGGGAGAAAAGAGATTAGGCAAAGCAGGAGAACAAAAACTGAGGATAGAAAAACACATGTAACAGCAGAAGGAAAAAAAGAAAAAGGAAAAAGGTGAAAATAAGTGAAAAAATTTACGGTCCGCTTCTTTCCCCCACCCCTTCCCCTCCTTCCTCCCTTCCCCCTCTTTTTCTTCTCCCCCTCCCCTTACCCTTTCTCTTTTGATTCACACATACTTTTCCCCTTTGACATTTTTTCACTTATTTTCACCTTTTTCATTTTTCTTTTTTTCCTTCTGCTGTTACATGTGTTTTTCTATCCTCTGTTTTTGTTCTCCTGCTTTGCCTAATCTCTCACAGAAACCAGTGACGGCCGCCGTCGTCACTGGTTTCCGTGACGATGGCAGCCCCGCTGTCAGGCGTCCTTCCCGTAGATCAGTTGCCACGGAGGTGGGCGCATGCGCGTCACAAGTGGCGCTACTTGATAGGCTCCTAGGGCTTCCAGCTGACAAGCAGTCGCTGGGTCCTAGAAAACATTATGCCCCGAGCGGCACATTCGGCGTATACAGCTGATCGGGTACCATTAGGCATTTGCTGGAGAGGCGATCCGCACGCCATGATTTTTAAATGCCAGTACCCTTAACCTTTTATGTTACTTCTATAGACAACAGTTGTTAATACTTTATGGCGGGATTCTGACGTCATTCTGACGTCAGAGGGAGGGGGAGTGTACTTCTTTTCATTCTGCACATGTTTTTTTTGATTGGTGACCACTGTATATATATATATATTGTGTCTGACACTATGCACCCTATCACATGCTTGATGAAGGGGTCCTGAGCAGCCCCGAAACGTTGCACCTCTTTTGTGATGTAACTTCTTTTCATTAAAAACCTTCTTGGACAACTTCTTGCTGATCCATGGTGTGCTGGCGAAGATGTACTTTAGTCTTATAGGGCGGACTGGGCTGAGAGGCAAATTAGTCTAGCGCCCCCATAAAGTGGCCGCACTGCTTCCGGTATGCGGGCGGCCGGCATTGTGGGGGGGGGGGGGGGGCGCCGCTTCTAATTTTGACTGTTCTATCATCCTGGACCACAGACCTTCCTCACTGTGCTATATGTTTTCTGCTGCACCGTTGGCATGGTTATATCTTCTTAGTCCTCTCCATAAAATTATCAGAAATTTGTGCTTAAAGCGGGGGTCCACCTAAACCGCCAAAAAAAACCCTAGTTAGACTTACCGGTAACGGTATTTCTACGAGTCTTTCAGGACAGCACCTGGAGAGAGCGCAGCTCCACCCACTTTCCCAGGAAACACTGCAGTCAGTTTCTTTAAAGACCGGACACTTCCACCATGGCCTCAGTTGTTCATAGAGTACCTCCAGCCATGCTGAAATTAGATAAGCAGAACACAGCAATAACACATCTTACAACCTTAAAATTTAGGACGGGTCATCGGCGCTGTCCTGAAAGACTCGTAGAAATACCGTTACCGGTAAGTCTAACTAGGGTTTTCTCCCTTCGTCTTTCAGGACAGCACCTGGAGATGATAAAAGAGTACTTACTCTAGGGTGGGACCACCGCCTGCAGGACCTTCCTGCCAAACGACTGTTCCGCTGCTGATAGCAAGTCCAACCTGTAGTGGCGGGTGAAGGTGGAGAAACTTGTCCACATGGCCGATTTACAGATCCGACCCGGGGAAGCCCCTGCCCTCTCTGCCCAGGACGTTGCTACTGCCCTTGTTGAATGGGCTACTACCCCCTTAGGGGGCTCTGCTCCTGAAGCTTTATAAGCTTCGCTGATGGCCATTCTGAGCCATCTACCTATGGTGCTTTTGGATGCTCTATACCCCTTCCGTGGACCAGAGAAGAGAACAAAGAGCGAATCTGATCTTCTAAAATCTTTCGTTATCTCTATATAGTGTAATAAACACATTCTCACGTCCAGGGAATGGAAAGACCTCTCCTTAGCACTGGACGGGTTAGGACAAAAAGTAGGGAGAATTATCTCTTGTTCCCTATGAAATGCTGATGCCACCTTTGGCAAGAAACCCGGGTCAGTTTTTAGCACTACCCGGTCTGGAAAAATATAACAAAAGGGTTCTCTTATGGAAAGAGCTTGTAACTCGCTTACTCTCCTAGCTGAAGTTACTTCTACTAACAGGACTATTTTTAACGACCATAGCCTGATTGATGCTTCCTCTGGAGGTTCAAAAGGCCCTTTGATTAGACCCCGCAGAACCACAGACAGGTCCCATCTAGGAAAAAACTTAAGGTATTGGCCTAGCTCTGGCCAATGCCTTGAAAAACCTAATAATAAGCGGCTCCCTTGATAATTCTCTCAAGGAAAACCGATAATGCAGCTACCTGCACCTTTAGGGTGCTAGCTGCCAACCCCATCTCCATTCCCTCATGGAGAAACTCTAGCACTGGAGCAATTTCCTGTGGCGAAAGTATCCTAGTCGCACACCAGCTATTAAATCGCTTCCACGTTTTGAAGTAGATGGCCCTGGTAACCTCCTTACGACTATTCAGCAGGGTAGAGACCAGTTTATCTGAAAGGCCCTTATTTTTTAACATCTGCTCCTCAGTAACCAACCTGTCAACCTGAGATGCTGGGTATTTGGGTGATGAAGGGGGCCCTGCGTTAGGAGGTCCTTCCGAAGCGGAAGCTCCCAATAAGGTTCCACCGCCATCCCCTGTATTGTTGCGAACCAAGCCCGTTTGGGCCAGAAAGGAGCCACCAGAATCATACTCGTGTTCTCTTTCTGTAGCTTTCTTAAGACCAAGGGGATCATCTGAAAGGGGGGAAAGGCGTAGCACAACTGGAATTTCCATGGCTGTGCTAATGCATCCAATCCCTCTGCCTGATCCTGCCTGTTCAGTGAGAAGAAGGCCTCTACTTTTGCATTCTTTTGGGATGCGAAAAGATCTATTTGGGGCACTCCCCATCTTTCTGTTAGTTGTTGGAAAGTCTCTGCATTCAGACTCCATTCTGCTTCCAGTATTCTTTCTCTGCTCAGAAAGTCTGCTAGAAGGTTTAAATCTCCCTTCAGATGTATCGCTGTTATGGAGTTTAGCTTGTTTTCTGCCCAGGCTAGAATCTGGAGTGCCAAGGATAGCAGAGCCCTGCTCCTTGTTCCTCCCTGCCTTGATATATAAGCCACCGCTGTGGCATTGTCCGATAGGACCTGAACATGATGGCCCCGGACTGTTCTTTCGAAGGCCCATAGACCCAAGAGAATAGCCCTCAGCTCTCTCCAATTGGAGGACTTTCTGGCTTCCCAGTCTGTCCAACTCCCCTGAGCCATCTGCTCGTCCAGGTGGGCGCCCCAACCCCAGGAACTTGCGTCTGTTGTTAATCTTTTCTGCAAAGGAAAACCCCAGAGCAGACCCTTGTTCAGGTTTGAGTGATTTCTCCACCACCAAAGCTTCCTCTGAACCCGCGCAGGTATCCTTATTAATTTTTCTAGGGACTCTCCATAGGACCAACTCGTTAAAATTGTCTGCTGGAGCTCCCTTGCATGTAGACGTGCCCACTGCACCGCTGGAATAGTCGCAGTGAGTAGCCCTAAGACCGACATAGCTGCTCTTATGGAGATTGGCATATTTGTCTGCGTCTTCTTCACTGCCCCCTGAAGCTTCTCCCTCTTCCCCTCGGGGAGAAAAATTTTCTCCTGGATGGAATCTATCGTGTAGCCCAGGAATAGTATGGTCTGAGACGGAATCAAGTTTGATTTCTCCTCGTTGATTATCCATCCTAGACCCACCAGGTGTCTCATTGTCTTTTCCAGATCTCTCACTAACAGGTCCCTTGTTTTGGCAAAAATTAGTAGATCGTCTAGATAGGGCAGGACTGATACCCCCTCTACTCTGAGTGGGGCCAAAGCCTCCGCCAAGATTTTTGTAAAAATCCTCGGAGAGGATGACAGCCCGAAAGGGAGAGCTCTGAACTGGAGATGAAGGGTAGATTCCCCCAGTTTTATCGCAAACCTTAGGTGTTTCTGAGATGTTGATGCTACTGGTACATGTAAGTATGCATCTCTCAGGTCTATGGAAGCCATAAAACATCCCGGGGTCAGGAGATTCTTCACTGAGAATATTGTGTCCATCCTGAACTTCTTGTACCTGATGGTCTTGTTTAGAATCTTCAGGTTCAGGATGAGCCTGAATTTTCCCGACGGTTTCTTCACCAGAAATATGTGTGAATAGCACCCCTGTTCTAATTCCCCGGGGGGCACGTTCACGATCACCTTTTGTAGCATCAAGTCCTTCAGGATAGCTGTCATTGCTAGTGACTTTTCTGAGTCTCGGGGAGCCTGGGTTATGTAAAAACGCACAGGAGGAGGTTGAGAAAATTCCAGCCTGTAACCCTCCAAGATGGTCTTGAGGATAAACTGGCTGCTTGTTATAGTCTTCCACTGTAAAAAGAAGGTCTGTAACCTTGCTCCCACAGTTGGGTGACCGTCACTGGGTTTTTGGGCTTGTGGTTGGGGGGCGAAAAAGTACTCCTGACTTGCCCCTCCCTCTTTGAGACTTCCAAGGCCTTTTGTAGCCTGCCTCTTTGGTATCTGGGGTTTTCCGAAAAGCACGAAAATTTTTGTTGCCTTGCGGAAGTACCTTCTTCTTTATAGGGAAAGCTTTCTTTTTGTCAGCTGTTCTGTCAAGAATAGCTTCCAGCCCAGGGCCAAACACTAGATCACCTTCAAAGGGTAAACCGCATAATTTTGTTTTTGAAGCAGTATCCCCTGTCCATGTCTTGACCCATAACGCCCTGCGAGCTGAGTTTATCAGAGCTGTGGATCTGGCTGACATCCTGATTGACTCCGCTGAGGCATCTGCTGTATACCCTACCGCCTTTGATAACACCGGGAGCGTATCTAGCAGATCCTTACGAGGCGTCCCTGCCTCAATGTGGGCTTTCAGCTGCTCCAGCCAGTGTTCCAGATTTCTGGCTACCACCGTTGAGGCCATGGCAGGCTTCAAATTTGCTAAAGAAGAATCCCATGCCTTCCTTAATAGGGAGTCTGCCTTTTTGTCCATGGTATCTTTAAGGATACCCATGTCCTCAAAGGCCAGGTCAGTATTCCTAGATACCTGGGAAAAATCTGCGTCCAGTCTTGGCTTTTTATTCCAAATATGCGAGCTATCCTCATCAAACGGAAACCTTCGCTTGAGGGATTTAGAAAAGAAGGGGGCTCTCTCTGGATCCTTCCACTCCCTCTTAATGGTTTCTGATAGGAATTTATGTACAGGAAAAACCCTGTGTTTTTCCTCCCCGAGGCCTTGGAACATCTTATCGTGTAGGGATAGCTGAGCCCTATCCTCTGTGATGTTAAGGGTAGTATGAATTGTTCTTAGTAGATCATCTACCTCCTCAAGGGATAATTTGTACCTAGAAGAAGGAGAAGAAGCTTCATTTACTTCTTCTGCTTCCTCATCAGAATTTATTAAAATGTTACTTTCCTCCTCCTCTGAGTCGCTGCCCCCTCTGGATGCTGAAACAGAGGATTGAGAATGTGGCACCACACTGCTATGCGCCGTTGGACGCCTATCTAGGTAGGACCTGAAGGACTCAAAGGTGTCTGTCAGTTCCTTCCTGAAAGAGCTTAGCAATTCGCTTTGCTGAGCTGCAGGACTAGCAGGAGCTGTCTCCTCCTTAACTATGTCCGCAATGCAAGATTTGCATAATATTTTGGGCCAGGAATCCCTCAGTAACCCTTTACAAGAGGGACATTTCCTTTTAACAATAGGGGAGACATGCTTGGTCTTTTCTTTAGCCTTCTGCAATATCCCAAGGGAAAAAAGACATTTGCTGAACCATATTTCACAAACAACAGTTTACATGCTGTATAAAAAGGAACACAGAAAAAAACACCAAGGAAGTTAACCCTTTAACACCTATGATCTGTTCCACAGCCGGTGAATCACCCCACAGATCCACCTTAAAACATAATTAATCACTTATCCTTCCTTTAGTACTCAGGACCAAGTGATCTGCAGGCTCCCCCTTTTTTTTTTTTATTTATTTTTTTTTTTAGGGAAGGGATAATATATAAACATTATAAATGCCCATAGAGTAAAGACAGAGACCAGTGTCCCTGCTTACCTGAGCCTGGCTGATTGTTGTGGCTCCTGCTCCTGCCACCACCGTCTGATCGTCCTCCATTATTGACAGGACACACAGCGGCGTCTGTGCTCTTTTTACTTTATAACAAACTTTTTATTTGCAAGATTGTACAAAAAACATAGAAAGCATTGGTACACATGTTTAACCACATACACGAGGTGTTCCGTATACAAAGAGCATGATACACTTATATTTTAACATATAGTTAGTTCTTTAGGTTCTGGCATAATCCGTATACTTCCATACTCATACTTAGTAAGTATCAGGATAAGCACAGTTTATGTGCATGTCGTAGACTCTTGTAACCATCTATCCCATACTCTGTTATATTTATTTGGACAACCTCTGTTAATATAAAGGAATTTTTTATATGGAAGGGTTGTGTTAATGTCTCTTTTCCAGTCCACCAAGTGAGGGGGTTCAGATCTCATCCACTGTCTGGCAATAATTTTCCTAGCCGAAAATAAAGTTTCATGTAGGAATATTAATGTGAATTTATCTAGTACATCTGGAAAAATCCCCAGGAGGCATTGCTTTGGGTCAAGGGTTAATGGAGACCCCATGTCGTCATGTAAGAAGGTAACTATTTGTTTCCAGTAATCTTGTATCTTATGACAGGACCATATAAGGTGAAAGAATGTGCCTGTTTCAGTTCCACACATTGGGCATGTGGTGGGTTGACTTCTTTTATATCTGGCTACCCTAAGAGGAGTGAGGTATGCGCGGTGAAGTATAAAGATCTGGGACAGTCTGTCTGAAAGTTTGGGTGAAACCAACTTGCATGTTTCCAAAGCCTCCTCCCACTCTTCATCCTCCATCCTTCCAGGCGTCTGTGCTCTTTTATTTGATTTTCCCGGGCCGCTCACCGCTGTGAGGGCCGGAAATGAAATCAGCCGTGGAGACCGCCCCCTCCTCCTGCGTTCCAGCGGCCAGAACCGGAAGCCGCGTCGCGCCGCTCGAGGCCCCGCCCCCGGTCGGAAATGACGCGCTTGCCATCCGAACCCGGAAGGCGTGCGGCCCGTGGAATAGACGCCGCTCTACTCCACAGCCCTGCCACCGGTCTGTAGGAGCGGGACCCTCGCAGCCTGGCTCTCGCCAAGCATGAAGAGGAGGAGGCACCGGAGAATCCCCCACACGTCAGGGAGGATGCTGGGCTGTCTTAGGAAAAGAAAAAACGACATCAATCCGGTATGCCCATACTTTCACCACCTGGAGAAAGCGCAGCACACCCCTGGTTCCCTGCAGCGCTTCCACCATGGCGGAGGAAACACTACAACTGAGGCCATGGTGGAAGTGTCCGGTCTTTAAAGAAACTGACTGCAGTGTTTCCTGGGAAAGTGGGTGGAGCTGCGCTCTCTCCAGGTGCTGTCCTGAAAGACGAAGGGAGAAAAATAAAATATTAAAAGCCAGCAGCTACAAATACTGCAGCTGCTGACTTTTAATACATGGCCACTTACCTGTCCCAGGGTCCAGCGATGTCGGCAGGCAACGCCGAGAACCCGCTCGGTTCTCGGCAGCTGCCGCCGCCATCCTAGGTGAGGGAATCAGGAAGTGAAGCGTTGCGGCTTCACTTCCCGGTTCCCTACTGCGCATGCGCGAGTCCCGCTACGCATCGTAACTGGTCTCCGCTATCTCCTGGGAGCTGTGTGTTTCCCAGGAGACAGCGCGGACTGACAGGAAGAGGCGTAGACTCCCATGGGAGTCTATGCCAGAAGTGGGTGCAAATACCTGTCTTAGACAGGTATCTGCACCCCCCTCCCCCCTGAAAGGTGCCAAATGTGACACCGGAGTGGGGGAGGGTTCCGAAAAGTGGAAGCTCCATTTTTGTGTGGAACTCCGCTTTAAAGTAGAACTATAGGGAACACTTTTTTTATCATTTTGGATAGAGCAAGGGAGGTTTATAGCCCATGTCAGTTTATTTTTTACCATTCCTGTCCCATTGCAGAGATTTCCCTTCACTTCCTGCCCCATAGCCAAACAGGAAGTGAGAGGAAATCTATGCAAATTAAGGGAATCCATTGCCCCCCCAGGCCCTCAGAACTAGTGTCCCTACTCGAAAATTTCAGGGCGGGTCTTAAACAGCAAGGGGTGTGGCCTTGACAGGAAGAGGTCGGTCATATTTAAATTAGGGGGTGCACAAGTTTAGTCAGGAATAGGGCAGCACAAAACCTAAATACACTACTGGGTCCAGTTTGTGTCTGTTCACTGGTTCATGTGCGATTTAGGTCTGAATTGTTGCCTGAATTTGCACCTGAATTGGACCCAAACACGCACAGGACCCTTTTTGAATGCTGATGGCATCTGCCCTGGACCCGTTTCAACCGGCTCCATTGAGAGACGGTCACACTCGCCTGTCATGCAAATTGTGCAACCAATTTGCATATGTGAACCTGGCCTAAAAAAAGTAGAGGCCCAAATTTCCCTAGTTGTTCTAGGTCAAGCCAGAGGGTCAGCATTGCAGCCAGACAACTAGCTTTTTCAAAAGTTGAACTTTGGTAGTCTCCATATTTCTTTCTGTCAGGCCTATGTTAAAAGCCAAGTCCGTTTATTATACATGTTGCATGTTAGTCTCACCACCAAACCACCCCCTCCATTACAGAATACACTTTTTTTCTCCCCATAAGCTCCTGTCATCTTTTGAATTTGACTTGGCTGTACGTGGCTCCAAGTCAAATTATTGAAATAACTGCAAGTCCTATCTGCCACTGTGAGAAAGGGGCTTGTAGTTCTTAATGGAGCACAAGTGTGGTGATGTCACTACATTCGTTGTTCATTGATACTTCCTCTACCTCAGTAAAGACCTGCAAATGGAAAAATAGTCTGCAGGGGCCTGAGCGTTGCACCAGCAATCTGCTGATCTCAGTTTTAATGCTTCGCAGGCTTCATTGAAAAAAAAAAAAAGTGGAGTTCCATTGGAAGACATAAAGGATAAGGGAATAAATTTGGGAGCTGACACTGTTGCCTTGTTGGTAAAGTGATAATAAAGTGGTAAGAATGTCAGTAATGAAAGAAAACGCTTACAGGCAGCCATTTTTTAACAGAAGAGATCCTAGATCTCTTCTGTCATAAATGTCCGCCCTGCCTGTCAGTCTGTCAGCGTGTAATGTGATTCGAGCTGCAGCTCAGACCACATTTTCTGTGTGTCATGGCGATGGGATTACCATGCGCATGCGTGGTAGTGACGTCGCCTCGGCCCAGCCAATCAAGTGGCCAAAAATACAAATCCCAGAAGGAAGACCAGGTGAAGATGGAAGCGCTGGGGATTGGGGAGAGCCCTTACAGGGCTCTTTTTTTAGGTAAGTCTGTCATTGCAGTGCATACTAGTACATTATGACTTAAATCTGCAGGGGAACAGATTTTTTCATTTTGCTCTCAAGACTTTACTACCACTTTAACCACTTCCAGTCCGGGCCAATTCTGACAATTCTCTCCTACATGTAAAAAACATCATCCTGGCAGAGGATGCCAAAGGGACCAATGAAACAAGAAGTAAATTTCGTAGAGGGTACTCGGAGACAAATATTCTTGGTAGAAAGCCAAACCTTGTCATCAGGGAGAACTTTGTGACTCATGCGGTGATGATGATCTGCAGCTACTTTGTATTTGGAAGCTGACAGATGTAAATTCTTGAAAACATTTGGCTAGATAGAATTGAATTATCACTGCATCTCTGCAGCTGCAGGCACCGCAGGAGAGCTGGGAACAGGAAATGGTACAGAAGGATGGCGGCCATTTACTGTGAAAACGGGAGACTCACCAGAGCTGGCATTAGCGTGGTTATTGAGAGCAAACTCTGTCTAGAGTAGAAGATCTACCCAGTCATCCTGATGGGCTGAAATGAAGGCACAAAGATACCGTTCAACATTTTGATTGACCCGTTCATTTTACCCATTTGACTGTGGATGAAAGGTTGATGACAAGTCCAGCTTGATTCCAAATGATGTGGCTAGAGCCCTCCAGAAGTGAGCTGTAAATTGTGACAATGTGTGAGGGCATACCAAGAAGATGGAAGCCAAACTGACAGCAGAAGGTAGTCCTGGAAGTGGAGTTAAGTAACACAACCACCCAGATAACGGTGGAGCCCGCTGAGGGGATTAGTTCAGAGCTAAATTCCATGGAGATGCAATGCCATGCTTCATCTGGAATAGGTAAAGGTAAAAGGAGACCTGCTGGTGCAGACGTGGAAGACTTATGCCCCGTACACACGGTCGGACATTGATCGGACATTCCGACAACAAAATCCTAGCTCAACTTGGCTCAAACTTGTCTTGCATACACACGGTCACACAAAGTTGTCGGAAAAACCGATCATTCTGAACACGGTGACGTAATACACGTACGTCGGGACTATAAACGGGGCAGTAGCCAATAGCTTTCATCTCTTTATTTATTCTGAGCATGCGTGGCACTTTGTGCATCGGATTTGTGTACACACGATCGGAAATTCCGACAACGGATTTTGTTGTCGGAAAATTTTATAGCCTGCTCTCCAACTTTGTGTGTCGGAAAATCCGATGGAAAATGTGTGATGGAGCCTACACACGGTCGGAATTTCCGACAACAAGGTCCTATCACACATTTTCCGTCGGAAAATCCGACCGTGTGTACGGGGCATTAGACTGCACACAAAAAGGAGCAAGCCTGACCATAATCTTCAACATCCTTCCGACGTGAAGGGCACCAGTAGTAACGCTGCAAGAAGGCACAGGTACATTGTTCACCAGGATGTCCTGAGAGTTTAAAGTCATGTCCCCATTTCAGAAGCTTTGAGCGAAGGGTAGGCACCACCAGAGGCGTAACTAGAATCTTCAGGGCCCCGATGCAAGAAACCATGGAGGGCCCCCCTGACCCCCGGACAGGGCTCTTTTCTCCGAGCCCGATGGCGGAACACCAGGGTCCGGTCGCAAGTGGGTGGCTGCATGTAAAGGAATCGATTTCCCCCCCCCCCCCGCTTCTCCTCCTATCCCTCCCACAGGCATTCAGCGGCTGCAGGAGGAAAATTGAGAGATGGGTTCCTCTATGTCGGTGTTTCTCAATCTTTTTCCAGTCAGATCACCCTTGAAGTGGCTGCACTACAACCACCCTGCAACTGTGTGCATTGCATGCAGTTGCAGCATAGTGATGATGCATTTAAGGGGTTAAAACAGGCGGTCAGGAGGCAACATATTGCCTCTTTACCGGCTGTCAAATGCCTCTGAAAAGCGATCTGAGCATGGATCACTTTTCAGAGGAACAGCATTTTTTTTGCTGGTACTATGGACAAGCAAAAAAAAAAAATCGGTTCTAATGGGACACATATAGGGGGTCAGGATTAAAAGCGCATACATAAAATGTGCATATATACATGTAAACACACATACATACACACACACACATATAAATACACACACACACACATTGTATATATATATATATATATATATATATATATATATATATATATATATATATAAATAAATAATGTGTGTGTGTGTATGTGTATATATATGTGTATGTATATATATATATATATATATACACACACACACACACACACACACACACACACACACATATAAACCAGTGGCAGATGGTGCTCAACATTTTGGGGGGGTGCAAGCAAACTGAAAAATTCTTTAAAAAAAAACGCATCAATTGCAGCCTCACTGTGCTCATCAAACGCACCCACTGTGCACATCAATTGCCACCACTGTGCCCATCAAACGCAGTCACTGTGCCTATCAAACACAGCCACTGTGCCCTTCATATGCAGCCACTGTGCCCATCAAACGCAGTCACTGTGCCTATCAAACGCAGCCCTTGTGCACATCAATTGCCACCATTGTGCCTTCAAACACAGTCATTGTGCCTATCAAACGCTGCCACTGTGCCCATCAATTACCACCACTGTGCCCTCAAACGCAGCCACTTTGCCCATCAAACGCAGCCACTGTGCCCATCAATTGCCGTCACTGTGCCCATCAATTGCCACCCCTGTGCCCTCAAACGCAGTCACTGTGCCCATCAAACGCAGCCACTGTGCCCATCAATTGCCACCACTGTGCCCTCAAACGCAGTCACTGTGCCTATCAATTGCCACCACTGTGCCCATGAAACGCAGCCACTGTGCCCATGAAACGCAGCCACTGTGCCCATGAAACGCAGCCACTGTGCCTATCAATTGCCACCACTGTGCCCTGAAACGCAGCCACTGTGCCATCAAATGCTGCCACTATGACCCCCCTGCCCGCTCGCAGTCTGCCCGGCACTTACCCTGTCTCGGTGGGGCAGCGGGTGACGGCAACGAGCGGGGTCCTGCATGCGGCTCCTCCCATCCTCTCCTCCTGATAGGCATCCAATAGCGGCGCCTGTCGTTTCAGCCAATCAGGTGACGGGTAACAGACCCGAGCACCTAATTGGTGGAGAGGCGGTTCAGTGTTAGGAAAGTGAATATTTATTCGCTTTTCTAACACACCTGGGTGGACTGTCAGCGCCATGCATGGCACTCGCAGTTCACCTATTTTGAAGCCTATTAGTGCTTTAAAAACACCCCCGCCGGTGTCATTTAGGTGCCCGGCGTCCAAAAAGGGGCCAGGCGTCTGAATAGGGGGGGCAGTGGCGGCCATAGATAGATTCATGCATAGCGTGAATCTATCTATTTGTGATGGAGGGGTGCCTGAAGAGAGGGGGCGGCACCCATGCGCCCCTATGGATGCACCGCCACTGATATAAACACATACACATACATACACACACATATACATAGATGCACACACATTCACACACATAGATGCACACACACATGCACATACACACACACACACATACATACATGCACATACATATAAACACACATACAGTAGATAAAAAACGGCAGACCTTTACCTTAGCTCTTCCTGCCGGGTACTGCACTGTAGGGGGAGACAAAGAGCACAGCACTGTGCTTTCACTTTCATTGTAATGTCACCAGCTCCCTGCACAGTGCCGAATACAGTTCGGCTTGGAATCGGGGAGCTTGTCTGCGCTCCTCCTAACAAAGTACTGCATACAGGGGGCCCTCAAGGGCCCCCTGCAGCAAGGGGCCCGGTCGCCATGGCAACCTCAGCGACCCCTATAATTCCGCCACTGGGCACCACAAAGATCTTTCTGGGTGGGATACGTGAAGACTGGTGGTGTCTAGGATACGATTGGCAGGAATAATAGGTTACAGTTTAACATGACACTTAGCGTCAGTAACATCAAATGATCTGGACAAGGCATAAGCACAGGCATTTTTAGAACCAAGCCGGAAGGTAATGTCAAAGTTAGACCTAGCAAAAAAGAGAGACCATCACGCTTGTCAGGGATTCAAACAATAGGCGGATTGCATTTACTGGAGGTTCTTGTGATCGGTATAAATCAGTATATGGTGTGTAGATCCCTTCAAGTAGGTGTCACCATCCTTGCAGCGCCAGCTTAATAGCCAGAATTTGCGGATCCCTGATGGTGTAATTTTTTCAGCATCCAAAAACTTCTTAGAGAAGAAGGCACAAGGGCAGAGCTTACCATCATGCATTTGGAGAAGAATGGTCCCCGCTCCAAAAGATGAAGCATCGACCTCCAAGAAGAAGGACTGGAGAATGTCAGGACTATGAGAATAGATGCAGAGAGAATAGCTGTTCTGAGTTTGTAGAAAGCCTGACCTACCTCAGAAGGCCAGGTTCTGGCATTAGCCCCCTCCCTGGTCAAAGAAGTGATTGGGGCCACCAGCAAGGAAACATGAGGAATGAACTGGTGCTAGAAATTGGTGAACCCCAAAAGGCGCTGCGTTGCTGAGGCCAGTTGGATATGGCCTGAAGTTTGGCTGGATCCATAAGAAACCCTTTATCCCTGACCATGTAACCTAGCAAAGGACCCTGGGTTCGCTGAAGAGGCACTTCTCCAACATTGCATATAGGTGCTGATCCCGAAGATGTAGAAGAACTGTACATACGTGCTGGTAATGAGTGTTCAAATCTGGAGAAAAGATGAGTATGTTGTCCAGATACACAATGACACAAACAGAAAAATCAGAAAAAGATCTGAAAAAATGTCATTAACAAAGTTCTGGAAGATGGCTGGGGAGTTTCACAAGCTATTTTCCACTCATCACCCTTTCGGATCCTAATCAGACTGTATGCTCCACGGAGGTCTAACTTTGTGAAAATTCAAGCATCTAAAAGCCTTTCAAAAAGTTCAGAAAATAAAGGGAAGCCGGTACCGATTCTTAACTGTGTTGAGACCTCTATAATTGGCAGGGCCCCAGCAGGAGAATTGGACTTGCGAATAAAACCTTTCTGCAGATTTTCCCAGATGTACCCAGACATGGCTTGAGTCTCAGGAATGTAGAGAGGGTAAAATTGACCTCCAAGCAGAGTAGGCCCAGATTGGTGGTCAATAGTGCAATTGTAGGGACAGTAAGGAGGCAAACAGTCAGCAGCTTTTTTACAAAAAAAAGTCTTGGAATGCCTGGAAATGCCAAGGAAGCATCGGAGAGGCGGTGACCTCAGCCAGGGGTAAAAAGAGAGGTGGGTCACCTGAGGGAGGCAAGTCTGATAACATTGGGACCCCATGACAACACTTGACCATAGTTCCAATCTAGACAGGGTGAATGTTTCTGCAACCACAGAAGTTCAAGAATGATGGGACTAAAAGACTTAGAAAGGATCAGGAAGGAGAGTTCCTCACGATAAAGAACACCGACATGTATAGTTTTGGAGGTCCTAAAGCCAAGGTAGAGCCATCTACTGAATACCAAGAGGGGCATCCTTTACTCATTAAACTGCAGAAGGCAGCACAGTCTGTTAAAGTGATACTAAACACATATCTGCCCCATTATAGGTACAGAGATAACACAAAAAAATGTGCATATACACAGGGCTTTACAAATAATGTTATCTGTATCTTTTTCATTGTATCCCTATTTTAATTGCAGCACAGCCTGGAAGGGAGGGGAGCTACACAACAGCAAGTGACCTGTGACATCTCTTTAGTTAATCCATACCCTCCTTAATTTCATTAAATCCAGAGACTACTGTAAGTGCTAAACTTCTGGCACTGAAACCTACATTTTTAGCAAAAGTACAGAGATGAGAGGGGGTCACTCATTCTCCACCTTATCCATTCATAAGATATCATGCATTCTTTTGACAGAATACAAGGTGTTCTGAAAATGAGGGGGCAAGGAGGGCAGATGAACATCACAATATCCCCTCATCCAATCACAGAGTTAAAATATTTAAATTACAACCAACCCAATAATTACAGTTTTTAACATTAGTTTATATTAGTATTTGAAAATTTACAAAGACAACATGAAATATTAAGAGAATATGTATTTGCTCTACAAGATTTAAGACAGGTGTTTGATTCTGGTAAATGGCCATTCCTTTGTGCAAGCTTTGTCAGATTTGGATTTAGAGAACAATTCCTATTTTGGGAAGACTTTCTGTGCAATAATCCATGTAGCTGTAGCACTCTCTAGTGTGTGCTAGATTTATAGATTTAAAGGCAGAAGGTTTTTTAATGCATTCTATGTGGACATACGGAGCTGCGGCTCAGCTCGGGTGCTCCCATAGCAAGCTGCTTGCTGTGGGGGCACTCAGCAGGAGGGAGAAGCCAGGTGCACTGAAGAGAAGAGACCCAAGAAGACAAGGATCTGGGCTGCTCTGTGCAAAACCACTACACAGAGCAGGTAAGTATAACATGATTATTATTTTTAAGGGAAAAAAACTTTTTTTAGTATCACTTTAAGGTAGGTTTGTTAGTATAGGAATAATTTAGTTTGGCTCAGGGCTAAGCCTGAGCTGTGAATCTGGGTCAGGGTTCAGTGAGTAAGGCTGGGTGACTCATCCTGACAGCTCCTCTGGTGCCTCCCCCTGGTCTGGAAGGTTGTAGAAACATCTAGAGCTAGTGGGTGGAGGTTAGGAGGAGCTGTTTAGAATGTTTCAAAGGGGCTCAGCCAATCCCCAGCAAAGGACTGGCAGAGGCAGGTCCACCTCATAAATAGGCATGAGCAAAAATATAATTTTCAAAAAAATAAATAGGCATGAGCCATGCCAGCAGGGGCAATCGAGTGGAAGATGGAGATATAGTGCTGTGGAGGCTGTCAGTGACCCTCAAGGGTGCCCCCTAGTCTGGGGGGGGGGTGACCTTGGGCTCGGTTGCTGGAAGTATCCTGCCACAACATGGGAAGGAAGCACTTCCTGGAGGCTTGGAGCAAGTGTGAGGACAGTGTGAGTACAGCAGCACTACTGGGGACTTACAAGAGGGGAGACTGCCACATTTAGCCAGTTCTCCCTGAAGACCATGTTGTGACAAGTTTCTATCCCTTCCCTGGAAGATCTCCTGCAGAGTCAGCCGGGTGGGCTGGTGAGAGTCAGTTCTGAGGACTGCTGGGAGAAGTTAGCCTGGAGGGCTAGTGAAAGGGGCAGCTGCAGCCAGGTGGGTTGGCAGTGCCTGAAGAGGTGGTGCTGGGACCAGTAGCCTCAGGAGAGAGAAAATGCTGATCACTTTGTACTGCTACACAACAAGGGACTCCTTGTTGCCTGCAAAAGGCAATTGCTAAATCTGACTGTGCCTGTCAGGTCCATTACAGTGATCCAGCTGGAGTCTGCGACAAGTAAAGTGCTGGAGGAGTGTCAAGGAGGCTGTATATAGACTGTGTTCAAGAAGATGTCCCTGAAAATGTTACTAAAGTGTTGCTGAAGTCAAGTGGGCATCCCATAACCTTCCATCCCCATCCAAGTTATTAACCCTCAATAAATCACAAAAAACAAAAGTCATGGACTGTTCTTTGTCTCTGAAGTGCCTGTGAAAATTTGGTGTGCCTGGCTGTGCAGGGTGGGGGATCCCAGTTTAACTGCAGCTCCTCAAGAGGTGCGCTACATAGCAATAAATGGAGGCTTGTCAAGACAGTGCCATAGTTCCACTCCTTTCTTGTCCTGCTATCAG
This sequence comes from Lithobates septentrionalis, assembly GCA_037952835.1. Classification (NCBI taxonomy): domain Eukaryota; kingdom Metazoa; phylum Chordata; class Amphibia; order Anura; family Ranidae; genus Lithobates; species Lithobates septentrionalis. The sequence continues at coordinate 2,399,000 of JBBDGP010001068.1, read as the reverse complement.
AGAGACAGGACATGAGGTGAAATCTCCGCAACTGGGTTACAGACAGCAATAAAAGCTATTTACTGTTCTTAAGTCTATCTCAAAAAACGCTTTGGTTGGAATTTGGCCTTAAGCTTATACCCATGTTTGATCTCATTTGAGAGCAGTGATAGTGGGCCATCAGGCATCTGGGGCTCAAGACTGTCTGTTCCCAGCGCACTGATATGCTCTCTGTAGAAAAGGAGAGTGGTTGCTTCTGGTGAGAAGGAGAAGTGGCCTGTAAGAATTTTCCATGTTGGCACAGTGGTAGCAGTGTGAAGGAGGTGGTGGCACTGGCAGCCATAGGCATGTAAAGGGGGTAGGGTTGCCACCTCACCCCTTTAAACCCGAACACATATGAATTACACAGGTTCTGAGGCTAATTTAATTCAGATAAGGCACCAAGTGAGTTTAATTATCTCCCTAATCAGCCACAGAACCTGTGTAATTAATATGTGTTCAGTTTTAAAGGGATGAGGTGGCAACCCTAGCAGGGGGTGTGCTGGGGCATACCTTAATCACCCCCATGTGCATACCTCCCAAGTGCCCTGGATTGGGCGGTACCATCCTGAGATTTGAATGAAATCCCCAGTGTCCTGCCAATTCATGCTTAATCAATAAGGTGTTCCGGCACTGGGCTCCTATCATCTGTGTCTCCCATGCAGCTGCGCTTGTCACAGACAGCTACAGAGGAAACAATGCTTATTTATTACGGGGAGGGGTAGTAAAGGGCTGGCACAGGGAGTAGGGAGGCAGGGCTGTGATTGAGAGCGATTGGCTTTGTATGGGGGAGGGGGCGGGTGCTAAAGGCCGGTGCTGCAGTGGGGGCGGGGCTACAAGCCAATCACAGCCCCGCTTCCTACTCACCGTGGCATCCTTTTGCACCTGCCCCCTCCCTGGCATAAACAAACAGCGTTTCCTCTAGCTGCCCGTAACAAGCGCAGCTGCAGGGTAGACACAAAAAGAGGATTCACTTATGTCTGTTCTCTCTGGGACTCTTCACAGTACTCGAGGTAGTGCAGCTTTGGCTCTTCTTCCCCTTCTCCTATTCCTTGGTCCAATGGGTGGGGCTATGAGTAGCTTAGGTAAGTTTAGCTTCTCCTACTGGACCAGGTAATAGGAGAAGGAGGAGAAGAGTTGGAGCGGTATCCTGAGTACTGTGAAGAGTGCAGTGAGAAGGAGAACAGTGCAGAGGCGAAACAGACAGTTACTACTGCACTCTGTGTCAAAGCTGACTCCTGACCTCTGGCTCACTAGGCACTGACCTCTAAACTTTGCCTTCGTACTAACCTCTGAACTCCGCCCCACCTAGCACTGACCTCTTTCACACTGGGGCTGGAGCTGCATTCGCGGTAAAGTACTAGTTTTAGCGGCGCTTTACCGCTGTTTAAGCGTTGCTTTTCGGACGCTAGCAGGACATACACAAAGAAGGGGTTAACCACTTCCTGCCCAGCCTATAGCTAGCATGACGGCCGGGTGGTGGTTCTGTTAACTTGACTGGACGTCATAGGACGTCTTTCAGGACAATGAGCTGGCATGCACCCATGGGGGCATGCAGCGTGGCAATCGGTGTTGCTGTGTGTCAGTCTGACACACCGCAACTCCGATCTAGGTAAGGAGCCAATCACAGCTGATCACAGCGTGGACCAGGAAGTGCCGGTAAAGGATCAGCACATTGATTATCAGCACAGCTCCCATCAGATGTGCCACAACAATGAGAATCATTGCCCATCAGCTGCCAGTCAGTGCCCCATCAGGAATGCCTTTCAGTGCCCAAAGTGCCAATTAGTGCCCATAACAGTGCCAATCAGTGCCCATAAAAGTGCCAATCAGTGCCCCATCAGTAACACTTGTCAGTGCCCTTCAGATACCCATTAGTAATGCCTGCCAGTACCTTCTCATCAGTGCTGCCTATCAGTGCCACCTATCAGTGCCAATCGGTGCCACCTATCAATGCCCATCAGTGCTGCCTATCAGTGCTACCTATTAGTGCCACCTATCAGTGCCGCCTATCGGTGCCCATCAGTGCTGCATATCAGTGCCTGCCTATCAGTGCCCATCAATTCTACATATTAGTGCCGCCTCATCAGTGCCACCTTATCTGTGCCACCTAATCAGTGCCCATCAGTGCCGGCTCATCAGGGCCTATTAGTGCAGCCTCATCAGTGCCCGTTAGTGAAGGAGAAAACAAAATTTTATAACAAAGAAAAACTTTTTTTTATTTCAAAAATGTCGGTCTTTTTTAGTTTGTTTAGCAAAAAATAAAAAACGCAGTGGTGATCAAATACCACCAAAAGAAAGCTCTATTTGTGGGAAGAAAATGCTAAAAATATATTTTGGGTACAGTGTAGCATGACCACGCAATTGTCATTCAAAATGTGACAGCGCTGAAAGCTGAAAAATGTCCTGGGCAGGAAGGTGTATAAGTGGCCGGTATTGAAGAGGTTAAAAACTCCTGTGTTGCTGAGCTTCCGAATCGATTTTCAGGCTCTTTGGAAGCGCTGCCCATTCATTCCAATGAGCAGGGCATTTTGGGAGCGCTAAATACAGCGATCCCAACCTACTCCAAAGAGGCTGCTTGCAGGACTTTTTGGAACGTCCCACAAGCGCACCACCCGAGTGTGAAGAGTCACACTTGAATGAATGGGCCCCAGTGTGAAAGGGGTCTTAGCTTTGAACTCTAAACTCTGCCTCACTTAGCTTTGACCTCTGAACTGTCCCTCACTTAGTACTGACCTCTAACTTCTGCCTCACTTAGCACTGACCTTTGAACTCTGCATCACTTATGTTTGACCTCTGCCTCACTTAGTAATGACCCCAAACTCCTCATCACTTAGCACTTACCTCTGAACTGTGCCTCACTTAGCTCTGACCTCTGAACTGTGCCTCACTTAGCTCTGACCTCTGCCTCACTTAGCACTGACCTCAGAACTCTGCCTCACTTAGCACCGACCTCTGAACTCCGCCTCACTTAGCACTAACCTCTGAACTCTGCATCACATAGCACTGATCTCAGAACTCTGCCTTACTTAGCACTGACCTCTGAACTCTGCCTTACTTAGCACTGATCTCAGAACTCTGCCTCACTTAGCACTGATCTCAGAACTCTGCCTTACTTCGCACTGACCTCTGAACTCTGCCTTACTTAGCACTGATCTCAGAACTCTGCATCACATAGCACTGATCTCAGAACTCTGCCTCACTTAGCACTGATCTCAGAACTCTGCCTCACTTAGCACTGATCTCAGAACTCTGCCTTACTTCGCACTGACCTCTGAACTCTGCCTTACTTAGCACTGATCTCAGAACTCTGCATCACATAGCACTGATCTCAGAACTCTGCCTCACTTAGCACTGACCTCTGAACTCTGCCTCACTTAGCACTGATCTCAGAACTCTGCCTTACTTAGCACTGACCTCTGAAATCTGCATCACATAGCACTGACCTTTGAACTATGTAGTAAGTGAGCTTAGAGCTTAGAAGTGACTTGGGGGTCAGTAGTAAGTGAAGCAGAGTTCCAGGGCCAGTAGTAATTAATGGAGAGTTCAGAGGTCAGTAGTAATTAACAGTCAGTTTGGCTTTCAGATTAATGCAGTGCAGTTTTCCCACACCATGGGTGCAGCACAGTGTACCCGTGGTTTTCGTCTAGGTTAACTATGCTTTGCAGTAGACTTCTATTATGTCCCACGGTTTTTATGCACTTTCTGAAAATGCAGCAAAACCACACTTTAAATTTTTTGTTTCACAAAGCGCACCAAAATCGTGAGACATAATAGAGGTCTATGGCAAACCGCAGCTAACCAACATGAAAACCGCGGTTACACTGAACTGCATCCATGGGGCGGGAAAACCACACAGCATCAGTGTGAAAGAAACCCCTGATGAAGTCACGTGACAGTGACGAACGCGCGCTGGAACACAAGGCACCGGAAGTGACGTGGGCGAGCTCGCAGCTCGTTTTTTTATACATTTTTTGATACTTTTTATTGTGAGTACCTTGATTTTACTTTTGCTGTTTACAAATAAATTTTGGAAAATACTACACTATCGTTGCATCCCTCTTTACATCTCCCATGCCCCACTGAGTGGCTCATTTGGTGCGGACATACCAGGGACAAAGGGGACTCTGATTGCAGTCTAGAGACACCCATCAGTGGAGCCAGACACGCCAGACTGGGAACTTACCAGGAGACACACTGAGATATACCCATATCCTGTTACCTTACAGCGGTAAGGTAAAGGGACATCTATACACTACGCTGCACAGGAGTCAGGAAGTCACATACCATCAGCACTCTGTGTCAGAGAACTACCACCAGCACCAGCACTTTGTCATTCTCTGCTGACACTGCTAATATCCAGTCACTCATTCATCCTGCACCTTATATGGACACCATTTATTTTATTCTATTAATTTTCACTCATAAGGACTTTTGCGGCATATATTTATATGGAATATATTTTTATGTGTACGCTCTTATATGTTTTTCTAGGATTTATCACTATTTTTTAGTATTGTAGAAATTGTCATTTTAGTGCACGTTTTACTGAGCACTATTCATCTTCACTTTGCTTGCACATTTTATGGATATATTTTATCACTGCGTTATGAAGAATCCTCTGAGCATGTGATTTGCCTACTGTCAGGAATCATACAGGAATAATATTGATACATATTATTATCGTTTTTATTTAAAGAATTTACAGGGCATGCGTTACGTTTTCATATTGCCAGGGATTTGATGTATATTGACCTTTTTATAATGCCTCTTCCATTTACATCTTTAATTTAGCACTTTTGCACCTGATTCTGCACATCAATTAGATTATAGCGCAGCACTACTTCTGTTTTACATTTCTTTTTTGGTTCTGACATTTCCTTTAGGCCTCTTTCACACGGGGCAGATCAGTCATGATCCGCCCCGTGAACATCCGCTTGCTCAGCGGGGATCACTCCGCCGATCCCCGCTGAGCAGGAAGATGACAGGTGCATCGCTGCACACTGTGCAGCGACGGACCTGTCAGAGCGCCGCTCTCCCCTATGGGGGGATCGGATGATGACGGTCCGTAGTGTCCGTCGTCATCCGATCCGATCCGAAAACGGATGGAAAAGTAGGTTTTTCCTCCGTTACACTTTTCGGATCGGAGCGGGTCGGATGTCAGCGGACATGTCACCGCTGACATCCGACGCTCCATAGGGATGAATGTATGTCCGTTTTTCATCCGAAAACGGAAGGATGAAAAACGGACATACGGATCGTTCGTGTGAAAGAGGCCTTAGTGTTGAAGCTTTATTTTTAAAATTCGCACATTATTGGTAGCGCGGGAATACCATTTTATTCTATCAGTGTGAAAGGGCCCTACTGGGGGGAGGGAGGACCAAAAGCATATTTTATGGGTACATTTAACCATGTTCCTTTAAGCCCCTCCCACTGTAAAGCAATTTGCCACCTGACAATTTACCCTAATGAAAGCAGCATAGATTCTAGGGGTTTTCTGTGTGTATGGGGGCAGTGGGGGAAACCCCCTGATGGAGGACCCCCTAATGGACAGTGAGAGTGTAAGTGAGAGTGAGAGACCCCCTAATGGACACCTCCTGAGGGAGATCCCCAGATGGAAACTCTTATTCTTATGAGTGTCTGTGTGGAAGAGGGGTATTAAGGCTGGGGGCATTGGGGTTATCATTGCTGCTGGGGTTGTTATTACTGGGGTTATTCTATTTGGCTGTTATTATTGCAGCTGGGGTTTATTATTTTTGGGGCAGTGAGGGGTTATTATTGTTGGGGACAGTGTGGGTTGTTATTATTGCTGGGGTAAATGATTGCTGTTGGAGGTTATTATTGCTGGGAACATTGGGGGTTGTATTATTACTGAGGGCAGTGAGGGTTATTTTTGCTGGGGTTATTATTACTGCTGGAGGTTGTTTTTGGTGACAGTGAGGGTTATTATTGCTGGGGACAGTGGGGAGTATTATCATTGCAGGAGGTAATATTGCTTTTGGGGGTTATTTTTGGTAACAGTAGGAGTTATTATCATTGCTGGGGGTTATTATTGCTGCTGCAGGTAATTATTGAAGTTAATAGTGGGGTTGGTATTATTGCTGGGAACAATGGGGGCTAAAGTGATTGTAAACGATCACCTTGTAAAACAACCCATTCAGTTTAAAATGGAAATGAAAGGCAAAACATTTATGTACTGATATAAATAACTTTATTTCCCCTTTTTTATAAAAGATCACATTCCATCTGTTCTCAGTTCCATACGAGTTAAGGGAGGAGAAATAGCAGTACACTAATTCGCGTACACACGAGCGGACTTTACGGCGGACTTTGCCCGGCGGATTTTTCAACGTACTTTAGGACGGACTTTCTGAATGAACAGACTTGCCTACACACAATCCACCAAAGTCCGTCGAATTCGTACGTGATGACGTACGACCGGACTAAAACAAGGAAGTTCATAGCCAGTAGCCAATAGCTGCCCTAGCGTGGCTTTTTGTCCGTCGAACTAGCATACAGACGGCGGACTTTTCGACCGGACTCGATTTCAACGGATAAATTTTAAACAAGTTTCAAATCTAAGTCCGTCCAACTTTTGAGCAAACAAAGTCCGCTGGAGCCCACACACGATCGAATTGTCCGATGAAATCCAGTCCGCCGGGCAAAGTCCGCCGTAAAGTCCGCTCGTGTGTACGCGGCATAAGCTTCCCAGTGAATGGCTTTGCAGGGGGTGTGTGTCAGGACAAGCCTGGTCATTGGAGAAAAGCAGGGTGACCACGATGTGGTCTCCTGATTATTGTGGTCAGTTTTTAATAGGAAATTGGAAAGACTGGCAGGAACACCAGGGATTTCACACAAAGGGAAGCAATACAATGAGAACAGGATACATTTTCATACAGGTATATGGTAGAGAAGGCACATATCAGGAATATGAAATGTTTGATTTACATACTTTTTAATATTGTTACTAAGGGTTATTATTGTGCTGGGGGTTGTTTTTCGGGACAGCAGGTTATAATTGCTGGGGAAAGTGAGGGTTATTTACAGTGATGGGGTTATTATTGTTGAAAAATAAAATGACAATACTGCAAAATAGCAGCAACAAAAATTGTGAGATATAACACAAATAATATATAAAGAATAACTAAAGTTGCGCTTAATATCAATAAACAATAAAGAATGTCCAAAAGGTGCTCTTAAAAGTCCAATTCAGCAACACAAGCTGAGTGAAGGCACCAGATATTCAGATGATCGAACAGCAGAGGCGGCTCTAGGCTTTGTGAGGCCTTAGGCAAAACTTACACATGAGGCCCCACGGACTGGGACGCTCCCTGATGAGGCCGCTATTCCTCAGGCTGCGGGCAGTATCTGATTTGTCCGTCAGCTCCTAAGCCACAGAGTCCCAGTGGGGGTAGGCGGAGCCGCCGGCGTCAACTTCAGTGATTGAGAACAGGCAAATTAGGCGGCCGCGAGGCCCCTGTGAGTGCGAGGCCTTAGGCGACCGCCTAATTTGCCTAATTAGAGAGCCGCCTCTGTCGAACAGCAGACTGAAGTGCTTGTCTGGCACAAATCCCAAAAAATCCTCCATCTTGTGATGTCACCAACATTAGGGTCAAGATGTGCTCTTACCAAAAGTGATGGACCCTCTATTATGGAAGGTCATGCAGGTATTTGGATATCGCAGCTGTATCCTCCTGCACAAATCTCGTTGCTGGACAGGTTATAAACCAGCCTGAAATGCCTTCCCTGTTAAGGGAGTAATCCTCTGCAGCGGTCTTTGATATGTGATCCTCTGTATCAAATGCACATAAAATTGTAGCCGGGTAAGATCCAGCATCCACCTAACCTCGAGCACCACCCCAGCTTGGCGTGATGACGGCACCCGGTTATTATTGCTGCTAAAGGGTTATTATTGTGCAGTGGGTTATTGCTCGTCCTGACATTTGCTAGGAGTGTTGCCCTGTGAAATTTCATTGTTGGTCCTGATATTTGCTGGGGATTTTTATTACTAGCACTGACACTTGTTGGGAGTTATCATTGCTGACCCTTTCGCTTGCTGGGGTGGATCATTGCTGGTCTTGACACATGCTAGTTATTTTTTCAGAGGGTTATCATTGCTGGTGCTGATACATGCTAGAATTTATAAAGATGTGTTTGTGCCTGGAGTGCTGCTTCAATTATGACAGCATGCTCCCCTGGAACCTTTCTGATGGTTCTTAAATGACCCTAGTGTTATTCCAAGCTGTTGGTTTTAATGAGCTTATTACAAGAATGTAAGCATTTCCTGGGAGGTCTGTTTTAGACCATAACACTAGAACTTTTGAGATGTCACCAGTAAACATTTACCGGATGTGGATTTGTATTTCCATTAATATGGCTAGATCTGTGGTCAGACCAGAAGAAACTGTAATACCTAGCCAAGCAACTTAGTTCTACTACAATTTTGAATTTGCCAAAGTGCATCTTGAGACTCATGAATCCAAACAGTCCTGCAGCCCTAAAGCAGAACTTCAGCCAAAAACAACAAGATACAACTGAATAGCCCATTAAAAGATAACATAACACAACTAGCTTTTGCTACAATGTTCAGCTTCAATGCAAAGATTCCTCCTAAAGTACTTTTTTGCCATTAGACATCCTTAATCTGATGACCTACATCATTAAAGCCCATTCCTCTCAGCCCAGGTCATTCTGGACCTACTACAGCCTGTGGGTGGACAGTGAAAGAAGAAGCAGCATAGTGTTGAGTTCATATCTCTGTCACTCTGCTTTCTCCTCCTATCAGCATGCTTCTTGTCAGCACAGAGGCCTACCTAGAGCATTTGACACCTGCCCCCCCAACTTTAAAATATAAAAACTCCCACAAAAATTTGTAATGTTTTCAAAAATATTTATTGCACAAATTTCACAGCCCCCCATCACAGTACTTCTTGCAGTCTGCCAACCCCCCCTCTAATTACATTGCCCCTTTTACTCTCTGCCTCCCCTGCACAGTCCTACCTTTGGCATAAGCAGATAGCTAATACTATTAGCAATGTGTTTAAGTTCAAGTAAGAGATTGCAGACATGCCACAGAAGATGGTTAGAGACTGAGGACATGATACAGGAGATGGTCAGAGACTGTGTACATGATACAAGAGATGGTCAGAGACTGCAGACATACTACAGGAGATGGTCAGAGACTGCATACATGATACAAGAGATGGTCAGAAACTGAGGACATGGTACAGGAGATGGTCAGAGACTCCAGAAATGTTACAAGAGATGGTCAGAGACTGTGGACATGGTACAGGAGATGGTCAGAGACTGCAGATACAAGAGATGGTCAGAGACTGTGGATATGGTACTGGAGGTGGTTAGAGACTGAGGACATGATACAAGAGATGGTCAGAGACTACAGACATGGTACAGGATATGGTCAGAGACTGTGGACATGATACAAGAGATGGTCAGAGACTGCAGACATAATACAGGAGATGGTCAGAGACTGCATACATGATACAAGAGATGGTCAGAGACTGTGGACATGGTATAGGAGATGGTCAGAGACTCCAGAAATGATACAAGAGATGGTCAGAGACTGTGGACATGGTACAGGAGATGGTCAGAGACTGCAGATATGATACAAGAGATGGTCAGAGACTGTGGATATGGTACAGGAGGTGGTCAGAGACTGAGGACATGATACAAGAGATGGTCAGAGACTACAAACATGGTACAGGAGATGGTCAGAGACTGAGGACATGATACAAGAGATCAATGCATCCTCACCAGTGCCCAGCAATGCAGCTTCACCAGTGCCAATCAGTTCCCACCAGTACAGCCTCACCAATACCCATCAGTGCCCATCAATGCAGCCTCATTAGTGCCCATCAATGCAGCCTCATTAGTGCCCAGCAGTGCAGCCTCACCAGTGCCCATCAATGCAGCCTCACCAATGCCCATCAGTTTAGTCTCACCATTGCCAATCAGTGCCCATCAATGCAGCCTCACCAGTGCCTATCAGTGCCCATCAATGCAGCCTCACCAGTGCCCATCAATGCAGCCTCACCAGTGCCCATCAATGCAGCCTCACCAGTGCCCATCAATGCAGCCTCACCAGTGCCCATCAATGCAGCCTCACCAGTGCCCATCAATGCAGCCTCACCAGTGCCCATCAATTCAGCCTCACCAGTGCCCATCAATTCAGCCTCACCAGTGCCCATCAATGCAGCCTCACCAGTGCCCATTAATGCAGCATCACCAGTGCACATCAATGCAGCATCACCAGTGCCAATCAATGCAGCATCACCAGTGCCAATCAATGCAGCCTCATCAGACCAGCTCAGGGTGGCAGACACAAACACCTCTCCATATACTCACACCAGCTCAGGGTGGCTAAAGTGACTGCGTGGCGGACACAATGTCAACCCACACCCCCACCCCATTACCACAAGCTCACCTTGGGCGGTGGAGGACACTGCCATTGCAGTCCGCAAACCCTCCACCTCCAGGGTGGGCAGTTGGCTCAGCCTCAGGTACACCCGGGTGGCAGCTAGGGAGGTCCGGACTCCGGAGGACACACCAGCAGCTGCGCCACCCAGGCGGAGAATAGTGACAGGCCTGACTCAGAAGCACAGCAGTGGTGGGAGGAGTAAGGAGAAAAACACAGACCGGGCCAGGCTACCGTGGCCGCGGCGCCGGGGGTGTTCTGGCCAAAAGAAAACTGCCAAAGGGAACAGCCAGGGCTCTAGCCGCCTTTGGGATGGTGTCACCTACATAGCGATGCCATTGACACTCCCCACTGTGTGGCACCCCCCCCCCCCCATCAGATGAACTGATTGGCTTCTTGTACTGTTAATTCCTCTCACTTTCCATCCCTGCTGAACAGGCATTTCAAGAGGCTAATACCATGTCAAAGTCAGCGTTTTCATTAAAAAATACATTTTATTATATGATAATGATATCTTGAGCACTCAACCTGTGGCCCTCTAGCTGTTGCAGAACTACAATTACCATGAAGCATTCCAAGGCTAACAGTTACAAGCATGACTCCCAAAGGCAAAGCCATGATGGGACTTCCGCAACAGCTGGAGGACCACACATGAGCACCCATGGATTAGATGGATGCATTTATTTATTTTATATCTTCCTTCTACAGCTCTATAAAAAGCATGTCCCTCAAGGCATCATGTTTTTATTTTTAGAATGGGATGTTAGGCATTAGGATCCCAGTATTTTACATACAGGATGTAAGCTACCCGGGTATGCCACATAAAAAATCCCAAAATGTTCATCTGTAGCCAAAATGTATTTATTTTTTTTTGTTTCAGGTAGAGTAGGGAGAAAGTAGTTTTTTTTTTAAAAAAATTTGCTCTCTATGTGAAATGTTTTCCCTTTACTTCCAGTTATGGTTGTCTGTGTGGCAGGGAGTGAGTAGAAAACGGAAAATTGTATCATACTTACCGTAATTTTCCTTTTCTGACGCCAATCCATGGCAGCATACTAGTGATAGGCTCCGCCTTTCTCCCCTCCATCAGGACCAATGAAATAGCATAAATTAAAGGCCAGTTAGGCCCCGCCCCATTCTTCGTAATTAGCTAGATACCGAAACGCACAAGGGTGGGTCCGTAAGCTGCCATGGATTGGCGTCAGGAAAGGAAAATTATGGTAGGTATGATACAATTTTCCGTTTTCCTGACGCCACCATGGCAGCATACTAGTGATACATATCCTAGCTGACAGGGTGGGTTCTACTTAAAAAACCTAAATAATTATTTTATATATTTTCAAATGGGACAGAAGACTGAACAGTCATTCCTCCGAAGCCCACTGATGACAAGGCACCCAGATCTATTCTGTAAAGGTTGGAAAGGTATGCTGGGAAAAGCATGCCACTTTCCTTTAGAATGAATCCATAGATGCTTTCCACTGGGCCACCTATGAGGCCTCAACCCCTCTCGAAGAGGATGCATCCTGTCACTGAAGGAGGCTCACGACCCATTTCCCATCTGCACAACCAATCTTGCTAAAGTCCAGGAGGCAACCTCTCTTGCCTGATGAATTCCATCTGGAACAGTGAAAAACTTACCGTATATACTCGAGTATAAGTCGAGTTTTTCAGCACATTTTTTGTGCTGAAAGTGCCCCCCTCGACTTATACTCAAGTCAAGCACTTTTCTGCAGCAAAAAAATTCATTTTCCGAACCGACTTTGGGGCCCCGTATCTCAGGACCACTTTGTGCTAGGAACCCCATAACATATCCAAAGCTGGGGTTCCTAGCACTAAGTGACCCCGAGATACGGGGCCCCAAAATCGGTTCGGAAAATGTCATTCTCTGCTGCAGAAAAGTGCTTGATATTTTCTGAACCGAGTTTGGGGCCACGTATCTCAGGGCCACTAGGTGCTAGAAACCCCAGTGCTAGTTCCACTGAGTTTGCATACCAAATTTGGGGTTCCTAGCACTAAGTGGCCCCGAGATGCTGGGCCCCAAAGTCGGTCAACTGTGTCCATCTGCAGCAATGTCATTTCGGGACCATTTGGGTTCAGAGACCCCAAATTTTGGCTGCAGCTAGGGGGCATCTAGTAACCCTTAACTACTGAGTTTGAAGTTCGGGTGACCTATGGCTGCAAATGGGCACAGTGAGGCATGCAAATGGGCACAGTGAGGCTGCAAATGGGCACAGTGAGGCTGCAAATGGGCATTGTTGACCCTCTTTTCCACTTACAGTAGCTGTGCATTTCTCAACCTCGTCTTATACTGGGGTCACTACGTTTTTCCCATTTTTTTGTGGTAAATTAGGGCCTCGACTTATACTCGGGACGACTTATACTCGAGTATATACGGTATATGAACTGAAAAGAGCAATTGTGGACAGAAACTTCTGGGAATGACCAATTTGTGTGGTTTTCTTGCTTGAACGTCTGGAAAGTTAGGCAATGGACAGATGATTGATAGATGGAGGGCTGTCGCTACCTCTGATATAAGCTGAACTACAGGATGCAGCTCTACTCCTGTAACAAAAGCAATATGCTTTTCTGAAGCTCTAAGGGCTTGAAACTCAAACCGACTTCTGTTTGACGATTTGCGCTAAATACTGGTTAGTAAGCGATGTCTTAAACCGAACACTGCCCTGTTGGAGTAAACAGTTGAAATAAACCCCAACAGCATGGAAAGATTTTAATTGTGAAAGATTCTCTCTCGCGGTTGGCGAAACCTTCTGTCTTCAAAATTTTGCAAACTAAAAGGCCCTTAGCCAAATTAAACCTTGTTCTTGCTGACACCTGCAACCTCAAAAGAGTATAGGGTAAGGTTCATGTCCAATCTGACCTACAAGAAGACCAGAACAGCTGCCACCAGAGGCGCAGTAAGAATAATATCTTGCCATGCAAAATAGAAAAAAAACACAAGTTTGTTCCAGATCTTGGCATAGAGGCTGTTAGTAGAGTGCCTTTCGCACCCCCCAAAGTAGAGCTCACTCTTGGAGCAACTCTGGAGCAATCTAGGTTTGCGGGTTCCCCTTCCTGCCATTATGCTTGCATCTCTGGTCTGTGCATGTGTGAAGGGGAATCGACTTTTGTATTCTGGAGTAGAAAGCCAGGAAGCACTAAGACTCCTATGGTCAGAATGGAGGGGTGGTCGTGACTACCATGCTCATTCTTGACAGCTTCCAGAGGAATTTCATTACGAGAGAAGTTGGGGAAACATATACAGTAGGCTTGATTGCAGTTTCATGGAGAAACTCAGCTTCTATTCTCTGCTTTGGGGAGCGGAAACCGAGTCAGACCTCTTCTTAAATTGGCCTTTGCTGTGAGAAGCAAAGAAGCCTGTCTGTGGTAGGCCACCTGTGGACAAGCCTCCCCCTCATGCTCTGGCAAGCTTGCATGATGGACAGTATGTCCGTGTATTCTAGTCCCCTAGGAAGTAAATTGCTTCCGGAATTTGCTGGTGATCCTCCTACCCAGACATTCGGGATTCTACATCTCTCAATAGCATATTGCCGCGAGATCCTCCCTGGAGCTGAAAATACGCAATTGCTGTCCTGTTGCTCAACCGCAAGATGACTGGTCACCCTTGATTCTGTGTAGCAAGGTCGAAGTGATAAAAAAAGGCTGCCTGACCTTCCAACGCTTTCGAGACTACCTTCCTTGGCTAGCAAACTCCGCTTGCCTTGACCAACAGACCCTCGCAGTGCGCCTTCCAGGCTGTCTTGCCAATATGATTCATCACATTGATCCAGTCAGATGGTTCGTGACCTCCTCAAAGTCTTTCCATCACCGTGGACCGCTATACTTACTGCGTGACACTGACCATAGCGGCGACGGATCCCATTTCCTCTGTTGTAGTTGAAACTAGCAACGGTGCCCATGTACCCAAGGTATCATCGGTATGAATGATAACATTTCGGCCAGGAGGCTGAGACACCTAGAAGTCCTCCCGGAAGTAGAGGAATCTGATCTCAGAATTCTCCTTATGACCGTCACTGTTCTTTTCTGATGGAAGCAAAACAGAGGAACCAGTAGAGCCCCCACAGGCACTTTAACTGTTGGAAAACAAAAGTTGGCTTTTTTTTTTTTAATGTAGAAAGGAATGACGCCCAGATAGTGGCAAATCTGGAGATCCTGTTCTCCAAGAGGAACTTACATGGCACTGAAACCTCTGTGAATATTCTTAGAGATATTCATAGGCTAAAAGGTAGGCTGATAAAGCGGAGATGTGTCCAACCAATCAACAAATTTACTTTGGAATAAAAAAAGAAAAGAAAACATTTTCGGGTTGTGAGGCTAAGAATCCTGTAAGTATTGTAACCGCCGTAGTTGCGGTGGATCTGGCAGCTCCGAGGGGGAGAAAAAGGTCCGGAGAAGGAACAGTGAGGAATCCACCGAAGTGACCATGAGTGGCTATCCTCCAAGGATCTGCACAATCCACTGTCCAGTAACAGTGATGCCCACTGGAACTTACCTTAAAAGTCTGGGCATGCACCCGGTAAAAGGGTTTTGTGGGTACCTGCGGTACACCCAAAAATTTTCATTTATGGACCTTATAAAAGGTTGCCCCTAGAGGAGCGGAACCTAGTGGGAAAAACATATTTCTCCCTTTTATTTTTTATTATTTATTTTTAGTTATATATAAATATTTTTTTTACTTTCCTGCTTTCTGTTATGGGAGAAGAACAGACCCTCCTCCTGTCACTTCCGACATGGCTGTCTCTGGTTCCATATCAAACAGAGATCTTGCACTATAAAGTGACTATTCCAATTTTGTTTCTAGGAAGCCAAACACAGCTCCGGGTCTCAACCCAATGGGTACCCCTAGCCGTAACTGAGTATAGCATTGCCTTGGCCAGGCACCAGGTTGAGACTATTGCTGCTTCCGCAGTGAAATTTGCCGATACATCTTGGCCGGGTCCCAAGATATCACCCCTAAGGATTTTCTCTCCAACCATATCCTGGGAGCAGAAACCCAAAGTACCCATCAACAAGGTAAGGGCCTCTGTTGAGTGGCAGGCCCTTCCCACCTGCCACCCTATTGGACAACAGCCGGTCCCACTGTAGGTATGGATTTCAGCAATGCTATATCCGCCTTGAATTAAACCAGTTTCCTAATGGAAAAGTGATTGCTCATTGAAAGGGTAAATAGGACTTTGTCTTTTAACCCATGTAATGGTCTGCATGACTGCCTGGATGCACAGTTCTCCAAAGAAAAACTGACACCAAGTAGCTCCAGATCTTCCTCTGGTGCAAGGGAGCTAAAATCATTTGCAGGCTGCCAGAGGCGGCTCTCTAATTAGGCAAATTAGGCGGTGGCCTAAGGCCCCGCACTCTCAGGGGCCTCGCAATCACCTAATTTGCCTAAGAGCCACCTCTGCTGACAAACAATGCCGCTGCGGTGGCGCTGCGCTCCGGCCACTCGGCCAGCAGAGCTGCCTGAGCTCCGTGGAGAGAGAAGACGGAGCTGTGGCTGTGTCTTGGGGAGAAGGCGGGGCCAGTACTGTGTTGTCCGGGGGAGGAGAAGGGGAGGCGACTCATTACAGCAGCCGGACAATACAAATATTCCCGCTGCTCCGGAGCTGCAGATCGCCCCCCCTCACCTCCCACTCAAGTGCTCCACTGAGTGATCCTTCCCCGCACACCCGGAGGAGTCATCCGGCGCCTGACTGGTAAGCAGAGGGGGAGCGGAGGGTCCCGCCGGGGAGGAAGCCTCGCCAGGGCTGTACTGGAGCCGATAGAAGGGGGAGGGAAGAGAGAAGAGCTGAAGAGGTGTCCAGGCCGCCCTGAGGCTGTCAGTCAGTGCGGGGGTGTCGGGATTCGGGGCTCCAGCTGCAGGGAGAGGCACATCTACCATGCCACAACCCCTTCTGCAGCCAGCCACCACTATCATCACTATCATCAGAGAGAGCCAACCCCTCACCCCTGCTCCTCCAGCATCCCTCAGCCACAGCCACTTGCCTTTATTTCCACCCCCTGCCCCATCCCCTCCACTCCCTTCTTCTGGATAATCTGTGCCACAGTCAAGGCAGCTCAGTCCTGTGCCAGTGTGCCAGCCTATGATTGACAGCCCCTGACCCCTCCCTCCACCCTGCCATTACCCCCACCTATGCAGGGCTCCACTGCGGGTTCAGGACGTCCCAGCCCAGTCCAGTGCTGATCCTCAGCCATGGTGGGCCGGGTGCTCTTCATCCTGCGCTGGCAATGCCTGCTGATTGGCTTCTCCACTGCTATCTCCTTCACCGACACCAGCACCGAGATAGAGAGCACCAGCACCGAGATAGAGAGCACCGACACCAGCACCGAGATAGAGAACACTGAGACCAGCACTGACAGAGAACACTGAGACCAGCACTGACAGAGAACACTGAGACCAGCACTGACAGAGAACACTGAGACCAGCACTGACAGAGAACACTGAGACCAGCACTGACAGAGAACACTGAGACCAGCACTGACAGAGAACACTGACACCAGCACTGACATAGAGAACACTGACAACAGCACTGACATAGAGAACACTGTCACCAGCACTGACATAGAGAACACTGACCCCAGCACTGACAGAGAACACTGACACCAGCACTGACAGAGAACACTAACACCAGCACTGACAGAGAACACTGACACCAGCACTGACATAGAGAACACTGACCCCACCACTGACAGAGAACACTGACACCAGCACTGACAGAGAACACTAACACCAGCACTGACAGAGAACACTGACCCCAGCACTGACATAGAGAACACTGACCCCAGCACTGACAGAGAACACTGACACCAGCACCGAGATAGAGAGCACTGACACTAGCACTGACATAGAGAGCACTGACACCAGCACTGACAGAGAACACTGACACCAGCACTGACATAGAGAACACTGACACCAGTGCTGACATAGAGAACACTGACACCAGTGCTGACATAGAGAACACTGACACCAGTGCTGACATAGAGAACACTGACAGCAGCACCGAGATAGAGAGCACTGACATAGAGAACGCTGACACCAGCACTGACAGAGAACACTGACACCAGCACTGACATCGAGAACACTGACACCAGTGCTGACAGAGAACACTGACACCAGCACTGACAGAGAACACTGACACCAGCACTGACAGAGAACACTGACACCAGCACCGAGATAGAGAGCACTGACACCAGCACTGACATAGAGAACACTGACACCAGCACTAACACAGAGAACACTGACACCAACACCAAGATAGAGAGTACTGACACCAGCACTGACATAGAGAACACTGACACCAGCACCAAGATAGAGAGTACTGACACCAGTGCTGACATAGAGAACACTGACAGCAGCACCGAGATAGAGAGCACTGACATAGAGAACGCTGACACCAGCAATGACAGAGAACACTGACACCAGCACTGACATAGAGAACACTGACACCAGTGCTGACATAGAGAACACTGACACCAGTGCTGACATAGAGAGCACTGACATACAGGACACTGACACCAGCACTGACATAGAGAACACTGACACCAGCACTGACATAGAGAACACTGACACCAGCACTGACATAGAGAACACTGACACCAGCACTGACATAGAGAACACTGACCCCAGCACTGACAGAGAACACTGACACCAGCACTGACAGAGAACACTGACACCAGCACTGACAGAGAACACTGACACCAGCACCGACAGAGAACACTGACACCAGCACCGAGATAGAGAGCACTGACACCAGCACTGACATAGAGAACACTGACACCAGCACTGACAGAGAACACTAACACCAGCACCGAGATAGAGAGCACTGACACCAGCACTGACATAGAGAACACTGACACCAGCACTGACAGAGAACACTAACACCAGCACCGAGATAGAGAGCACTGACACCAGCACTGACAGAGCACTGACACCAGCACTGACAGAGAGCACTGACACCAGCACTGACATAAAGAACACTGACACCAGCACTAACACAGAGAACACTGACACCAGCACCAAGATAGAGAGTACTGACACCAGCACTGACATAGAGAACACTGACACCAGCACCGAGATAGGGAGCACTGACACTAGCACTGACATAGAGAGCACTGACACCAGCACTAACATAGAGAACACTGACACCAGCACTGACATAGAGAACACTGACACCAGCGCTGACATAGAGAACACTGACACCAGCGCTGACATAGAGAACACTGACACCAGTGCTGACATAGAGAACACTGACACCAGTGCTGACATAGAGAACACTGACAGCAGCACCGAGATAGAGAGCACTAACATAGAGAACGCTGACACCAGCACTGACAGAGAACACTGACACCAGCACTGACATAGAGAACACTGACACCAGCGCTGACAGAGAACACTGACACCAGCACTGACAGAGAACACTGACACCAGCACTGACGGAGAACACTGACACCAGCACCGAGATAGAGAGCACTGACACTAGCACTGACATAGAGAGCACTGACACCAGCACTGACAGAGAACACTGACACCAGCACTGACATAGAGAACACTGACACCAGCACTGACATAGAGAACACTGACACCAGTGCTGACATAGAGAACACTGACAGCAGCACCGAGATAGAGAGCACTGACATAGAGAACGCTGACACCAGCACTGACAGAGAACACTGACACCAGCACTGACATAGAGAACACTGACACCAGTGCTGACAGAGAACACTGACACCAGCACTGACAGAGAACACTGACACCAGCACTGACATAGAGAACACTGACACCAGCACTGACAGAGAACACTAACACCAGCACTGAGATAGAGAGCACTGACACCAGCACTGAGATAGAGAACACTGACACCAGCACTGACATAGAGAACACTGACACCAGCACTAACACAGAGAACACTGACACCAGCACCAAGATAGAGAGTACTGACACCAGCACTGACAGAGAACACTGACACCAGCACTGACAGAGAACACTGACACCAGCACTGACAGAGAACACTGACACCAGTGCTGACATAGAGAACACTGACACCAGTGCTGACATAGAGAACACTGACAGCAGCACCGAGATAGAGAGCACTGACATAGAGAACGCTGACACCAGCACTGACAGAGAACACTGACACCAGCACTGACATAGAGAACACTGACACCAGTGCTGACAGAGAACACTGACACCAGCACTGACAGAGAACACTGACACCAGCACTGACATAGAGAACACTGACACCAGCACTGACAGAGAACACTAACACCAGCACTGAGATAGAGAGCACTGACACCAGCACTGAGATAGAGAACACTGACACCAGCACTGACATAGAGAACACTGACACCAGCACTAACACAGAGAACACTGACACCAGCACCAAGATAGAGAGTACTGACACCAGCACTGACAGAGAACACTGACACCAGCACTGACAGAGAACACTGACACCAGCACTGACAGAGAACACTGACACCAGTGCTGACATAGAGAACACTGACACCAGTGCTGACATAGAGAACACTGACAGCAGCACCGAGATAGAGAGCACTGACATAGAGAACGCTGACACCAGCACTGACAGAGAACACTGGCATCAGCACTGACAGAGAACACTGACACCAGTGCTGACATAGAGAACACTGACAGCAGCACCGAGATAGAGAGCACTGACATACAGGACACTGACACCAGCACTGGCATAGAGACCACTGACACCAGCACTGACATAGAGAACACTGACAGCAGCACAGAGATAGAGAGCACTGACACCAGCAGTTTAAAGTCCCTAATGCAATTTATACAGTTAATTTTTTTATCAATGTAATTATTTTTCCCATTATGGGCGTGAGTGGGGCCTCATGTCTAGGTTTTGCCTAAGGTCTCACAAAGCCTAGAGCCGCCTCTGCAGGCTGCGCCCCCTCCTCAGGAGTACTGAGAGGATGAGTGATCCATGAGGCAGATTGTTCTGCTAGAGGCTAGACCCGCAACAAGGGGGCTGACTAGCTAGAGTAATTACAGTGAGTTTAACCACTTGAGCCCCGGACCATTATGCTGCCTAAGGACCAGAGGTCTTTTTCCAATTTGGCACTGCGTCGCTTTAACTGCTAATTGCGCGGTCATGCAATGCTGTACCCAAACGAAATTTGCGTCCTTTTCTTCCCACAAATAGAGCTTTCTTTTGATGGTATTTGATCACCTCTGTGGTTTTTATTTTTTGCGCTATAAACGGAAAAAGACCGAAAATTTTGAAAAAAAATGATATTTTCTACTTTTTGTTATAAAAAAAATCCAATAAACTAAATTTTAGTCATACATTTAGGCCAAAATGTATTTGGCCACATGTCTTTGGTAAAAAAAATGTCAATAAGTGTATATTTATTGGTTTGCGCAAAAGTTATAGCGTCTACAAACTAGGGTACATTTTCTGTAATTTACACAGCTTTTAGTTTGTCATTTCTTGAGGTGCTAAAATGGCAGGGCAGTACAAAACCCCCCCAAATGACCCCATTTTGGAAAGTAGACACCCAAAGAAAATTGCTGAGAGGCATGTTGAACCCATTGAATATTTATTTTTTTTGTCCCAAGTGATTGAATAATGACAAAAAAAAAAAAAATATTTACATAAAGTTGTCACTAAATGATATATTGCTCACACAGGCCATGGGCCTATGTGGAATTGCACCCCAAAAAACATTCAGCTGCTTCTCCTGAGTATGGGGATACCACATGTGTGGGACTTTTTGGGAGCCTAGCCGCGTACGGGGCCCCGAAAACCAATCACCGCCTTCAGGATTTCTAAGGGTCTAAATTTTTGATTTCACTCTTCACTGCCTATCACAGTTTCGGAGGCCATGGAATGCCCAGGTGGCACAACCCCCCCCCCCCCCAAATGACCCCATTTTGGAAAGTAGACACCCCAAGCTATTTGCTGAGAGGCATATTGAGTCCATGGAATATTTTATATTTTGACACAAGTTGCGGGAAAGTGACACTTTTTTTTTTTTTTTTTGCACAAAGTTGTCACTAAATGATATATTGCTCACACAGGCCATGGGCATATGTGGAATTGCACCCCAAAATACATTTAGCTGCTTCTCCTGAGTATGGGGATACCACATGTGTGGGACTTTTTGGGAGCCTAGCCGTGTACGGGACCCCGAAAACCAATCACCGCCTTCAGGATTTCTAAGGGTGAAAATTTTTGATTTCACTATTCACTGCCTATCACAGCTTCGGAGGCCATGGAATGCCCAGGTGGCACAAAACCCCCCAAATGACCCCATTTTGTTAAGTAGACACCCCAAGCTATTTGCTGAGAGGCATGGTGAGTATTTTGCAGCTCTCATTTGTTTTTGAAAATGAAGAAAGACAAGAAAAAACATTTTTTTTTTTCTTTTTTCAATTTTCAAAACTTTGTGACAAAAAGTGAGGTCTGCAAAATACTCACTATACCTCTCAGCAAATAGCTTTGGGTGTCTACTTTCCAAAATGGGGTCATTTGGGGGGGTTTTGTGCCACCTGGGCATTCCATGGCCTCCGAAACTGTGATAGGCAGTGAAGAGTGAAATCAAAAATTCACGCCCTTAGAAAGCCTGAAGGCGGTGCTTGGTTTTCGGGGTCTCGTACGCGGCTAGGCTCCCAAAAAGTCTCACACATGTGGTATCCCCGTACTCAGGAGAAGCAGCAGAATGTATTTTGGGGTGTAATTTCACATATTCCCATGGCATGTTTGAGCAATATATCATTTAGTGACAACTTTGTGCAAAAAAATAAAAAATAAATAAAAATTTGTCTCTTTCCCGCAACTTGTGTCGCAATATAAAATATTCCATGGACTCGACATGCCTCTCAGCAAATAGCTTGGGGTGTCTACTTTCCAAAATGGGGTCATTTGGGGGGGTTTTGAACTGTCCTGGCATTTTATGCACAACATTTAGAAGCTTATGTCACACATCACCCACTCTTCTAACCACTTGAAGACAAAGCCCTTTCTGACACTTATTGTTTACATGAAAAAGTTATTTTTTTTTGCAAAAAAATTACTTTGAACCCCCAAACATTATATATTTTTTTAAAGCAAATGCCCTACAGATTAAAATGGTGGGTGTTTCATTTTTTTTTTCACACAGTATTTGCGCAGCGATTTTTCAAACGCATTTTTTGGGGAAAAAACACACTTTTTTAAATTTTAATGCACTAAAACACACTATATTGCCCAAATGTTTGATGAAATAAAAAAGATGATCTTAGGCCGAGTACATGGATACCAAACATGACATGCTTTAAAATTGCGCACAAACGTGCAGTGGCAACAAAATAAATACATTTTTAAAAGCCTTTAAAAGCCTTTACAGGTTACCACTTTAGATTTACAGAGGAGGTCTACTGCAAAAATTACTGCCCTCGATCTGACCTTCGCGGTGATACCTCACATGCATGGTGCAATTGCTGTTTACGTTTGACGACAGACCGCCGCTTGCGTTCGCCTTAGCGCGAGAGCAGGGGGCGACAGGGGTGCTTTTTTTTTTATTATTTCTTTTTTTTTGCTTTTTTATTATATTTTTAAACTGTTCCTTTCATTTTTTTTTTTTTTTAATCATTTTTATTGTTATCTCGGGGAATGTAAATATCCCCTATGATAGCAATAGGTAGTGACAGGTACTCTTTCTTGAAAAAATTGGGGTCTATTAGACCCTAGATCTCTCCTCTGCCCTCAAAGCATCTGACCACACCAAGATCGGTGTGATAAAATGCTTCCCCAATTTCCCAATGGCGCTATTTACATCCAGCAAAATCTAAGTCATAAAATGCTCGTAGCTTCCAGTTTCTTAGGCCATAGAGATGTTTGGAGCCACTCTGGTCTCTGATCAGCTCTATGGTCAGCTGGCTGAATCACCGGCTGCATTCTCAGGTTCCCTGTTGAGACAGGAGAGCCAGAGAAAAACACGGAAGACGGTGGGGGGGGGGGGGGCATTCCCTCCCATGGCTTGTAAAAGCAGTCTAGAGGCTAATTAGCCGCTAGGATTGCTTTTACATGAAAGCCGACCACTGGCTGAAAAGAATGATACCAAGATGATACCTAAACCTGCAGGCATCATTCTGGTATAACCACTCAAAGTCGTGAATTGCGTACCTGAAGACAAAAAAATGGTTAACAATAAAGCACAGTAAACGGTAAAGTATAAAAAATTGCATACCTGAAAAGCAAACATGATAAAACATAATAACAATAAAACATTGCAGAATAGAATACAGTAAAAAAGAGCAGAACAATAGAGAGAGAGAGAACAATAAAACGACAACAATTTTTTTTATTTTATATATATATATATTTTTTTTTTACACTTTTTTTGTAACTAACTTTTATAACTGTAACCGGTTCCAGGTTTGGGTCTCTCAAAATGCGATGGCATCTTGGGAGACCCTGTGAAAGTGTGCCTAGTCTGTGCAATGCTGTACCCTACGCTAATACTCAACTAGTGCATGGTAGCGTTCAAAACATTCACCAATGCAAAGACCAGGATTGTCAGGACAGGGGGGACAATAATAGCGGGTGTCACGCCTATATCCGCGCTTGCTGCAGACACGACATTTTTTTGGGGGGGTTCGTTGGGTAGGGGTACTCGGGAGAAAATGCCTCTCATGCAGCCGACTGCATTTGGTTGGGGATGTGAATGGGGGAAGCACGGGCGCAGCAGAAGTGGTGGGTTCCCAATTAGGATTGGCGAATGCAGCAGGAAGGGCACTATGGGCATGACGGGCCTGTGTTTGTCTTTTTGGTGGCAGCGGGACACTACTTGTGCTTGCCACCTCACCAGCTTGAACTGCACTTATGGGACTCGCCACGTCACCAAGTGTTACTGCAGTGCTGGTTTGACCACGACCGGGGTGTACTAGGCCGCTGGTGCTTGCCAGTTCAATAAAAAGCTACCAAAAAAACTGTTAGCGATCGCAGGGATCAGGCCTGATTCTGCGAACGCTGTAGTTATGCGTTAAGTGTTTTGTAAGTGACAGTGATCGATCGATACTGCATTTGGGTGGGCTGAGCTGGGCCGGGCAGAGGGGCAAAATGCAGGTGCTAGCAGGTACACACACACACACACATATACATACACACACATATATATATATATATATATATATATATATATATATATATATATATATATATATATATATACACAGTGCCTTGCGTAAGTATTCGGCCCCCTTGAACTTTTCAACCTTTTGCCACATTTCAGGCTTCAAACATAAAGATATAAAATTTTTATTTTTTGTGAAGAATCACCAACAAGTGGGACACAATTGTGAAGTGGAACGAAATCTATTGGATTGTTGAAACTTTTTTAACTAATAAAAAAATGAAAAGTGGGGCGTGCAAAATTATTCGGCCCCCTTGCGTTAATACTTTGTAGAGCCACCTTTTGCTGCGATTACAGCTGCAAGTCGCTTGGGGTATGTCTCTATCAGTTTTGCACATCGAGAGACTGAAATTCTTGCCCATTCTTCCTTGCAAAACAGCTCGAGCTCAGTGAGGTTGGATGGAGAGTGTTTGTGAACAGCAGTTTTCAGCTCTTTCCACAGATTCTCAATTGGATTCAGGTCTGGACTTTGACTTGGCCATTCTAACACCTGGATACGTTTATTTGTGAACAATTCCTTTGTAGATTTTGCTGTATGTTTGGGATCATTGTCTTGTTGGAAGATAAATCCCAGTTTCAGGTCTTTTGCAGACTCCAACAGGTTTTCATCCAGAATGGTCCTGTATTTGGCTGCATCCATCTTCCCCTCAATTTTAACCATCTTCCCTGTCCCTGCTGAAGAAAAGCAGGCCCAAACCATGATGCTGCCACCACCATGTTTGACAGTGGGGATGGTGTGTTGAGTGTGATGAGCTGTGTTGCTTTTACGCCAAACATATCGTTTTGCATTGTGGCCAAAAAGTTCGATTTTGGTTTCATCGGACCAGAGCACCTTCTTCCACATGTTTGGTGTGTCTCCCAGGTGGCTTGTGGCAAACTTTAGACAAGACTTTTTATGGATATCTTTGAGAAATGGCTTTCTTCTTGCCACTCTTCCATAAAGGCCAGATTTGTGCAGTGTACGACTGATTGTTGTCCTATGGACAGACTCTCCCACCTCAGCTGTAGTTCTCTGCAGTTCATCCAGAGTGATCATGGGCCTCTTGGCTGCATCTCTGATCAGTCTTCTCCTTGTCTGAGCTGAAAGTTTAGAGGGACAGCCAGGTCTTGGTAGATTTGCAGTGGTCTGATACTCCTTCCATTTCAAAATGATCGCTTGCACAGTGCTCCTTGGGATGTTTAAAGCTTGGGAAATCTTTTTGTATCCAAATCCGGCTTTAAACTTCTCCACAACAGTATTACGGACCTGCCTGGTGTGTTCCTTGGTCTTCATGATGCTCTCTGCGCTTTCAACAGAACCCTGAGACTATCACAGAGCAGGTGCATTTATACAGAGACTTGATTACACACAGGTGGATTCTATTTATCACCATCAGTCATTTAGGACAACATTGGATCATTCAGAGATCCTCGCTGAACTTCTGGAGTGAGTCTGCTGCACTGAAAGTAAAGGGGCCGAATAATTTTGCACGCACCACTTTTCAGTTTTTTATTTGCTAAAAAAGTTTAAAATATCCAATAGATTTCGTTCCACTTCACAATTGTGTCCCACTTGTTGGTGATTCTTCACAAAAAATTTAAATTTTATATCTTTATGTTTGAAGCCTGAAATGTGGCAAAAGGTTGAAAAGTTCAAGGGGGCCGAATACTTTTGCAAGGCACTGTATATATACACATACATACAAACATACATATATACATATAGATACATACACAACCTACAAACATAAGCTATACCTACAGCCGGCCTAAGACAGCAAAGGTCAGAGAACCTGTCTAGGGAGAGTAATGTACTCAGACCAGTGCCACTGCAGGAGGAAAAGAACAGGAGGTGCAGAAAGTGAGAAAATGACAGGAGACAAACAAAGGCAAAGGTAAGAAGGATGCAAAGATGGCCTCCCCAAACCGAACAAGCATTGCAGACACCAACCTTAAAGGCAGATTTCATTCCTAAATAGGAAAAACTGCTCAGCTCCATCGAGACCCACAGAAGGAGCTCCCAAGCTACTCTGGCGCTTTTAGCAGCCTGATACTGGGACTTCGCACTGGGAGAGGCTTAACCCAGCCGGCAGCTGCCTGGAGGCAGAGGGGGGAACATGGTACTGCTTACTCTTCACTGGTGCGTGGTGGTATGAGGACAAAAAGAAGAATGGGCGGGGCCTAACTGGCCTTTAATTTATGCTATTTCATTGGTCCTGAGGGAGGGGAGAAAGGCGGAGCCTATCACTAGTATGCTGCCATGGTGGCGTCAGGAAATGGGGAATGAGGCAGAAATAAAAAAAACTAGTAGTAGTTCTAGGAAATACATTGTGAAAATCAGAGACCTATGAAAACCGGCTACTCTTCTTTTCACATACACTGCTTATTACTGCATAAGTACATCAAGTTGGAGACAACAAGGAAGACCCAACTGGGTCTGACAAACTTAACCCCAAAGTCATGTTGGATTTTCTCTTTAAATGTATAAAAGCTAGGGATCCTTTGCAACTTTGGAACCCTTTAAGTACTCATCTCATTTCTTTTAAAATACTTGTTGCAAACTGCAGATACATTTCTTTCGCAGTAGCCATCTACTTTGTGACCTTGATTAGTACAGTGCATCCAACATTGGTATTGAAATTATGTTTATGCTACTGAGGAATTCATATTATTATTGTTGTTTGCATGATCGTTTAGTTTATTTTATTTAGTTCCTTAAAAAAAATATCTTGTGTTTCTGTTATGGAAGGCTTTGGATGTCTGTTTACAAGAACAGCTGAGATTAAAGGCCCAAGTGAGGCTTCTTGAGCAGCAAACCAAGTTGCAGCAAATAAAGATTGAGAATCTATTACGAGAAAGGGAGCTGCAGTTTATGGATCGGGGAGATGAGATGTTAGTCATCAACCTAGGAGAAACACGAAGCTATGCAGGTAAGTTCATTCTACTTTCCTTTTTTTTTTTTTATCTTTTGTATAGTATTTTCCACTAAGATCATTGCACATATTCAGCAGGGCAAAGAGTAATCTAGAATGAACAGTAAACTATAGCTGCCAATGAGAAATTATTTTTTGCCGATTTGACAATAGCAAACTATAGTTTATACATCATGATTGCTTTGTATGATTCTGGACTAATTTAATAGGTATTCTTTAAAGTCCACCTCCTCTGCAAATAATATTTACCTTCCCTGTGCTTCTATGCTATCTTGTTTGCTTAGGGGAGCAGACCAATGCAATGCCAGGTAAGTGCAGGGGGAGGATCCATTGTAAGCTCTAACGCAGACTGACTTACAGTGCCTTGAAAAAGTATTCATACCCCTTGAAATTTTCCACATTTGTTCATGTTACAACCAAAAACGTAAATGTATCTTATTGGGATTTTATGTGATAGACCAACACAAAGTGGCACATAATTGTGAAGTCAAAGGAAAATGATAAATGGTTGTAAACATTTTTTTACAAATAAATATCTAAAAAGTGTGGCGTGCATATGTATTCTGCCTCCTTGAGTCAATACTTTGTAGAACCACCTTTTGCTGCAATTACAGCTACAAGTCTTTTTGGGTATATCTCTACCAGCTTTGCACATCTAGAGAATGACATTTTTGCCCATTCCTCTTTATAAAATAGTTCAAGCTCTCTCACATTGGATGGAGAGCTTCTGCGAACAGCAATTTTCAAGTCTTGCCACAGATTCTCAATTGGATTTAGGTCTGGACTTTGACTGGGCATTCTAACACATGAATATGCTTTGATCTAAACCATCCCATTGT
Source organism: Lithobates septentrionalis (assembly GCA_037952835.1). Classification (NCBI taxonomy): domain Eukaryota; kingdom Metazoa; phylum Chordata; class Amphibia; order Anura; family Ranidae; genus Lithobates; species Lithobates septentrionalis. The sequence goes on along the minus strand of JBBDGP010001068.1, from coordinate 2,370,642 downwards.
AACTCTGGCTGTATGTTTAGGGTCTTTGTCCTGCTGGAAGGTGAACCACCACCCCAGTCTCAAGTCTTTTGCAGACTGTAACAGGTTTTCTTCTAAGATTACCCTGTATTTGGCTCCGTCCATCTTCCCATCAACTTTGACCAGCTTCCCTGTCCATGTGATGTTTTAACACCAAGTATAGGCAGACAGCAATGAGCTTGAGCATGAGCCTGATCATTCACATCATTACAGTCCATGCTGAAGAAAAGCATCCCCACAACATGATGCTGCCACCACCATGTTTTACGGTGAGGATGGTGTATTCGGGGTGATGTGTAGTGTTAGTTTTCCGCCACACATAGCGTTTTGCTTTTAGTCCAAAAAGTTCAATTTTGGTCTCATCTGACCAGAGCACCTTCTTCCACATATTTGCTGTGTCCCCCACATGGCTTCTCTCAAACTGCAAACGGGAATTTTTATGGTTTCTTCTTCTTTTTCTTCTTCTATGGTTTCAACAATGGCTTTGTTCTTGCCACTCTTCCATAAAGGCCAGATTTTGCTGCAGATGGACACCGGTGGCAAAATGCACCCTAAGGCGATTAAGTTTGCATAGGTAGCTCATAGGTAGTTCATTTATTCATTCATTCATTTTTGGAGTGCAGGACTAATAGTTTCTAGACAGATTCTCCCACCTGAGCTGTGGATCTCTGCAGTTCCTCCAGAGTTACCATGGGCCTCTTGGCTCCTTCTCTGAATAATGCTCTCCTTGCCTGCCCTGTCAGTTTAGGTGGACAGCCATGTCTTGGTAGGTTTGCAGTTGTGCCATACTCTTTCGATTTTCGAATGATGGATTGAACAGTGCTCCGTGACATGTTTAAAGCTTGGGATATTTTTTTTATAACCTAACCCTGCATTAAACTTTTCCACATCTTTATCTCTAACCAGTCTGGTGCGATCCTTGGCCTTCATGATGCTGCTTGTTCACTAAGGTTCTCTAACAAACCTCTGAGGGCTTCACAGAACAGCTGTATTTATACTGAGAATAAATTACACACAGGTGGGCTCTATTTACTAATTTGGTGACTTCTGAAGGCAATTGGTTCCACTTGATTTTAGTTAGAGGTATCAGAGTAAAGGGGGCTGAATACAAATGCACGCCACTCTTTTCACATATTTATTTGTAAAACATTTTGAAAACCATTTATCATTTTCCTTCCACTTTAGAATTATGTGCCACTTTGTGTTGGTCTATTACATAAAATCCCAATAAAATACAGTTACTTTTTTGGTTGTAACATGACAAAACGTGGAAAATTTCAAGGGACATGAAAACTTTTTCAAGGCACTGTAAAAGCATACACAGAGCTTTCTAATCTGGACCCTGGAGGGTGAACAGGGAAGGAGGTTGGGAGGGAGGTAGGAGGGTGTAGGGAAGGTACGTTTTAGTAGCGGAGCAACAACAACCTGATAATTTGCCCTAAATGGTAAAATCTGTATAAATAACATTTCTGTTATAGGATACAATTGTAGATCTATTTAGATCTTTAAATGCAAGCTTCTATCATTTGTTGGCATATTTGAAGCTTGGAGGACTGCTTATGTCTAAATTTTGGATATGCATTAAAGCGGAACTAAACCCTCCTTTCCATTACAGCCAAGTAAGTTGCCATCTTATCCTCTGTTTAATCTACAGTTGCCATTGTGCTTCACATGTGATAAGCTATGACACCAATTTGTTGGCTTGACAGTTTGGTTGAGAGCAGAACCAAATGTAACAGTTATCATTCATAGCATGCATTGAATATAATGGTTTTGGGAAACATTTAAATTGATGGGTTGAGTTTGGGTTTAAGTGCAATAGGAGTCAATAATTGCTGCCATTCTGTGCCAGTGCTCACCCAACCGCTGACAACTGTGGAGGAGAGGCAACCAGACACACTATGTTTTTAATTTGTTGATATGTGTTTGACGTATGAGTTGGGGTAATATGTGGTAAGTTAGGTATATTTATAATTCTACTCAGAATGAACGCCATTCCAATGCACATATAATATACAGTACAGCAATATCCATCTACACTATAGCCCACCACAACATACAGATGTAAACCATCTATGTATTATGGGATGCCGCATTAAAAAGTTGCAGGCCTATGTTTGCTGCATTACATGTAATAAAACTTTTACCTGTTAAAGAAAAAAAAAAGTTGCAGGTCTGTTTTTTCATGCATTGAGAAACGCACTCAGCCCATACAAAATTAATAGGAGCCTTAACACAGATCTTCTAAATCCACAAAACGCATGTGTTAATGCAATGTATAGTGCAAATGGGTCCTTAGGGTCCCTTTCATTTTGCATTGGGTTATATCATTTTACCAGTCTAGATGTAATTAATGCTGGTTGGAATTATCTTCAGTCTTGACCATATGTCTAAAGCAGTTCCCTGACCCAGCAAAGGAAGAGAAAAAATATTTACAACTCTGGTGGCCCCTTCGTTCAAGTGCTGCAGCCTCCACCAGACTTTTCAGCATTTGACACTTCTGGGGCACTTCTTCCATATGCTGTGCTTCCATCCGTTAACCCATACATCACTATACAGGTGACATAGGGGCTGAAATATGGAACAGCATGTAGCAGGGGCAATTCCAGATGAAAGATAGGAGACGTGGGCACCTGATGAGGTGATTATACAATTTTTTTCTTTAACAGTGAACTAAACCATTTTGGGGCCAACTCACTTTAACCAGCAATACAATATTAATATTGTTCTCTGCCATTTCTTTGATCATCCATCAACTAAAAAAAATATAAATGCTATAGTAGATCTGTGTGAGGCTTTACTTTGCTTTCTATGTATTACTGTCGTTTTTAATAGATGCTGGAGGGTTACAGCTAAATTCCAGGGTAGACAAAAAGTTTTTGAAGTTACTCCTCCTGTTCTTGGTACATCAACCATTTTAGGGTCATAAACAATCAGCCTTGTTTTCATACCTAAATCCACTGTCTCATGATCATCAGCAGCACCGTGCCTTGTAATGTAAACTAGTTATCGCAGCCTTCTCTCTTGGCAAGTGACCAGCCGCACTTTAGGCTCTGAGAGTTTAACACAGGACTCTTATGCCGCGTACACACGAGCGGAATGTCCGACAGAAAAAGTCCGATGGAAGCTTTTCATCGCCTATTCCGATCGTGTGTATGCCTCATCAGACTTTTTTTTTTCGAAAATTCTGAACCTAGAAATGGAACATGTTCTAAATATTTCCGATGGAACCAATTCCTATCGGGAAAACCGCTCGTCTGTATGCTGTTCCGACGTACCAAAAACGACGCATCCTCTAAAGAAAGTACAAGATGGAAGCTATTGTTGGCTACTGGCTATTGAACTTCCTTTTTCTAGTCCCGTCGTACGTGTTGTACGTCACTGCGTTCTGGACGGTCAGACTTCGGTGTGACCGTGTGTAGGCAAGAAATGGGCAATGTTCAAGTCAGCAGGAAGTAACGTGGGCACTGCTAGAACTTTCCCTTCATATTGTATTAGTGTTGTCCAGTGATATTAATGAGTAAAAGCAGCTATTTTTATATTTCTAATCTTTCTATATAGAAGAATCTGAATATGTAAGAAAATGCAGATTCAATTTGGCAATTATACACCAGTGTCACAGTGTTTATTAGTCTAGTCACTAATTCATCTTCTGTCATTCTTTTTTTTTTTGCTTTTTGGTCAGACTGTGGTGACATTTACAACGATGGACATAAACAGAGTGGCTTTTACAAGATTAAACCATTGCAAAGCAATACATCATTCTATGCGTACTGCGACATGTCTGAGGGAGGGGGCTGGACAGTTTTTCAGAGACGTTCGGATGGAAGCCAAAATTTCTATCGGTAAATATTTTTATAAAATTGAGGTATTTTATAGGTACATTTTTTGGTTGATGCTGAAACACTCAAAAGGTGGGTGGTAACACCCAGGACTCCCAGGTGGACAAGAATAGAGCTGGTAATGATTGCAAGAAGGTCTCAATGATGAAGCACCTTAGACACATAAGAAACCAGAAGATGACTAGCCCACCTAGCACTATCTATAACTAGATCTCAGTTTTGTCGGGGCCAAAATATTTTTTAATTCTTTTTAGATGTAGCGTCCTTCCTTTAGGTTGATTAAATTTAGTTTTTGGCCGTGTTGTACCTAGCTGTACCTAGCTGAGCAGAAATGTATGTTCTAGGTCTGCCTGCCTCTGGGAGAAGCTTCCAGAACTGGAGTAGGGGGTCAGCCACTGAGTTATGAATACTTAACTGACCCCAGCCAATCCCTGGGAGCGGGGCCCAGAAGGTGTGGCTGGGAAGAAGATAAGGGTTTGGAAGTGTCTGTTCAGCTCTCTCTCTCTCTTCAGGGACCTCTGCCCCTGCGAGGCAGCCTGTGTCACTGAAGAGCCATTGCAGTTAGGCCTCAGCATGTGCTTGCCTGAGGGCCCTGGAGCAACCTGACCTTAAAAAATCTTACTGGAGGACACTACCTTAGGAAGCTAGGCTGGAGAAGGACCCCTTTCATTTATAAGTGTCTCAGGGTAGTTGGTTGGGGAGCTGTCTCTGACATTATGAGTAGGACCTTTTGCCTAGAGCTCCAGGTGTGCTTGTGTTTTGAGGATTAAACACTAGAGGTTTCTACAAGAACTGTGAATGCCCTTACAGAGTCTCAGACTAGCTGGCTGTCCCCTCTACCTCCAGCAATACTTAAGGCTGCTACTGAGGGCTTTGCCCGAGAATCTGTCCTCCTATGTTTTGGAGTATCCTGAACACTTATCTCTCTACCTGTCTGTGTTCAAGTACTGCAATAAATCTTCAAACACCCCTAAATTGAGCCTGTGTTTTGTCAGTGTGCTCTGGAACTGGCATCTGGGACTGGCAGCATCTGGTAAGGGAGACCCAGTATATTTCCATTGACCCCTTTGGGGGTAAGCGTTACATAGGTAACTATGAAAAATACTGTATATGAATTTTTCAAATTCGAGCAGCTAACAGGTGGAGCTCAAGAGCTACAAGGAGAGTGTGTTCTATTCTCTTGACATTCAGCTTTGATGTAGAATACACATGCTGAATCAGAGGGAAGGCATAACACCATCATTGTCTTTAGTTCATATGGCTCTATATAGAGCATCAAATCAGAGAGACAGCCTACAAGTAAAAAGCTACTGCTGACTCATCCTATTAGAAAGCTCAGAATGCTCTACAAAGTGTATAGGCTACTTTCACACTGAGGTGTTTTTCAGGCACCTGTAAAGCACCTGAAAACGGCTTCCCTGCAGCCCCAGTGTGAAAGCCCGAGTGCTTTTCACACTGGAGTGGAAAAAGTCCTGCAAGCAGCATCTTTTGGGCAGTGGGGGAGCGGTCTATACACCACCCTTGCCATTGAAATCAATGGCCACCGCTGCCGAAGCGCCTGCAAAGCACTTCGGCAGCGGCGCTTTGTGGGTGCTTTTAACCCTTTATTCGGCCGGGGGTTAAAAGCGCCCCGCTAGCGGCCGAAAAGCGTCGCTATTACAGCGGTAAAGCACCGGTAAAATTAGCCGTGCTTTACCGTCCCAGTGTGAAAGTAGCCTTAGTGTTAAGCACTTTGTTTATACTGTATATTGTAGATTTTACACTAGTAAAGAAAAAAACGACATAGAAGGTCAGTTTCTAAACTTGCAGTCATTCAAAAAACCCTTGAAAATTTGAGCAAAAAGCATTATATTTTTTTAGTGGATGTAAACCCCCCAAAAAATGTTTTAATTAAGACTCATATCTGTTACAGCAGAGGATGTCATTTCATCTGTGCCCAGTCTTGCCATGGAGAGTTAATCTAGCTTTGAGCAGTCCTCTTATCTTTTTTCAGTAAGATAAAAACAGACACACAGAGAAATAGGTGTCTGTTTCTTCCCCCTTGCTGTGAGTGACAGGTGATTTCCTTATCTCATGCACAAGTGTGAGAGAGGCATTCTGTGTACTTCACATCCCTCCTCCTTTCTTCTCCTGTTCTCCCGGGATTGGCTGCTCCACACCTCAGCATGATTGGGCATGCTGAAGTCATGTGGTGACTTTCCTGGGTTTTGACTGGATGTCAGTGATCATGGGGCATATGATGCCTGGCCAAGGGGAGTGTAGAGTTGGGCGGGGAGTCTAATGACATCACGACTCCACCCACCGAGCCCTGGACAACATACCCTCCCACAGAATCCGGAGTATTGCAGGGCTCCAAACAGCTAAAGGGGAAATATTTGACAGGTAAGGATACATGCAGGAGGCATGTATATCCTTATAGATAAGCACTATATTAATTTAGAATGTAATTAAGAAATGATGAGAGAGGGTTTACATCCACTTTAAGGTGGGGACAATCGTTCCTGACCCTGTATTAACAAACAAATGTTAACTTGGATCAAAATTATATTGTGTGTTAATAAGCATCATGTCCATTCATCTATCCAGTTGCAAAATAAACCTTTAAATCTTGTAGATCATATAAAACTATAATTACAGATATTATAACTACACATAAACACTTGATTTTCTTTTCTATCAGGAATTGGACCGACTATAAACAAGGTTTTGGGGATTTTGCTTCAGCGAAGGGAGAATTCTGGCTAGGAAATGATAACTTGCATTTCTTGACATTGCAAGGTACTTTACATTACCATTAACATGCCTTTTATTCTGCCACCTATTAATGACTTGAATCACAGTCACATGTTGTTCACATTTTCATAAATTATGTAAAGCTCCTTAGTGTACTACTACTACTAATGCTAGTGATGCTGAACTTTAGGTTATGATCCTGAAAATAGCAAAATTAATGGTTGCTTTAGGAACAAAACAATGTCATTATTATTCCTTAAGCAAGAAATTTATTTTTTATTTTTTGCTAGGATTAAGATGTATGAGGATGTTGGCGTTACCTCTTATGTTCTCTGCATTGCTTTGCAAGAGTAGGCCGTCTTTGGTGTGGGCAAAGTACCCCTTTAAAGGTGGCAGGTGGTGTCTGGTAGGAATCAAGCAGAAGTGTAGTCAGTAAACAAGTCAAAGGTCAGTAACAAGTGGTTGCAGGTTAAGATCTAGCAAAAGCATAGTCAATAAACTAGCAAAAGGTTAACAACAAATGGTTGTAGGTTGGGATCAAGCGGTAGCGTAGTCAAGGAACAAACCACAGTTCAGTAACAAATGGCTGTGAAGATATGGACAGCAGCAGGAGTGACAAGAGCAAGATATTGGTTGGAGAGGAGCACAATAATCCGGCAAAGAAGAAAGTGCAGAGACATGGTTTAAATCAGGAAGTTCAAGAGAGGAGCAAAGGATTTAAGGTTCATCAGAAACATGACACAAACCAAGGTGGGCCAGGGAATCAGGCAGTTTGCTGTCAAGCATCTCAGGTAGTACAGTGAGAAGAAACACAGAAAGACACCACTGAGGTTCCAGTTTCAGATGCTGACAGTGAGCTTCCTCCTTGCTGCTTGCACCTGTAAGAACACACAGTGGCAGAGAGTTTTGTACCTGGAGGGGGGGTACAGTACTGCTTAATAAATCCTTTGAATATGTTTTACCACTGGGCTGCTGCAGTTGTTTTTAATCAAATATATTTTGTTGTATGCCAAACTAGTAGGGGCCCAAATAAGCCCTCTGCTAGTACACTTTATACATTAAACCACATTCATATTTAGGGAAAAATAATACAATTATAATACAGGTTTAAATATTAGCAGGTGACTAGTAAAATGCTGGTTCTTGTAGCTGGTGATGAGATATACACTATATTACCAAAAGTTTTGGGACACCAGCCTTTACATGAATTTTAATGGCATCCCAGTCTTAGTCTGTAGGATTCAATATTGCGTTGGCCCTCCCTTTGCAGCTATAACAGCTTCAACTCCTCTGGGAAGGCTGTCCACAAGGTTTAGGAGTGTGTCTATGGGAATGTTTGACCATTCTTCCAGAAGCGCATTTGTTAAGGTCAGGCACTGATGTGGAGGAGAAGTCTGCCTCGCAGTCTCCGCTCTAATTCATCCCAAAGGTGTTCTATTGGGTTGAGGTCAAGACTCTGTGCAGGCCAGTAAAAATACTATAAAACAGTGCAGCGCTGGGAGGAACATCTCAGATAGCAAGGATAACTTGCCACAAATTTGTGGCAGTGCTGAATTGTAAGTCTTGTTAACTTGCTGCACATTTTCACTGGCAAGTTAAGTTGCAGTGGTGAGTCTACAGCAAGAGCTCTGCAAGTCTACAGCATGAAAATTCAGCCACAGTGACCCCTGTGGTGGGATTACTTTTGCACAACATAACTGAACCAGAACTTGCAGAAGACTTGCAGAATGTTTGTGTAGCACGAACCCCCGAAGGAGCTGCTGAGTCAGTGGCGGAATTATAGGGGTCGCTGAGGTTGCCATGGCGACCGGGCCCCTTGCTGCAGGGGGCCCTTGAGGGCCCCCTGTATGCAGTACTTTGTTAGGAGGAGCGCAGACAAGCTCCCCGATTCCAAGCCGAACTGTATTCGGCACTGTGCAGGGAGCTGGTGACATTACAATGAAAGTGAAAGCACAGTGCTGTGCTCTTTGTCTCCCCCTACAGTGCAGTACCCGGCAGGAAGAGCTAAGGTAAAGGTCTGCCGTTTTTTATCTACTGTATGTGTGTTTATATGTATGTGCATGTATGTATGTGTGTGTGTATGTGTGTGTATGTGTGTGTGTGTGTGCATCTATGTGTGTGAATGTGTGTGCATCTATGTATATGTGTGTGTATGTATGTGTATGTGTTTATATCAGTGGCGGTGCATCCATAGGGGCGCATGGGTGCCGCCCCCTCTCTTCAGGCACCCCTCCATCACAAATAGATAGATTCACGCTATGCATGAATCTATCTATGGCCGCCACTGCCCCCCCTATTCAGACGCCTGGCCCCTTTTTGGACGCCGGGCACCTAAATGACACCGGCGGGGGTGTTTTTAAAGCACTAATAGGCTTCAAAATAGGTGAACTGCGAGTGCCATGCATGGCGCTGACAGTCCACCCAGGTGTGTTAGAAAAGCGAATAAATATTCACTTTCCTAACACTGAACCGCCTCTCCACCAATTAGGTGCTCGGGTCTGTTACCCGTCACCTGATTGGCTGAAACGACAGGCGCCGCTATTGGATGCCTATCAGGAGGAGAGGATGGGAGGAGCCGCATGCAGGACCCCGCTCGTTGGCGTCACCCGCTGCCCCACCGAGACAGGGTAAGTGCCGGGCAGACTGCGAGCGGGCAGGGGGGTCATAGTGGCAGCATTTGATGGCACAGTGGCTGCGTTTCAGGGCACAGTGGTGGCAATTGATAGGCACAGTGGCTGCGTTTCATAGGCACAGTGGCTGCGTTTCATGGGCACAGTGGCTGCGTTTCATGGGCACAGTGGCTGCGTTTCATGGGCACAGTGGCTGCGTTTCATGGGCACAGTGGTGGCAATTGATAGGCACAGTGACTGCGTTTGAGGGCACAGTGGTGGCAATTGATGGGCACAGTGGCTGCGTTTGATGGGCACAGTGACTGCGTTTGAGGGCACAGGGGTGGCAATTGATGGGCACAGTGACGGCAATTGATGGGCACAGTGGCTGCGTTTGATGGGCAAAGTGGCTGCGTTTGAGGGCACAGTGGTGGTAATTGATGGGCACAGTGGCAGCGTTTGATAGGCACAGTGACTGTGTTTGAGGGCACAATGGTGGCAATTGATGTGCACAAGGGCTGCGTTTGATAGGCACAGTGACTGCGTTTGATGGGCACAGTGGCTGCATATGAAGGGCACAGTGGCTGTGTTTGATAGGCACAGTGACTGCGTTTGATGGGCACAGTGGTGGCAATTGATGTGCACAGTGGGTGCGTTTGATGAGCACAGTGAGGCTGCAATTGATGCGTTTTTTTTAAAAGAATTTTTCAGTTTGCTTGCACCCCCCCAAAATGTTGAGCACCATCTGCCACTGGTTTATATGTGTGTGTGTGTGTGTGTGTGTGTGTATATATATATATATATATATATATATATATATATATATATATACACACATATATATACACATACACACACACACATTATTTATATATATATATATATATATATATATATATATATATATATATATATATATATATATATATATATATATATATACAATGTGTGTGTGTGTGTATTTATATGTGTGTGTGTGTGTGTGTGTATGTATGTGTGTTTACATGTATATATGCACATTTTATGTATGCGCTTTTAATCCTGACCCCCTATATGTGTCCCATTAGAACCGATTTTTTTTTTTTGCTTGTCCATAGTACCAGCAAAAAAAATGCTGTTCCTCTGAAAAGTGATCCATGCAATATGTTGCCTCCTGACCGCCTGTTTTAACCCCTTAAATGCATCATCACTATGCTGCAACTGCATGCAATGCACACAGTTGCAGGGTGGTTGCAGTGCAGCCACTTCAAGGGTGATCTGACTGGAAAAAGATTGAGAAACACCGACATAGAGGAACCCATCTCTCAATTTTCCTCCTGCAGCCGCTGAATGCCTGTGGGAGGGATAGGAGGAGAAGCGGGGGGGGGATCGATTCCTTTACATGCAGCCACCCACTTGCGACCGGACCCTGGTGTTCCGCCATCGGGCTCGGAGAAAAGAGCCCTGTCCGGGGGTCAGGGGGGCCCTCCATGGTTTCTTGCATCGGGGCCCTGAAGATTCTAGTTACGCCTCTGTGCTGAGTTATTTGGGCCTGTACTCTGCTTTATAGCCCTTTGAATATCTCAGTCCCCCTGACACAGCTGTGGTGTAATAGTGTGCAATTAGAACGAAATCACAAAGGCAAGTTCACAATACTCAATGTAATATACCTGTTTGTAGTTACCTTACCCTCCTCTTGGCTGGTGATGAAGAGTAAAACAACACTCACAGTTGTACTTAAATAATAACCTATTTACTGTTGTATTAGAAGGGTTAAAGTACAATGGTTGTACTGTCAGACCAACATAGTCTGACAGACAACTAAACTTTACAAAGGTACAATACAGGTGTATAATGTCTGAAGTAATATATGAGAGGTATAACAAAGTAAATAGGATACCGTCAGAGTGAGTGTATCTCAGCACTGTCCTATTTCCTGCGCGCTTAAGGCTGTACTAAATCAAATGTTGACCTGGTTAAGTACAATACAACACTAAGGAGCTCCCTCCTGTAATATCACACCCCTGATATAGTGAAATAACCCAAGGCCTTATATGTTACTGAACAGTTCTCCTTTATCTTCTTTTCTTCTGCTAGCAACAATGTAATTTTGTAATCCAAGGGTTAATGATTCCTTAACAAAGTAACCTGATATATAAAGCAAAGTCCTGATGCAGCAGAGCTATAACTAACTTTGATGCAGTGACTTAGTGTTGAATCCTCTTAAATTTGCTTATGGGACTACGGGTCCCAGCAACTCTGTCTTGTGTAAACTGATGTATGAAAGTGCGTCAAGAAACTTGTGGGCCTCAGCCCTCTCACCCAACCAGGACAATGCTGTCAGCAGACTCCGCTCTGGTGTGCCGGGTTCTTCCTCCGCAGTATCTCAGTTTGTTCGTTGTGGCCACACCATCACGCTGTACCACTTCACAGACAACCGGGAGTCTTCAGTTACCTCCTTCAAGGGTCTCTGGATCGATCACACTGCTGCTCCAGCATGCTGTGATCTAAGGCAGGATCGCTGGCTGCTGTTCTGCTCCGCACAGGGTAGGCCGCACAGGGCTGGGGGACCTCACACAGATCCTCCCAGGCTGGCCATTCGCCTCCAAGAGACTTAAGATGGCCACTCCCAGCCTTTTTATAAGCTTCCCACAATGCAGTTCTGTTCCCTGGGGATTGTGGGAGTCACTGAGCATTGCAGGTCAAGTTAATGTCCAGATATAAACAAACAAAAGCTTAGGGGTCAACTTGAAAAGCGAAAAGAAAATAAAGATTCAGTCCTGTTGCACTTTGGCCGCTAGATGGCGCCAGAGGATAAGATATAACATTAACATTAAGTTACATCAAAAATGTGTCCCCGCTACATTTGCAAAGAAAGTTGATCTGGAGTCATGTAATGCGGACTTGCTGCAATTGTGCAACAAACTTGCGACACTTGGCAAGTCTAGTAATAGCTTAGCAAGTCCCTTTCAAACTTTCAGCACAATTCCTTGCTATCTGGGTTATACATATAAAAAAAAAGTTCATATGTAACAGAACACAAGCACCAATAATAAGTGTCCAAAATAGTGCTTTTGTAAACGATCATGTAGGTGAATCCGTGAAGAACCTCCACCACTTGTAATAGTAGCAACTCACTTCACAAAGTGGACCCCTAAAGGAATAGGGTCACAAGCGCTTTCCCCAATAGGGTTTCTATTACTGTGTCAGTAGATAAAATCACGGGGCTGAGCTAATAGGAAGGATCCCTCTCTCTGCGCTCCAGACTCCTACAAGTATGTTGGACAAGATCTCCGATACCACAAATTGCATGCAATACAGATAATATATAGTGCTCTCTGCAAGGATTGGTATTATTGTATATAAAAAGAATAAAACTTACAAACACGGCACTGCAACCCAGTGCCTGGTATGCGAGCGTGTACAATCAATTCCAGATGAATCCACAATGGCAGCGTGTTACGTCACATGATTCCCTTTCGTTCTAGGGGCATTTGTTGAGGGGAATGTCTCCACCAGTCCCCCACATTCTGCACACCACAGAGAGATAATCAGTATAGAGGAAATAATAGGAGAGGGAAGAATAGGAGGGGAAGATGTAGGAGAGGAGGTCAGCAACAGTCTATTTATCGAGATAATTCTCAATCATTCTTGCCCTATAATCAAGAGTCATCCCAAAATTGTGAAAACACTCGCCAATACTCAGAACCCCATGGGAGTCATTCAAATAGAGGGAGATCCCAATATCCACGTGGTGGACAAGTACTCATCCATAATAGGTTTTCACTTCTACAGAATCACGCCTCCTATGAAGAGGGGGATTTTCACGGGCCCAGAGTGGACCAAGGAAGGGACCCCCACCGTACCAGCTGAATGCGGGGGACTGGTGGAGACATTCCCCTCAATAAATACCCCTAGAACAGAAGGGAATCGCATGACGTCACCCGCGGCCATCATGTGGAATTGATTGTACACGCTCGCATACCAGGCACTGGGTTGCAGTGCCAAGTTTGTACGTTTTATTAGTTTTATATACAATTAATACCAATCCTTGCAGTGAGCACTATATATTCTCTTTATTACATACAATTTGTGGCACCGGAGATCTTGTCCAACATACTTGGAGGGGTCTGGAGCACGGAGAGAGGGATCCTTTCTGTTAGCTCAGCCTGGTGATTTTATCTACTGACACAAACCCCATTGGGGAAAGCGCTTGTGACCCTATTCCTTCAGGGATCCACTTTGTGAGGTGAGCTGCTAGTATTACAAGTGGCGGAGCTTCTTCACGGATTCACCTGCATGATCATTTACAAAAGCACTATTTTGGACACTATTTTGGACACTTATTATTGGTGCTTGTGTTCTGCTACATATAAACTTTATTTTGTTTGTATGTATCTCCCAGCTTCACTGTTTTATAATATGTTTTCTCACTACGATTTAAAAATTTGACCCTGAGTGTTTAGCAGCTTTATGTTCTATAGGAGTTGCACTGATTGCACTTATATTTTATAAAAATACACCAATTTTTTTTATTTTAAAAAATAAATAAAAGCTCAGTTACAGTAAATAACAGAGACCAATTATGTTTTTCAAGGATCATTTTCGTTTTCAACTGGTGGAAGATCCACATCTCTTAAAAATACTGAAGTACAGTAAATATGAGTTTATGACAATGGATGACAAAGTAAAGTAAAAACCATCTGAAATCAAAACTCTAAATTAGCATTGAGATCAAAACTGCTATTTTACACACCTCGGTAAATTGCATAAAATGTCAGCAAAATGGCTAACTGTTATAATTTTAATAAATATAGTATGCCCCATATGTGTAAGCTCTAAAGTCAAAATATACAGTACATCCCAAATATTTGTTTGCACATGGGCTTGCTGTCTGAAATAATTATCTAATTAATGTCACACCCTCCAGTTATGTTAAAGAAAAATAAAATAAATTATTCATACAGATAACAATACCTCATTTTCACATATATTGTGTGCCTGTCAGAACACGTCCTACTGTTTTTGTGCTTTCAGAATGCATTTTCCTAGACTAATGCCCCGTACACACGGTCGGATTTTCCGATGGAAAATGTCCGATCAGAGCGTGTTATCGGAAATTCCGACCGTGTGTGGGCACCATCGGACATTTTCCATCGGATTTTCCGACACACAAAGTTGGAGAGCAGGAGATAAAATTTTCCGACAACAAAATCCGTTGTCGGAAATTCCGATCGTGTGTACACAAATCCGATGGACAAAGTGCCACGCATGCTCAGAATAAATAAAGAGATGAAAGCTATTGGCCACTGCCCCGTTTATAGTCCCGACGTACGTGTTTTACGTCACCGCGTTTAGAACGATCGGATTTTCCGACAACTTTGTGCGACCGTGTGTAGACAAAACAAGTTTGAGCCAACATCCGTCGGAAAAAATCCTAGGATTTTGTTGTCGGAATGTCCGAACAAAGTCCGACCGTGTGTACGCCCTATAAGAGTGTAACATATTTTTTATTGAAATAAACATTTTATTATGTTATTTTTCCATAACCAGATGACTACACATTAAGAATTGATCTCCAGGATTTTGAAGGACAAAGACGAATTGCTGACTACAAAAGTTTCAGAGTTGGCCATGAAGAGGTAATTGTAGGACTGGGGAAACAATATAAATATCATATAATATAATATAAAGTGTAAAAAGTAAAAAAATGCTGAGCTGAGTGAGTAAATAAAGCAAATAAAACAGAAACACAGCAGCAGCTCAATATGGGATACACATATAAGCAAATAAAATTAGAAAATGGAGCTGCACTAAAAATATCACACAAAAAATGCAACTAGTGCACATATATATTGAAATTGCTCCCAACACCAAAAGAGATTGAAGAGTAGTCCATAGGTATAAACATATGTGCTCTTCATATGACTTGTGACAACACCACAAACTCGTGTTCCTCTACCACATAGATTGCGTGCTTACCAGAGGCAAGCAATCATGAGCTTGCGGCTATTAACCCTGCCAGGGGCTTGTTCCAAAAGGATGGCGATGACAGCTCTCAGATAATGTCAGGATGTGACAGGAACACATAGCAAAATGACCGCAGGGTTTCAGTCATTCAAAGGTCTCAGTTGGAGGCCAGAAGGTAACCCAAAATAAAGAGGAACTCACCATGTCATGGATACATAAAATTAGAAGTTATATCCCATTTGGACTGAATGTTGACGTAGACGTGAATTCATTTATTGATAATTCATAGATGTTGGTTTCCATGAATATGTGAACTTGATGTGAGACCTTAGTGGCAACACCTTTCATGATGGGCATTAGTAAACTTTTTCCAGGTAAATCCCTCAATTTTTTTGCTCATTTTTGTTTTTTCCAAATATTTTTATATTTTTTTCCTATTTTTTATTCCTTTCTTTTTGATCATATCGTTTATTTATTTTTTATTTTATATATATATAATTTTATATAAATTCATATAAATATAGGTTTTTATTTACTTTTTTTTTTATTTATATATCTATGTTTATTTATCTATTCTATATATCTCCCTCATTCAAGATGTATGGTGTTATATTTGTATAATTTTGGAATTCAATTATTCTATTTTTGTATATTTTTTGTTGTTATTGTAGTCATTTGGAGATTTTTGTCTTACTAGTTGACATATCTACTTTCTACCACTGGGGGCGGAAATGCAAGCTTTGCTTCGTGTCCCCTGAGCTCTCTTTTGAAACATTTCCGGGAGTCTGCACTCACAATGGGGTGAATTGTGTTTAACACTTTACCCTTTCTGTGAGCTTAGAGTGTCTAACACAATACCATGACTGGGTTGGTTGGAGAGGTCGATCAGGGAATGCTATGAAGTGGCACCCGATGGCGGTTTTAAATGTGTTAGGCTGTTTTTTATACGAACGACCTTTACCCTTTGGGAAGTTTTTTTTGCATGTTTAGTCATGTGTAGAATACTTCCTTAAGATTATTATTCTTCCTTTGTTCTCTTCCTTAGGACTTTAGGATCCTCTTACTTGACAAATTACCATACTGGCAAGTGATGTTTTTTCCAGCTTCCAATATGGCGTTTTTAGGTTCCACCACTTGGGTCTCAGATCGAGGCATGGCTCTATCTGTTCAGTATATAGTGCGATGACTCAGTGCGTCGCTCATGCCCCAGGATGACGTCAGAGTGTGACGAAACGCACGTCGGGAGGAGTGACGTGCTGATGTCATCGCGCTGTGTACCGTAGTGGACGGGTGTTCGCTTTTGCTGGCCAGCTTTTATCCTTGCAAGTTTACTTCCTACTATGCGTATGTCAGGAAATGTTCCATCCGCTGGTAATACCTGTTATTTGGCATGCAGTACTGAGGTCCACCAGCAGGTGTCTCCTGGCAGTTTGGAACTGTCAGGAGAGCTTTTCCCTGTTAATAGTATATCATCTTTGGGCCGCAGTACTGGCGTCCACCAGCGAATGGATCCTGGCAGTGTGGAGCAGACAGTACCTCCTACAATCAGGTGTCACTTGAGGCCAATCGCAAGCCTATAAATACCCGGCAAACATTCACATGTTTGCCTTGATTTCTTCATTGCCTCCTGACCTGCTAGTGATCTGATCATGTGCCCTGAACCTGATCCTGTCTCCCTGTCTCAGACCCTATCCTGTCCCACCTGTTACCTTGCATACCTGCCTGCAGTCTGACCCATCCATCCTCTCCCTGTCCTGTGTTCCATACCCCATCTACTGACCTCCCTGTGTATGACCTTGGCCTGGCTTACGTTTATGTCTCTGGAACATCCCCTGTCCATCTGCTGATCTGCTGTGTATGACCCTGGCCTGGCTATTGTTTATGATCCTGGTATTTCCCATTTATTGCACTTATCTGTCTGTTGTTATTTGTGGGTCTCTGTCTGTGGTTGGTTATTGCACTGTGTCATATTGGAGTTGGTTGTATTATATTACTCACTTTCCTTAATAAATTATTATATTTTCACTTATATAGGTTTTGGTGTCCTCTGTCGCAGATCACACAGTTCTGGTCACACCTGTTCATGACAGCGTAATTGTAACCTTTAATTTTAAATAAATGCTTTTTTAATAAAATTTACACTATGGTGAGTTCCTCTTTATTTTGGGTTACCTTCTGGACTCCAACTGAGACCTTTGAATGACCGAAACCCTGTGGTCATTTTGCTGTGTGTTCCTGTCGCATCAAGTATCTGAGAGCTATCATCGCCATCCTTTTGGAACAAGCCCTGGCGGGGTTAATAGCCACAAGCTCATAATAGCTTGCCTCTGGTAAGCACATAATCTATGTGGTGGAGGAACATGAGTTTGTGGTGTTGTCACAAGTCATATGAAGAGCACATATGTTTATACCTATGGACTAATCTTCAATCTCTTTTGGTGTTGGGAGCAATTTAAATTTATATGTGCACTAGTTGCATTTTCTATGTGATATTTTTAGCGCAGCTCCATTTTCTAATTCTAATATAAAGTGTATATGCAGTTACACTTGTATTGTAATTTTTCCAGACCCCCCCCATTCCTTAGTCTTATACTCACCTGTCCCCAGTCTTGGCAGCCATCACTGGAAGCCAGTAAACTGGCTTGTCAAAATTTTCCTGAGCATTCCATCTCATGCACTTTGCACTGTCTTTCATTCCTATAGATTTTTGTCCAGAGTACAAGTTTGTATTTCAGAGCTTTCCATAGAAATAACTGGGAGCACATGCGCTGGCCCGGCCAGGTAGATTTACGCAATTCCATGTGCGGGGAACTACAAATAGGTGTAACCTGCACTTTAATTTAGATAATAGATGCCTATCTTATAATATTCTGACTTTATTTGGATTAATTTGTATGATTTACAGTAGTGCTAAAAGTTTCTTGAATCGTTTTAAAAACATATTAATAACCACTAGTTAAAAAAAAACAAAAAAACACATTCAATGTCAATCAGTTTTATGATGTGCACCAGATATTTTACTACAACCTCCTTCCTTGTTTTCAGAGCAGTTACCAGATTAGTTGTGGAGAATATTCAGGTACGGCTGGAGACTCTCTCACTGGAGGATTTAACCCAGAAGTGCAATGGTGGGCAAACCATAATGGGATGAAATTTAGCACTTTGGATCGAGACAATGACAACTATGAGGAGAACTGTGCTGATCAGGATAAAGGTGGATGGTGGTATAACAGGTAACATTTGGATAAGAAAGATGAGCTAAGTTCCCTGTATTGTTCTTTTTCAAATACAGTATTTCCCACATTTGAATTTAACACTTTTATGGCCTTACTATGTCTAGTTACCATCTGTAGACCTGACATTCCCAATTCAAAGTAACTTCTTAGAGCTCAAATAGTGTATCTTTTGAGTTGTACATGATTAACCAATAACTTGATAGCTGTGATATTGGAGCACAAGATCATTACCAAGCATGTTGGTAAAAGCAAACAGTCCTAAAATATAAAAAAAAACAAAAAAACAGGCAAACAGAAATAGCTTTGTCCTCAGCAAAGAAAAGCAAACAAAAATTGCCCATCAATCAAAAATAAAGCGTTGGCTCAGTGCTGGTTACACTCGTCCTTTACAGGGTATTTGCCAACTCCAGTCTGCCTCAGGGGTCCCAAAAAGGAGGTTACCACAGTTTAGCAACCGTATCTCAGACACAAGCTAGCCCACGTTGCTCACACAGCTGTATTCTGCTGTTTCCCTGACAGACAGGTGCCGACTGTTTCCTCTTCCTTTTCTGATGAACACAGGTTAATCCACGACCAAAGTCTCTGTAATCAGGGCTGGAGGTTCCGTCCCACCCAAATATCTTTCCAAACCTCAGAATTCTGAGTCTCAAAATGAGGACTTGCCAATCCAGAGAGTACTGAAAATGAGTACTCTCCTTTCCATCTGGACCACCCTGGAACCCCTTACCCTTCATTGGTGGGAACTCCTGAATACACAAAATGTATTTTAAGTTTCCCCTTAAAAGGCCCACAACCTAAATAGTGGAAAAATATATCTGGCATCCAGGACCCCTCCCTAGCACCTCGTACATTGCAAAGACTCTCCCACCTGCCCTTATCGTTGTCATGCAGATATATTATTCTCCTGGAGGCATGCTATCTAACCAAAGCACTACCTGCTCCAAAATGGCAGCTGCCATTACATTAGCAGATTATTTAGGTTTGCTCTACAGCTAGTGACAGCTAGCCCTCTTTGGGCCAAGACGATTATAAAACTGTTGTCTTTTCAGATATCAAGCCTTCAGTCATCAATATCAGCCAGCTGTAAATCAAAGTTCCTCACTTCCTAATTTTCTACTATTAGTGTGTCTATATTAAGCTTGAATAAAGTTGGTATAACAATCATGCACTATTCTCAAATAAATAAATAAAAGGAATTCTCAATAAAGCCTCCTACCTAAAACATCCCACAATGATCCTCCCACTCATTGTACCAGTTTCTCTATTATGACCACTGTCAGTATAGGTACGGAGATCCTACCATAATGTATGTGGCAATGTGCATTGTGGTAATGCTCTTTGCCTTTTTAAATTTATTGCATTTAAAAAAAAAATCTTGTCACCAATTAAGTGAGGGGAAATCCAAAAAATGTGATTTGTCTCTAGCACAAAAGGTGGGGGCGAAATCCGTTAAATGGGTACACTTGTTCTGAGGACAATTGCCTAAGAGGTAAATTACCCTCTTTTTTTAATCAGATCATTTTTATTGAAAATAAAGTTTTTCTGGTTGACAGTACATAAAAGAATGCACTGAAAATACAGGTAGCTACATAAATTGACATATACTCTAACAAAATTTCACAAAGTGTAAGATTTCAAGTATCCGTTAGTAATGCAGTGGAGAACATTTGCATATGAGAAAAAAGGTGAACTAGAATACACAGAAAACCAAGAACAAGGAAAGAGACTCCTAATAGAAGTAGCATGTGGTCAGTCATCACCGTTTGTACTGTAATGCCCTGTACACACGGTCGGACATTGATCGGACATTCCGACAACAAAATCCATGGATTTTTTCCGACGGATGTTGGCTCAAACTTGTCTTGCATACACACGGTCACACAAAGTTTTCGGAAAATCCGATCGTTCTGAACGCGGTGACGTAAAACACGTACGTCGGGACTATAAACGAGGCAGTAACCAATAGCTTTCGTCTCTTAATTTACTCTGAGCATGCGTGGCACTTTGTGTGTCGGATTTGTGTACACACGATCGGAATTTCCGACAACGGATTTTGTTGTCGGAAAAATTTATAGCAAGCTCTTAAACTTTGTGTGTCGGAAATTCCTATGGAAAATGTGTGATGGAGCCTACACACGGTCGGAATTTCCAACAACAAGGTCCTGTCACACATTTTCCATCGGAAAATCCTATTGTGTGTACAGGGCATAAGTGTGGTACATGCACCATTACCAAACAGGGAAGTCGGGATAAGACTGCATCTGTGAAAAATCTGTTAGAATCTAGATCTAGCCAAAAGGATAACAGGGGTTACCCATTTAAATACGCTACCTAGAACTGTGTATATCTTGAGGGGGAACTAAAGAGCAGTATTAATGCTATGATTCATCTCTAGTGTGGTTTCTCGTAGCTGGTCTGGATGTTCCCATCCACCTTCTTCACATTATTTCAAACTTGTAAGGACAACCCCTTTTTTGATATGTCAATTTCTCCAATAAGAGTGTAGCCTTGACCTCCCTGATCCATTGGGCAAGGAGTAGGAGGAGTAGCTGAGAGCCACCTCACAGCTACCAGCTTCCTGTCTAAATGCAATAAACTTCTTAGGGCTATAGTTGGTAATCGGTTGTCCTCAGGCATCTCCAGCCAGCCCAAGATTCATATTAAAGAATTAAATTAATACGAGTATCAAATGTCAGGTTAATTATAGCCACAATTTCATGCAAGTATCCGAATAAATAAAGGCAACGCCAGAACATGTGATTTAAGTTTACAGTGTCCCTCAAGCATCTGGGGAATAGAAGATAGTATTTATGTAACCATTCAGTGGTTCTATGCAGAATGTACAATTGAAACAAATGGCTAGATTTAGAGAAGGAGACTAAAGAGATCATTTTTAAGATAGATTTCCAATAATCCCCAGAAATCTTGTCCCATGATTCCCATTTAGATTTGCAGGATAAAGGATTTTTGTGCAAGATAGAGTTAAGTAAACTCATGTACACATAGAAAATGTTACCCCTCTTACCATTAGCTTTGAGTATGGTGTTGAGCACAGATAGTCTAGAATGTGTAAGTGGGTTAGATTGTGTTGGGCATGTAGTGCATGTCTCAGCAGGAGATACTGGTAAAACAGGTGTGAGGGAGATGAAATTCGTCCTCAATCTGTTAAAATGATTTCAACACATTGTTTCCAAATAGGGGCAGGGCCGTCTTTAATTTTGATTGGGCCCTGGGCAAACATTTTCTTGGGGCCCCACCTCCATTCTGAGACATACAAAAAATAGCAGGTAGACTCAAAATCAGTTTACTGCAGCAGATCACGCAGCGATTGCAATTGTTTGCCAGAGGTTACAGCCTATCATTACTGCTCAATGGCTGGTTTCTAGAGGTTACAACACATAATTTCTGCTTGCCGATTGGTTTCTAGAGGTTAATGTACATTATAAGCGCTCACTAATTGGTTGCTAGGGGTTACAGAACATCATTAGCACTTACTGATTGGTTGCTAGAGATTAAAGCAGATCACTACTGTTTGCTGATTGGTTTCTAGAGGTTCATGCACATCATTACCTCTCACTGAGCAGTGGAGCAATCACAAATAATTGAGCAAGTAAAGGGGCACATTAATACACATACTACAGGAGAGGTTCAGAGACTGCGGACATACTGCAGGAGACAATCAGAGACTGCGGACATACTGCAGGAAACAATCAGAGACTGCGGACATACTGCAGGAGATTACTAGAGACTGCGGACATACTGCAGGAGACAATCAGAGACTGCGGACATACTGCAGGAGACAATCAGAGGCTGTGGACATACTGCAGGAGACAATCAGAGGCTGTGGACATACTGCAGGAGACAATCAGAGACTGCGGACATACTGCAGGAGACAATCAGAGACTGCGGACATACTGCAGGAGACAATCAGAGACTGCGGACATACTGCAGGAGACAATCAGAGACTGCGGACATACTGCAGGAGACAATCAGAGACTGCGGACATACTGCAGGAGACAATCAGAGACTGCGGACATACTGCAGGAGACAATCAGAGACTGCGGAAATACTGCAGGAGATTACCAGAGACTGCGGACATACTGCAGGAGACAACCAGAGACTGCGGACATACTGCAGGAGACAATCAGAGACTGCGGACATTATACAGGGGATAAGAGAACTTTCAGCAATGCACAGCTTTACAGTTAAATAACACAGCTCAGGGTTTAAACATTCAGGCATTCTATGGTTGTAAGGACATACCTGGCCAGCCAAACTCACTACATACATTCAGGACTGTGGGCGGGGCTTCCACTCTCTGCTCTCACTAAAGCAGCTGGGAGCTCCACTGATGCTTTGTTGGGGGGCCCGCATCACCCGTGAAATGGGGCCCTGATGACAGCTTTGCAGAGCGCACAGAGGACATGGGAGGATGTATTCCGCGCTAGCCAGCTGAGAGGGACGGGGCCGGGAGCTCCACTGACGCTCTGACCCCGCCCACGTGCAGCCTGTGTACTGGGAATAGAGCGCCTGTAGTGAGAGCCAGTGATCGGAGTGGGAGTGTCATTGGAGCTCCCGGCCCCGCCCCTGGACCTCTGTATTCACCAGCCAGTATAGAGGGGGCGGGGCCGGAAGCTCCACTGACACTCGCACTCCGATCACTGGCTCTCACTACAGAAGCTCTTTTCCGAGTACACAGGCTGCACGTGGGCGGGGTCAGAGCGCCAGTGGAGCTCCCGGCCCCGCCCTCTCTCAGCTGGCTAGCGAGGAATACATCCTCCCGTATCCTCTGTGCGCTCTGTCTGCAAAGCTGTCATCGGGGCCCCAATTCACAGCTAGCGCGGGCCCCCCAACAAAGATTGGGCCAAGGCAAGTGCCCCGTTTGCCCTGCGCTAAAGACGGCTCTGAATAGGGGGGAAACTAGCGTAATACCTCTTGACTTCCATTATGCAAAGGTGCCCAGGTTGTCAATTTCTGGCAAAGTGATGTTATCCCATAGCAGAATATATTCAGAGTATCCCTTATATTGCAAGGTAGACTTAATCGTATCCCAAACCCTTTGCAACATCAGGATAGTGGACAGAGATTTTAAATTGTGCAGAGATCCTGCTTCTGAATGGGATTGAGCCCAGAATCTGTTCCATCAGGAGTAGGGTGGGGTCCACAACCAAGACACTGATGAGGCCTGTAAGCATTTGCAGTTGTGCCACCAGGTAATAAAAAACATAAATGAGGCAGCGCCAAGCCTCCCTCCTCCAGAGGCCACTACACTGTTTCCAACCTAATCCCCGAGGGACCCTGTTTTCATACCAGCTTGTGGTTCAGTGCATCAAGAGTATGAAAATGTATGAGTTTGGAATCCAGAGCGGTGTATTTTGCAAGATATAAAGAATCTGTGGAAGCAAGATCATTTTCACCAAGTTAGCACTGCCCACCACAGAAAAGGCAGAAAAATAGGGCATCATCAGCATACAGTATTATCTTTTCTTCTAATGAGGCACATCTAAAACCTTTTATGGCACCAGACGCCTGTGCTGACATTACCAGTGGAACCATAACGAGAGCAAACAAGAGGGGAGATAAAGGGCACCCCTGCCTTGTGCTTCTGGAGAGATGTAGAAAGGGGGAGCATTGACACTAGACATGCGCAGAACTAAAAAAATAGTTTTGATTTGTTTTTGATTCATTATTTACATAAATGAATTTAGTTAAATTTGTTTAATTCATTTTCGGAATTTGTTTAGTTTATTCGTATTAGAATTTGGATCGATTCAAAAAGTTTTCAAATCAATTTTGAATAGTTTTCGAATTTGAATAGTTTTCCAATTTCCAAGGAGAATAAAATAGAGAAGACTATAACAGAAAATAAAAGAATAGAATATAATAGAGTAAAACAGAACATAATAAGATTGAAAATAAAAGAACAGAATAGAATGGAATAGAATAGAAAGGAATAAAATAGAAAAAAAGAATAGAATAGAAATTATAACCATCTTCTGAAATTTTAATACAATAGAAAATAATAGAATTAAAAAAACAAAAAAACAATACAATAGAATAGAAATAATATAACCATTTTCCAAAATTCAAATCTATCTATTCCAATTGATTCTATTTGAATTTTGGAAAATGGTTATATTCTTTCTATTCTATTGTTTTTTTTAATTATATTCTTTTTCTGTGTGCAAATGGGAAAATCCGGACAGCCGCACTCCAGGAAATATAATCCAAACTTCTTTATTTTAAAATCAGGAACATGTCATACAGTTCTATTTGTTTATTCTATTCTTTTCTATTCTATTCTTTTCTGTTCTATTATTTTCTATTCAAATTCAAATTTATTCTATTCGAAATTCGAATTTCAGAAGATGTTTATATTATTTCTATTCTATTCTGTTGTTTTTTTATATACTATTCTGTTATTTTCTATTCTATTCTAATCTATTATTTTCTGTTCTATTCAAATTCGAATTGATTCTATTTGAAATTTGGGAGATGATTATATTCTTTCTATTCTATTGTTTTTTTAATTCTATTCTTTTCTATTCTATTATAGTCTGTTCTATTTTTTTTTCTATTCTATTATTTTCTATTCAAATTTATTCTATTTGAAATTCGAATTTCAAAAGATGGTTATATTCTTTCTATTCTATTTGTTACAGTTTTTTATATTCTAGTCTATTCTGTTCTTTTATTTTCTATTCTATTTTATTCTCTTTGGAAATTGGAAAATTCAAATTCAAAAAGTATTCGAAAACGATTTGAATTCGAATTTCCTCCAAAAAATGTTTCTGTTATTTCGGAATTGATTAAATTCAGTACTATTGTAATTCGGAAATTCGGATACATCTGAATTTCTGAAAAACAAAAATTTGTCCTAATTTCAATTTGGAACGAAACAAACCGCATATGTCTAATTGTGTCATGAGAAGGTCTACCCGTTGGTGGCGCTATCGGTCTCTTGGATCGCAGTACCAGTGTCCATCAGCAGGTGTCTTCCAACACCTAGGACCTGCAGTAAGAGGTCTTTCCTGCTGGTGGCACTGTTGCATCCTCGGGCCGTAGTACCGGCGTCAACCAGCGGGTGCACTCTGGCAGTGTGGAGCAAACAGGTCACACTGCGCTCAGCTGTAACGTGAGGTCAATTACCACAGCCTTACAAATACCCGGCAAGCCCTCATAGGCTTGCCTTGGTATCTCTCTCTCCCCCTGCGTTCTGACCTTGCTGCCTGTTTGACCTTGAGCCTGCTATCTGCCTTGTCCTGATCTGATCCAATCCCTATCCTGAGGCCTTCCTAGTCCTGTCCCTTCTGTTCCTGGCTCCCTTGGATCCCTGCCCTGAACCCCATCCATCCATCCTCTCCTTGTCCTGTTCAGGTTCCCGTCCTTACCCTTATGCTGACTTCCCTGTGTATGACCTTGGCTTGGCTTGTTTACGATTACGGTATCTCCCTTTACTTATATATATATATACATTGTTGTTTGTAGTGGGTTGTTGTGTGGGTTTTTGCACTGTTTGTTCCTGTCACTTATCACTTGTTAATAAACACCATTTCACTTACATGTGTTTCTGGTCTCCTGTGTGTGCAGTCCACACAGTCTGGTCAATTAGATATCCTGACAAATTGACACTGACTTTTTGTCAGAAACCATGAATCAGAATGAGACAGAAGTACAGTTAAATCACACTTGTTTAATAATAAAAAAAGGAAAACAGGGTAAAGGTAGTCAAAACATAACCAGAGTTCAGGAACCGGAACAAATAGTCAGACAAGCCAAAACGTCAGGGAGCCAGAGATGAGCGTAGCAGAACAGCAAGCAGGATCTGGAGCCTGAAGGAATGTCAGCCAAGCAAGTCTTTACCAGGAACACAGAAGAGCGTCTCTAGAGATGTGACCAAGGTGAAGGCAGAAATCATCTGGACTGGACAGCTTAGGTAGGCAGGACTGACAAGCAGGATAACATCAACAGGTGAGTCACTGGAGAAATAGGAGCTGGCAATTAGCCGACAGCTGAGCGGCCAGCTTTGAGAAGGAAGGCCTGAGCCCAGCCCTGACACTTTTGCCACTGGTTGGGCAAGTTGTACCCAAGCTATAAATTTAGGGCCTATGCCAAAGCGACTTAGGGTTTCCCATAAATAAGGCCATTCAATACTGTCAAAGGCCTAGGTTGCATCTAGGGATAGTATTGCCCTAGAGCCGGATTCCTCCAATTGATGTTGTATATCAGTGGCGGCCCGTAATCCACCCCCCTATCCATGTGTCCGGCCTCCCAATCTACATGCCGGGCAACGGACGCATGGATTCCAATGTGGTTCGCAATGTAGTTCACATTCGCATGTGGTTGGAGCCAGAAGCTCTAATAGGCTTCAAAAAAGGATGGGCCCGGGGCACAGAGCACTGCTCCCTGAGCCCACCCAGTTGTGTGACAATAGCGAATGAATATTTGCTATTGTCCTTCTGATTCTCCTCCTGGCCAATCAGGAAGGGGGTCTTGAGACCTGTCACTCGATTGGCCGAAAGGAGAAGTGATCCTATTGGCCACTTATAGGGACTAGGGAGGAGACGTACGGCGGAAGCTGCTGTGATGCAGAGGAAGAGATGCAGGGGAAGCTGCCGCCCATTACCCTGGGGGAAGCGTTGCCCAAAAGATAAGGTAAGCGTGGGGCTGGTGACCGACTGGGGGTGCATTGTTTGCCCCCCAAAAAAAAAGTATACCACCAGCCGCCACTGTTGTATATTCAAAAACATTCTCCATGTATTAGTGGATGTAGATGTACCAGGTATGAAATCACATTGGTCTTCATGCACTTACTTAGACCCCTTTCACACTGAGGTGTTTTTCAGGCACTGTGAGAAAGAAGAAGGTGCGTGATCCAACACATGGATTAAAATGATATAGTTTATTCTAAACAGAGTAGATGAGTACAAAGGAATTACTACGTATTCATAAAAACTAAGTTACAAATATTCATTTAAAATTAGTTAAGCCCATGCAAGGGCAAACGCTCAATGGTAAGCTGACGCGTTCAAAGGGATTCCCGCTTCATCAGAGCCTTGGAAAACAAATGGAGGTCTGTATAGTGTGGTAGGTTTACATAGAAAAGACTGGCTGAAGTCTTGCCAGGCTTCACAAGTTTATAGCACAATTGCAGCAAGTCCACACTGCATGACTCCAGATCAACTTTCTTTGCAAACATTCTGCCAGTCTACTGCAAGTTCTGGTTCAGTTATGTTGTGCATTAGTCATCCCACCACAGGGGTCACTGTGACTTGCAAAGCTCTTGCTGGAAACTCACCACTGCAACTTTGCTTTTGGAAAAGTGTCAACTAGAACTTGTGCTTCAAGTGCTCTGCAATTGTATAACTTTCCATTGAAAATGTGCAGCAAGTTAACAGAACTTACAAGTCAAGCCTGCCACAAATTTGTGGCAAGTTATCCTTGCTATCTGGGATGTGATCAGCACAGGGCCAATCAGCACTGTCCAGACAGAGGGTTAGGGGTCCTGCATTCTCAATCGTGGGAGAATGAAAACTCCTCCAACAAGCTTTAACCAGACACTAATAGAAGTCACGTGACTGATATATGCTGCTGAGAACAGATATTTAGCAGTTTATATTTACTTATATACTTATATAATTGCATTTCCATGTTCTGTGTACTGTGGGAGACCAGATATAGTGAATGCAGGGTCCTGGGTTTAGCAACACTTTAATGATAACTGTAACAGCTTGTAACAATTATCATTTAGAAACAATACTGTAGGGTATTAACAACCCAGATTGCAAGGAATTGTGCTGAAAGTTTGAAAAGGACCTGCTAAGCTATTGCTAGATTTGGCAGGCGTCACAAGTTTGTTGCACAATTGCAGCAAGTCTGCATTACATGACTCCAGATCAACTTTCTTTGCAAATATTCTGCAAGTTCTGGTTCAGTTATGTTGTGCAAAAGTCATCTCACCACAGGGGTCACTGTGGCTGAATTTTCATGCTGTAGACTTGCAGAGCTCTTGGTGTAGACTCACCACTGCAACTTTGCTCTTGCTCGGGGCTTGCCACGCAAATTTGCTACAAATTGGAAAAGTGTCAACTAGAACTTGTGTTTCAAGTGCTCTGCAAGTATACAACTTGCCAGTGAAAACGTGCAGCAAGTTAACAAGACTTACAATTCAACACAGTTATCCTTGCTATCTGGGAAATACTGGAGCATTTCAAATTTCAATATGCCTTCTTAAATGTCGCTTCCTTGGCCAAGTTAATCAAATTGATGTATTCCAACTTGTTAATTTGTCACATGGTGGTGCACCAGATTTGAATGAGTTCAATCTGAAATGTCCAAACACATCCCCTCTCCTCTTGCTGCAATGCTGATTGTCAATATCCGCCCCTCCCTACCATCTTATTTACACCATTCTGGGAATGTTGTATATTTTAATACTGTTTTTAAAGTAGAGCAATGGTGCAAGTGCTTCATTATTTGGTGCATGTGATTTGACATTTAAACTGTTGTACAGTCCTTTCAATGTGATTTGGTGCAGATGGTGTAACACAACATAGAAATTGTCTAAAAACATTGTTAAATTGGCACATGGAAAATTCAACAATATTTACAACACAAAACTGATGTATTTCCCTTCCTTAAAAGGGTTGTAAAGGTAAAAAAATTTTCACCTTAATGCATTATATGCATTAAGGTGAAAAAACTTTTGACAATACCACCGCCCCCCAGCCCCCCCGTTTTACTTACCTGACACCTCGAAACTCAGCCGCTCGCTCCCGTCATCTCTATTGCAGCTCAGCCTGATTGCTGATTGGCTACAGTGGATGTATTGAAAGCAGCGCAGCCATTGGATCGCGCTGCTGTCAATCACATCCAATGACGTGGCGCGGCGGGGGCGGGGCCGAGTGATACAGTGAGCGGCTATAGCCGCCGGCTGTATCACGGGAGCGCGCCCGCAATAACTAACCACCATGCGAGGGAGCTCGCATTAAGGTGGTTAGTTCTTGCGGGGAGGAGCTGAAACAGCCGCCGAGGGACCCCAGAAGAGCAGGTTCGGGGCCACTCTGTGCAGAACGAGCTGCACAGTGAAGGTAAGTATGACATGTTTGTTATTTAAAAAAAAAAAATAATTTACCTTTACAACCCCTTTAACTCCCTACAATGCAACAATTTTATTACATTGTAATTAGTTGCAACTTTTACAACTTTTTTGCAGATTGTAGCTATTCTTTAGAATATTGTGATGCTCAGTCCAATGCCTAAGGCTCAATTCACATCTATGCATGTTGCTTTTGAGCGTTTCTGCAGTGCTTTTTGCGGTGCTTGGCGCGTTTTTGGGCACGCGTTTTTGGACACGCGTTTTTACTGTTTTGTTTTTTACGCTGTATATATGGTTGCTAAGGAGGGGGCCGGGAAGCCGGCCACTGTGTCCTTAACAATCGTTTAGTCATCAGCTGTCAGCGGGCTTCCCCACTGAATGTAAAAAAAAAGAATTTCTGGTTAAAAAAAAAAATTGTGAAAAAAAAACAGTGTGGGGTTCCCCTTCCAGGTCCATACCAAGCCCTTGGGTCTAGTATGGATTCAGAGGGGACCCCTCATGCCAATTTTTTTTTAAATGGCATGGGGTTGGGGTCCCCCCAAAATCCATACCAGACTTATCCGAGCATGTCAGGAAAAGGAAGGGATGAGTGAGCGCCCTCCCCTCCAAAACCATACCAGGCCACATGCCCTCAACATTGGGGGTGGGTGCTTTGGGGCTCTGCGCCCCCCCCCACCCCAAAGCACCTTGCCCATATTAATGGGGAAAAGGGCCAATTGCCGACAACCCTTTCCCTGTGGTTGTCGGGGTCTGTGGGCGGAGGGCTTATCAGAATCTGGAAGCCCCCTTTAACAAGAGGGCCCCCAGATCCTGGCCTCCCCCCATGTGAATGAGTATTGGGTACATTGTATCCCTACCCATTCACCACGAAAAAGTAGTGTGAAAAAATACAGTACACAGTTTTTGACAAGTCTTTTATTAAAGATATCTTCTTCCCCGCTTCTTCCTCTGGTCTTCTTCCATCTTCTCCCGCATCTTCTTCTTTCTCCTGTCTTCTTTGTCCGGTGCTCTTCCTCTGCTGCCGTTCCCGCCAACGACCCTCCTCCGATGCTGTGTCCTGCTGATCTATCTGCTCCGATATCAAGCATGTCCTAGTTAACGATGGGGCGTGGCCACCGGACGATGTCATCCGGAGGCCCGTCCCCTTGTGACATCACCCTCGGGGGCATGATGGGTCTGTGACATTATAAGGGGCGGGGCCTCTGGATGACATCATCCGATGGCAACGCCCCATCATTATCTAAGAAACGCTTGACATCGGCGCGGACAGATCAGCAGGACACAGCATCAGAGGAGGGTCGGCGGCAGGAACGGCAGCAGAGGAGGAAGAACACTGGACAAAGAAGACAGGGGAAAGAAGAAGAGCGGAAGAAGAACAAGCCTAGAGGAGAAAGATGCAGGAGAAGATAGAGGAAGACCGGAGGAAGACGCGGAGAAGAAGATATGTTTTATATTTTAATAAAAGACAGTAGACAGTTTTTGACACTACACTACTTTTTTGTGGTGAATGGGTAGGGGTACAATGTACCCCATACTCATTCACATAGGGGGGGAGGCCGGGATCTAGGGGCCCCTTTGTTAAAGGGGCTTCCAGATTCCGATAAGCCCCCCTGCAGACCCCCGACAACCACCAGGCAAGGGTTGTCGGGAAGAGGCCCCCCCATCAACATGGGGGCAAAGTGCTTTGGGGTGGGGGGGCGCAGAGCCCCCCTGCCCCAAAGCACCCACCCACCATGTTAAGGGCATGTGGCCTGGTATGGTTCAGGAGGGGGAGCTCGCTTGTCCCCTCCCTTTCCTTACCAGCCGGGCTGCATGCTCAGATAAGGGTCTGGTATGGATTCTGGGGGGATCCCACGCCATTTTTTAAAAAAAATTTACGTGGGGGGGTCCCCTCTCAATCCATACTAGATCCAAGGGCCTGGTATGGACCTGGGGGGGACCCCACACTGTTTTTTTCACGATTTTTTTTTTTGCCGGCAATTCTTTTTTTTTTACATTCAGCGGGGAAGCCCGCTGACAGCTGATGACTCATCGTTGTTAAGGACGCGGCCGCAGGCTTCCCGAGCCCCTCCTTAGCAACCAGTTATATACAGTGAATGTACAGCAGAAACACAATTAGCAAGATGCTAATCGTGGCAACATCGCGGCAAAATAGCAGTATTTGCGTTTTGGATGCCGTTCCATTGAAGTCTATTACATGCAAAATGCTGCATTTTGCGGGAAAAAAGTCCCCGACCCTTTCCACGCAGAGACATAAAAATGCATTGATGTGAACATATTCCATAGGAACCCATGTTAAAAAATGTCCCCGCATTTCTGCAAAATGCATCAGAAAACACATTAGTGTGAATGGAGCCTTAGACAGGATCTATAGCCAATGTGCGTTTCTGAACTTAGCAGCCCCTATTTCCTTAAAGTAATACTAAAGTCTCAGTTTTTTTTTGTTTAAAAATAACAAATATGTTATACTTACCCACTCTGTGCAGTGGTTTTGCACAGAGCAGCCCAGATCCTCCTCTTTTGGGGTCCCTCGCTGGCGATTCTGGCCCCTCCCCCTGCCGATTGCTCCCACAGCAAGCAGCTTGCTATGGGGGAAGCTGAGCCGCTGATCTGTGTGTACATTTAGACATGGAGCCATGGTTCAGCCCCCTCCCCTCTCTCCTCATTGGCTCTCTGACTTTGATTGACAGTAGCCAATGGCGCCATGCTGGCGTTTCAGCCAATGAGGATGGAGAGTCCCAGGCAGTTCCTGCAACATTGTTGGATCAAGATGGGCTCAGGTAAGTATTAGGGGGGCTGAAGGGGCTGCTGCACACAGAAAGTTTTTTATCTTAATTCATTAGGATAAAAAAAAATTCTGACTTTACAACAACTTTAAGGCAAGCAGGCTTACTGGTACTTAGTTGCCCCCAGGTCTTTGCACACCATGCTATAGCTCCTGGCAAGACGGCACCAGGACCAAAAGAAAGTAGTAAGAACTGGTATCTGTAGTCCTGAGGCTGATAAGACGAGAGAAATCTATGGACTGTACAAGGTCAGCGCAGGCAGCGAGCAAGCGCAATGCTGTAAACAGTTCCAAGGTCAAGTCAGCAATCCAAAAGAGTGGTACAAGGATAAGCAAGGAGGAGTCTGCCAACAAGTAGAACAGGAGTCAGGGCACAACAGGTAGGGAGCTAAGTAGCAGACATAGGCATGTGATGCTTTAATAAATCTCCAGGAACACACAGCCAACCTGGGGCAGGAAGCAAAATCAACCCTAATTTATTCTTTCTTCTCTCCTTGGCTAATGATTCAATTGAGTATTTAGTTATTTATTTTTAAATTTGCATTCCTTTGTTCTTTCTTTTTAGTGTGTGTTTATATAACTACAAAATGTAAACACAAAAGATGGTGTATTGGAAAAATTTGAATTTTAGATGATGGACTTTTTAGGCATAATACAATTGTATATAAAAGATATATTTATTACAAAAAATAAAATAAAGACAAAACATTAAATTACATCAAATATTCACAAATTGTGCCTATGAGCATAAATGACGCACCACCTCAGCTTTAGCTGTGCTGAGTTTTTTATGACACACTACCTCTTCAAATTTCTTAACACTGTAGAGTGATCAGTCTGGTCCCCCAAATTTTTTGAATGTTATATGTATGTAGGTGGTGCGTCGTTTATGCTCATAGGCACAATTTGTGAATATTTGATGTAATTTTATGTTTTTGTCTTCGTTTTATTTTTTGTAATAAATACTGTATATCTTTTATATACACTTGCATTATGCCTAAAAAGTCCATCATCTAAAATTCCATTTTTTCCAATAATCTTATTATCGGTACATGGCAATCCATACAACGGTGTCGTATCCAGAGTACCACTCTGTGGTGATACAAATTTAAATCAAAAGATGGTGTGTGCCCTTTCCATGTTTTCTACCATAATGATACATTTTAGTGTAGCAACAAAAAGAACAAATAACAAAAAAAAATGTGTTCCTTGTATCTACAGTAACTGTAATTCTTTAAAACCGTATTTACTGAAATTCAGTACATTTGCTTATTACTATTGCATAATTATTAAAAAAAATATTTTAAGGTAATTTTGTTAGTGAACATTTTATAGTGCACACTGAGATGCATAACACAATTTTACTAAAAAAAATGATGGACTTAACACTATATAAATGATCACTTAGTCTATGTTAAATGTTTCTCATATTTCCACCAGGTGTCACTCTGCTAATCTGAATGGTGTGTACTACAAAGGACCTTACACATCCAATACCGATGATGGGATTGTTTGGTACACATGGCATGGATGGTGGTATTCCTTAAAATATGTTGCCATGAAGATTAGGTCTGCAAACTTTGAACCAAATGTTGTCTGAGTTCTTTTTTTTAACCCTAACATTTACAGAGATTTATTTAGTAACAGTTGTATAATACAATTGTGGTGATACTCTGTATTATGCTGTATGAAGCATATGGTTATTCTTAGGGATCTTTAGCTTTATCTGTCAAAAAAAACAGAAATGAGGAATTATGTATCACCCAACAGCTTCTCGATTACAATCCCTCTTGTTGTAAATACAAACTAGGCAGCACAACTGTGGGTCATTCAACTGTATGTGTCTTTAATATATCATAATATATACACTATAGATATACTGGGGGAGATTTACTACAACTGGTGCACACAGAATCTGGTGCAACTTTGAGATTAGAACCTAGAAACGAATTGGTTACTATACACAGCTGCACCAGATTATATATATATATATATATATATATATATATATATATATATATATATATATATACACACGCACGCACACACACACACATTATATATATATATATAGATATAGATATATATATATATATATATATATATATATATATATATATATATATATGTGTGTGTGTGTGTGGGGTGATCAGACTCAAGCAGTAGGTGTGTTGTCAATGAATGCACCAATCCAAAACTGTATTTTTAGGGGCCTGGTAGCCCGCTTTTATTTAAAAGATCGGAAAAGTTCACAAAAGACATCAGTAGCCCATGCAGGGGGTTCCACCATTACTGTAATTTGCACAATCAAAATACTTCAGCCTCCTGGTTTACTCTCTTGCCACACAGCTGCTTCAGGCCTCCAGCCTAGGCCTTAGGCCTTAGGGTTGCTCTGTCACAAACCTGCAGACATGCATGCTTTGGCTGCCCCATGCAGCCTCTGACTCTTACCATGCGCAGACTTCCTGTCTGTTGGGTGGGGCCCTGAGCCATAGTCAGGTCACAACTAAATAGCCCAGCACACAGATGTGCAATCAGCGTGCTTGTCTCTCCAAAATCTGGCGTAAACCAGCAATCTTCCAGGTAGCATGGGGTCCCACTGACACACATATATATATATATATATATATATATATATATATATATATATATATATATATATATATATATATATATATATATATATATATAGTGTATATATTATAGTATATAGATCTTAAGGACATATATACTGTATACCAGGGGTCCCCAACCCCTGAGCCACAGACCGGTGCTGGTCCATGGCCTGTTGATGGCCAGGCCACACAGCAGTAGGTATGTGGTGACTGCGGTCCGCACAGGGATATCACAGACCACGGTCACCTCCTGCTGTGCGGCCATGCCTGTGTGTCCTCTCCTGGCTCCTCCACTCGCCTTGCTGACAATGTCATCCTATCAGCAAGGCAGGGGGCAGGAGGTGCTGCAGATCGGAGTGGAGGGCTCCAAGCCAGGAGAGGGCAAAACAGACTGATAACAGCATCTGCCCTGGCAAAGGTAGGAGTCCTGTGGCAGAGATTGGAATGGGGAAGTGTGATTTTTAGAGAGGGGGGGGGGCAGACTGCAGGGGTACTGTGATGGAGGAGGCTGTGATTGCTAGGGGCGCTGTAATATAAAGGGGGCTGTACTGTAAAGAAGCACTGTAATCATTACAGTGCAGTCCCCTTCATATCACAGTGCCCCCTTTACAGTACAGTCCCCTTTACACCACAACATCCCCCTTCCCCCCAGTTCCTGGGAAAAATGGATGCCATGAAACCGGTCCCTGGTGCCAAAAAGGTTGGGGACTGCTGCTGTATACCACATTGACCCTTCATTTTGCCTTCCTTGCTGACTCCAAGTCATTTGCTAAAATGGCCAAATGCCAGACTTTCACCAATAGTCAAGAAAAGTATAAAAAATATTTTTGTCACCCGTATTCAAGTTGTTGTGATCAAGTGTTTGTCAGTTTTGAACAGTACCAGAACACAGACAGGCTGTTTTACTTTACAGCTACTAAGCAGATGTATACCTTGTGCGAAAATAACAGAGAATGAAAGTGGATCACCACTAACAGTACTTAAAGTGAGATTATAATTCACTGTGGTCACATGAATTTTTGTTTTTAATATTAACATATGTTTTATATACTATTTAGATACACATTAAAAAAAAATTATTTTATAAATAAATATTTATTACTTTGTGCACCTATGACATTCAGTTTGCAATACTGAGCACTCTAATAAGAAAGTCTAGCATTGACTGTACTTTTTTGTACATTTTGCCCGCCACTTTATATTCACTGGTAAGAGGCTGACTTCGAATTCAAGTCTGCTAGTAGCACAACAGCTCCTCTCTGTGAAATTTACTATCGCATAGTGCTCCACCTGCTTTCTACCAGTGGTATATATAACTTATTTACATACTATTTTATATATACCTTAAAAAAGTGGGTTTTATACTTTTTACAAATAGCAAATTTTATTGGATATCTCAATAGAAGAACAGTGCAAGAATAGAAAAAAACAAAACACAATGCGTGAGAGAATGCAGTAGCGTTGAGAAGGGGGGAACCTTCTTCAAAATTAGCATTATACATTTCAGCTTCAGTAATAGCATTGCTTGAGAACTATATTAAGTGGTACCTGAAATCTAGTATCATACATGAGTAATTTCCTATAGGGTTTGGTTATTTTCAGTGGAGAGAGGCCCAACAGAAAAAATTTTGGTGTCATGGGTATTGGCACCTTGAAGAGGCGGGTCAGTAGTTGTTGTGTCAAGCGCCAAAATGGAGCTATTAAAAGGCAGGTCCAGTAGATGTGAAAAAGGGTGCACATCTGGAGTCAGGTACCAAAAGTAGAGAATTTTGTAATCATTTTCCTTATAGAGAGTACTGCTTAAATTCCCTAAGACCCCTTTCACACTGGGGCTGTTTGCAGGCGTTATTGCGCTAAAAATAGCGCCTGCAAACCGCCCCTAAACAGCCTCCGCTGTTTGTTCAGTGTGAAAGCCCGAGGAGAAGAAAAAATCTCCTGCAAGCCGCATCTTTGGAGCGGGGAAGGAGCGGTGTGTCCACCGCTCCTAAACCGCTCCTGCCCATTGAAATAAATGGGACAGCGTGGCTATGCCGCGCTGTACGGGTGGTTTTAACCCTTTTTCGGCTGCCAGCGGGGGATTAAAACCGCACCGCTAGTGGCCGAATACCGCGGTAAAACAGCGCTAAAAATAGCGCTATTTTACCGCCGACGCCCCCTACCGCCCCAGTGTGAAAGGGGCCTAAGTGCCAGGTGTCTTTTTCTATTGGAATTTAGGCCATGGACACTTAGTGACAGAATCTTAGCCATTGTAGGAGGAGCTACGGGTGTACCTATCTGATTCCTTCGATGACATGCCATCTGCAGGAGCCAGGAGAATGACATCCAAGGGTGGAGAACCGGGCGGCCAATGAGGACTACATGAAGAGCCAGTGGGTGGAGAAAAAGAGGAGAGAAAGCTAGAAGAGAGAAAAGGGATTAGGTGTTATACTTTTATAGTACAGAAAATAATATATTAGGGAAGAAAAATATAAAATTATATATTACTGTTCAATATTGCTTTTGCTCGAAGTTGTAAAAAAATATATATTTGCTTTTATAACAATCAGTTCTGTACAATTAGAACCCATAATGGTGGAGATTTATGATACTCCTGCACTGCACCTTTATTTGTCAATTATAAGAAATTCACAATTCCAGGTGGATATTTTTCATTAGAACATCATTTAAGATAGCAATTCCATATAGCACATGAGGGACTCCATGAATATGTGATTTCTGCATTTGGGGGAGACAAGAGTAAACTGTAATGAAATGTTTGTCCATGATCGTCTTCTAGACACTATACGATAAAAAAAGGTCAAGTTAGGAGGACACCTTTTTTTTTTGGCAAGAACTTGTTCTTTGATATGTACTGCTCTGTGTATATAAATATGATTTTCAGTTATTTGTATAAAAAAGGTTGGAAAAGGGAAAGTGTGTGTCTTTGAAAGCTTGTACCTTAAAATATATTCAGCCAGGCACACAAAAAGTATAAAGAATAAACCAAAAATGAATTAACTGCACTCCCAATAAAGTGCAAGTGCATCAATAATTACCATCAATTGTGTAACAAGTGATAAATGGTGTTTAAAAAAAAAATATCAAAAAAGATATCAATACAAACAAAAATGAAAATACATAAAATCCCATAAACATTCTGTGGTATCCAAACGCCTATGTGATCAGATTCACCCTTGAATTAAATGTGTCTCTTCTTAATCAACATTCACATGTGCATCCTACTCATCAGAACGTATTGACCCCCATTATAGGTAGTCAAAGACAGCATGGTTGGATATATCCTCTTGAAGAGAAAAGTCAGCCGAGGGCAAGTTGTCACTGGCTTTGTTCCTAGATTGCTAGATGCTCATACTTGCCCATGTAGAGGTAAAAGAAGAAACTTCTCATCGTGCAGTATATCCAAAAAGTTAAAAAAGCACACTCCAGCGTGTGAATGTGCTAATCATATAAAAAAAAAAATTTTAAACGGGGAAAGTCATATTGGGGGTCAATACATTCCGGTGAATAGGATGCACATGTGAATGTTGGTGAAGAGGAGACACATTTAAGTCACGGCTGAATTTGATCACATAGGCGTTTGGATACCACGGAATGTTTATGGGACTTTATGTATTTTTATTTTTGTTTGTAGTGATATCTTTTTTGATATATTATTTTAACACCATTTATCACTTGTTACACAATTGATGGTAATCATTGATGCACTTGCACTTTATTGGGAGCGCGGTTCATTAATTTTTGGTTTATTCATTGTCAAGCAATTTGCTTTAAAACAAGCAGCTCTCTTTTTTGGCTTATAATTTGTTTGTTAGAAACAGTATATAATTTGTTTTTACACGTTATTTACCATTGCGCAGGTGTCGAGTTTTACTCAACACACCTTCACACAAAAAGTATAGCCTACATTTTTATTTTCTATTGGCAAAAACTGTGAAACTGGTCTGATTAATGTAAACCTAAAAATGTATGCAAAAATGTTGGCATCACCCATTAAACCACTTCTCCCTATTTTGATCCATGTGGACCAGGTGTTTTTTTTCCATGGGAGAGAAGCAAGAGACAAGTCTACAAACAATTTTACTTACACACTATGTACACTTACATAAAATACCCCTGCTTCTTGTGTCTACTACTATTAAAAAGGAGTTTGACTGTAGAGAAGTGTTTATGACCTTCCAACGTATGAGCCTGGGCTCTAACATGCTGTCCAAAATAATGGCCTTATATAAACAACCACCTATTGATCTTTGTAATGGCACCAGGCAGAGTTGCCCATTGTTTCCTTTTTTTTCCACCATAACAATAACATAAAGAGACTACACTCTGTACAAACTGATCATAAACTGGTAGCTTTTGCGGAAAGAGGGCTCCATTCACAGAACCAGATTGCATGCGGTATTTAGATGTTTTCACAAATACTGCATGAAATCTTGAAAATGTCAATTCACCACTGCTTTATACGGCATTTACCGCATAAAGCAAAAAGCCTTGGTAAATGCCACATAAAACAGGAGTGAGAGTCAATTCACGAAAAAAAATTAATTACATGCCGTAAATAGGTAGTGGTCCTGGCATGCGACATTTGAGGAACTGGCGACCGCCGGCATTCTTAACAACCAGTAAACAGCCTGGTTGTTAAGAAGTGGACGGCTGCCACGTCCTTAACAACAGATGAGTCATCATCTGTCAGCGGGATTCCCTGCTGACAGCGGAAAGAAAAAAAAAACAATTGTGGGCAATTAAAAAATCAGGAGAAAAAACGGTGTGGGGCTCCCCCCAAGTCCATACCAGGCCCTTCGGGTCTAGTGTAGATTTTGAAGGGAACCCCACCAGAAAATGTAAAAAAAAGAAAATGTAGTGGGGCCCCCCCAAAATCCATACCTGACCCTTATCCAAGCATGCAGCCCGGCATGTCAGGAAAGGGAGGGGGCTGCATGCTTGGATAAGGGTCTAGTATGGATTTTGGGGGGGGGGACCCTACGCCATTTTTTTCACATTTTTTAATTGCCAGCATTTTTTTTTTTTTACTTTCAGCTGACAGTGGGTGACTCATCGGTTGTTAAGGACGCAGCGGTCGCCTGCTCTTTGACAACCAGATTGTTTACTGGTTGGTAAGGATGCCAGTGGCTGCCAGTTCCTTAAATATCCCAGGCCAGGACTGCTACTTATTAACTGCATTTTTTTTTTTAATTGACTTTCACTCCTGTTTTATGCGGTATTTACCAAGCCTTTTTGCTTTATGCGGTAGATGAGGCTCTTAGACCTTGCAGTTGCGCCTAAGGTGTAAACTTGCACCCTTTCTCATATTTGGTGTGATTTTTCATTAATAAAATGCTTTTGGAGACAGATTATAAATTGTATTAGCAAAGATCATTACAATGACTCTTCCACATGACCCATGGGTACTATTATTGCACAATTTATAGGTAAGGTAGTTGCGCGCTACTATACTAAAAAGACTAACATGGGGTTGCTGCTGCTGTCACCTCTGTGCTCCCACAAAAAACAACATATAAAGTATATAAATGAGACAGCGCTGCATAAATTAAAAAAAGAATAATATAAAATGAAAATTAGAAAATTGTGTGCAATATAAGTGCTCTAAAAAAAAGTCCAATAATAATTTATAAGTGATTTATAAGTGATATTTCTTCCACTAGCATGCAGGAAGATGTGAGGTTTTTTCTTGCTTCAAACAAACTCCATATCCATAGTGCTCCCGTCCCCACATGCAATGCTCGCTCACCTCCTTGAAAGACCCTGCAAGGGGTCAAAACATGCTTTGCACACAGTGTAACTCTCCCCTCAGGAATAATCATCACTGGTCCTTAGCAATCTCTGTTGGACTCTCAAAAGACAGGTAGTAATCTATATCAGATGTAGATTCCTTCCACTATGCTGCTTCAAACTTGAATCTACATTGGCTCCAGATCTACCACACTGAGATTTTCTTCATTGGTTGGCAAAAGCTGCTCTGCTGGATCATACACAGGAGGAGATGTGATACACAGGAGGAGATGTGATCAGGACAGACCAGCATCTGTTTTATTATTTATGCAGCGCTGTCTCATTTATATACACATAGGTG
Organism: Lithobates septentrionalis; assembly: GCA_037952835.1. Lineage (NCBI taxonomy): Eukaryota > Metazoa > Chordata > Amphibia > Anura > Ranidae > Lithobates > Lithobates septentrionalis. The sequence continues at coordinate 2,329,669 of JBBDGP010001068.1, read as the reverse complement.
TGCGCAGCCTATTGCATTAGGGTGTGCACCCCAACTCTCAAACACACATGAACGCCACCTGCTGTCACAGAAAGGAGGCTCTGGTGGTGGGAGACAGTTGATAGGGAGCATATTACGTTACGCCCTAAATACAGGTGTAACGTGTTCCTACTGTTGAATCTAGCCTTTAATATAATGAGGGCATTTACACTGGTCACTGGCACCCTCAACCACCCACCTGGTGCTGTCCCTGGATAATGCTAATGCACAGGGTGTGCCAGGCACACCTGGCACACCCTGTGCGCACGCCTATGTATATACATTATATTATTCCACAATACACCCATTTCCAACCTCAAATATGAGAAATCAGTGATACCTCCCCTCCTAAATGTAGCCCAGAAGAGCCCGATTCCAAAATACTGGGATATCTATAGACCACCACCAGTATCCAAATGGATAATGCAAGTAGATAATGGTCAACCAGGGACAGTCACATGAGTACAGGCAAATAGGCTGCGCACCCCACAAGATGCATAAAAGTTATACAAAAACCCACTAACGGGGCTTTAGAGCAGCCAATGAATGCAATGTAGATGGTCAAAAAGATAATTTTATTGGTACAAAAAGTAGTGTAAAACAGATGGGTTCTGACCTATAAAGTCAGGACATGAACTGGAGTACATTATTAAAATCACAACGGATAGTGCCCGTAATTGGGAACAGTGTACAATACAGTGTATTTAGGACAAGAAGATCATAGGTATTAAAATCCTGATGCGTTTCGACCCTCACTGGGTCTTCTTCAGAGGATAGTTGTCAACTGTAGGGATGTAAGCATATATCAAACACAGCATAAAACTCAACAATAGTAGACCTATATATGTACAACACAGCATATCTGCATAAATTGCATAATTACCCGTCACAGAGTTCCCGATAATTCAGGATGTTCGTGATGAGAAGAATGTGGTCCCTCCTATGTCCTTTGCCTCCCCAAGAACAGGCCAGCTCCCCAGAGAGCTCTGCTTTCTCAAGCTCCTGTCTTTGTATGAGTCTAAGGATACACCAGGTGACGGTGTTAAGTTACAAGGACTTTCTCTCCTGGTATCCCTACCTTCCAAGGAATTGATTTTTATAAAGTTACAATTTTTCAGTTATCTGGTGAGTTTGTTATTCTCCTGCACGAGTGAAGGTGGAGCACAGATAACTAAGAACACTTTTAACCACACCAATTTCTATACATAGAATCTTTTCTTTTGGTTATATGAACTTTTTTCCTTTAAGATGTTCCTAATTTTGACCCAACTTTGATGTGATTTCAAATCAATTGTGTGGTACAAAGTATGTTTATGTACAGTATCTCACAAAACTGAGTACATCGCTAACATTTTTGTAAATAATTTATTATAGCTTTTCATGTGACAAAATTGAAGAAATGACACTTTGCTACAATGTAAAGTAATGTGAACAGCTTGTATAACAGTGTAAATTTGCTGTCCCCTCAAAATAACTCAACACACAGCCATTAATGTCTAAACTACTGGCAACAAAAGTGAGTAAACCCCTAAGTGAAAATGTCCAAATTGGGCCCAATTAGCCATTTTCCCTCCCCGATGTCACGTGACTCGTTAGTGTTACAAGATCTCAGGTGTGAATGGGGAGCAGGTGTGTTAAACTTGGTGTTATCGCTCTCACTCTCTCATACTGGTCACTGGAAGTTCAACATGGCACCTCATGGCAAATAACTCTCTGAGGATCTGAAAAAAAGAATTGTTGCTGTACATAAAGATGGTCTAGGCTATAAGAAGATTGCCAAGGCCCTGAAACTGAGCTGCAGCATGGTGGCCAAGACCATACAGCAGTTTAACAGGCCAGGTTTCACTCAGAACAGGCCTCGCCATGGTTGATCAAAGAAGTTGAGTGCACGTGCTCAGCGTCATATCCAGAGGTTGTCTTTGGGAAATAGACATATGAGTGCGGCCAGCATTGCTGCAGAGGTTGAAGGGGTGGGGGGTCAGCCTGTCAGTGCTCAGACCATACGTCGGACACTGCATCAAATTGGTCTGCATGACTGTCGTCCCGGAAGAAAGCCTCTTCTAAAGATGATGCACAAGAAAGCCCGCAAACAGTTTGCTGAAGACAAGCAGACTAAGGACATGGATTACTGGAACAATGTCCTGTGGTCTGATGAGACCAAGATAAACTTATTTGGTTTAGGTGGTGTCAAGCATGTGTGATGGCAACCAGGTGAGGAGTACAAAGACAAATGTGTCTTACCTACAGTCAAGCATTGTGGTGGGAGTCTCATGGTCTGGGGCTGCATGAGTGCTGCCGGCACTGGGGAGCTACAGTTCATTGAGGGAACCATGGATGCCAACATGTACTGTGACATACTGAAGCAGAGCAAGATAACCTCCCTTTGGAGACTGTGCCGCAGTATTCCAACATGATAAAGACCCCAAACACACCTCCAAGACAACCACTGCCTTGCTAAAGAAGCTGAGGTTAAAGGTGATGGACTGGACCAAGCATGTCTCCTGACCTAAACCCTATTGAGCATCTGTGGGGCATCCTCAAATGGAAGGTGGAGGAGCGCAAGGTCTCTAACATCCACCAGCTCCATGATGTCGTCATGGAGGAGTGAAAGAGGAATCCAGTGGAAACCTGTGAAGCTCAGGTGAACTCAATGCCCAAGAGGGTTAAGGCCTTGCTGGGAAATAATGGTGGCCACACAAAATATTGACACTCTGGGCCCAATTTGGATATTTTAACTTAGGTATGTACTCACTTTTGTTGCCAGCGGTTTAGACATTAATGGCTGTGTGTTGAGTTATTTTGAGGGGACAGCAAATCTACACTGTTATACAAGCTGTACACTCACTACTTTACATTGTAGCAAAGTGTAATTTCTTCAGTGTTGTCACAGTAAAAGATATAATAAAATATTTACAAAAATGTGAGGGGTGTACTCACTTTTGTGAGATACTGTATATTTACTTGAATTAGCGCCGACCTTTTATATAATTTTTTATTTTACTTATGCAATCAAAACTGGCAATTTAACTTTTTTTCATTAGAAAATACAATCAATACAAAATTATTTGTCACCTTTAATTATTTAAGAGTGCTCTTTTAAAGCAAATAAAAATAATCCAAATAATTGAATGCAGGTTGTAATACATTTCTAAAACATGGATCATTCCAAGGGGGCAGATACAGACCATCTGTATTGGATACAGGGGCATTGCTAGGATTGTAAAAGACCTGGGGCACCTTTGGGCACACCTAGGAAAGTAATAATGCGAATACTGGTTGTGGCCAAATCAGGTTAACAGTGGGAAGGACTTACCAGGCCATGGTTAAATAAAACCCGAGCCTACTCACTGTATGCACAGCTCACATATGCCACGTCACTTGTACCCATAAAATATGCTTTAATTACTGTGCCACAAGCAAGAGTCTCACACAAATGTATACATCTCGGCACAATCGGTTTTAAAACATGAAACATTTCCATCGCTTTTGCTTTTGTGTACACTTAAAGCAGACAGGGAGCTAATACTATGGGGTGCATTTACTAAAAGCAAATAGACTGTGCACTTTGCAAGTGAAGTTGCTTCAGAGTTTAGGAAATGAGATAAAGCTTTTTTTGCAAATAATACCCGATCACATGCACGGAAAATTAAAAAACTGAAAATTTATGATCAAATACTTACCGTAATTTTCCTTTCCTGATGGACTCCATGGCAGTATACGTGTGGGTTAACCCCGCTTCCTCTCCAATGCTATAGGACCCCACTCCCATAAATTTGAGCTCACCGCTAGAGACTGTGTTCCGTAACTAGCCAACTTTGACCGATGGGTGGGAACTCCATCTGCCATGGAGTCCATCGGGAAAGGAAAATTACGGTAAGTATTTGATAATACATTTTCAGTTTTCCTGACAGACTCCATGGCAGTCTATGTGTGGGAAATACCCACACGGGTGGGTATGTTGATCAAAAGAAATTTAATTTGGCCCGTCAATCAACAGGATTCTTAAACTAAAGTTCACAGAAGATAGAGAAGCAGGTTCTATGCAGTAATGTGACATAAAGGTATTAATGGAGGCCCATGAGGCTGCTTTGCAGATACTGTCTGGAGCCACATGCCGGGCTGCTTCCCACGAAGCTGCCATACCCCTGGTGGAATGTGTCGTCACCGCCTCTGGAGGAGCCAAGCCCTTATCCCTACAAGCCTGCTGGATGGACTGGACCATCCAGGCCGCATTCGTTCTAGTCGAAGCTCGCTTCCCTCTGTTATTGCCGGAGCTTGCAGGTATTCCTTCAGTATTTCGCCTACTTCCAGAGGGTGGACTTCAGTGGCCCCTGGGGCCCTGAATGTAGGTAGGACAATTTCTAGGTTCTCATGGAACACTGAAGTAACTTTCGGGTTTGAAGAAGGTCGGGAATGGTTCTTAATGACCCAAGGACCCGATCTCAGAAACCCTTTTGGCCAAAGTTATGGCTACTAGGAAGGCGACTTTTGCAGAAATGTCTTTGATAGAAAGCAGAGCAGATCCCATGGTACTGAGTCAAGACAGTGAGAATGAGTCGAGAACAAGGGGAAGATCCCATATGGGGAATCTTGGCCTTCTTTGGGGCCTGAGTCTTGCCGCCCCACGGAAGAACTGCCAAATTAGAGGGTGAATGGCCCATGATGTTCCAGAGAAGGCGAACAAGGCTGAGACTTGGACCCTGAGAGAGCTGATGGATAGAGACAGATCTAGGCAGGATTGAAGGAAGCTGAGGATATCCTGGATTCCTGGGTCTCTGAACGATCTGCCCATAAAGGATGAGAATTCAACAAACTTGGCCCATATTCTCCCATAGACCTTATTCGTGCTCTCCTTTCTCGAGCTCATGAGGATGGAAATCACTCTTGATACGCACCCGAGAGTTTCCAGCCTCTCCCTCTCAAGAACCAGACCATCAGTCTCGGTAACGCCGGCAAGGGTGCAGGACTGCCTCCTAAGAAAGAAGGTCCGGCCTGAGATGAAGAGGCACTGGGTCCTGGAAGCTGGGCTGGGTCAGGAGGGGAAACCATGGCATGTTTGGCCAGTAGGGCACTATCACCACCACCTCGACCGCTTCCGCTTGGAGTCTCCGAAAAAACCTGAGGATGATTGGGAGCAGAGGAAAGGCGTATGCCCTGTTGACGCTCCACCAATTTGTCAGGGCATCTACTCCGAAGGCCTGGCTGCAACGGCCCCGAGTGTAATACTTCTTGATCTTGAAGTTGCAGGGGGATGCAAATAGATCTACTTCGGGATTGACTCCCAAGGACAGGATCCATTTGAACGCCTGCGCATGAAGAGACCACTCGTTGTTGTCTAACTGTGTGCGAGACAGCAAATCCGCTTGGATGTTCTGGACTCCGGGGACGAAGATCGCTGAGATATTGGCCAGGTTTTTCTGAGCCCAGGACATGATGGGCTCGACTTCTTGGAGCAACGTGCAGCTCCGAGTGCCCCTTTGCCTCTTCACATAGGAGACTGCTGTGGCGTTGTCCATTCTCAATAAAACTGATTCCCCTTTCAGGAGATGAGTGAAGGATTGAAGGGCACACCTGGCTGCCCATAGTTCCAGGATGTTTGAGCCTGGGTTGTGAAGACGGGCATCCCACCTGCCTTGTGCAAGTTCTGACCTGCAGAGGGCTGCCCATCCAGCACCGCTGGCATCGGTCGTGACCATGACCCATGAGACGGGGGCAATGGAGTTGCAGGTGAGCAGATTTTTGCACTGAAGCCACCAAAAGAGGCTGTTCCTCATCACTGATGGAATGTAAATGGATTGATTGCCATCCCCTGAGGTCCATTGCTGGAGAAAACCTGTCTGGAAAGGGCGTAACCTCCACAGAGACCACTTGACCATGGGGGTCGTAGAGACCATCATGCCGACAATTTTTAGGCACTGTGAGGCCCTCAGTTGTGAGGAGCTCAAGGCCCGTGAAATTCTCTCTCAAATGACTGGGATCTTCTCCACTGGAGGAGAGATGGTACTTTCCACCGTGTCGAACTGGGCCCCTAAGTATATCAGGCACTGGACTGGTTCCAGATGGCTTTTCTCCAGGTTTAGGAGCCAATCGAAATCGAGTAGTGTGGTGATAACCTGCTCCCTGTGGATCAGCAGCTGCTCCCTGTCTTGGGATAGTAGCAGGAGGTCGTCGAGATAGTGGTACAAGCATAGTCCTTTTGTTCTGATGAGGGCAACCATGGCCAGAAGAACTTTGGAAAAGACTCGGGGTGAGGTTGTCAACCCGAAAGGGAGGCAGGTGAACTTGTTCTTGCCCGACCCTGAGGCGGAGGTATTTCAGAGATTTTCTGCCACAGGCACGTGAAAATAGGCATCTTTTAAGTCAATTGAGGCTGCACGGCTTGCTGGATGGTAGAGAGACTCCATTGTGAATTTTTCGTATTTTATAAACTTGTTTAGATAAGTTAGATCTATCACGGGGTGACATGAACCATTTTTCTCTTGCAACAAGAAGAGAGGGGAGTATGCCCCGTGGAACTCTTTGCCTTTTGGGACAGGCACCACTGTTCCCTCTGCTAACAGCAAATCCACGTAGGACAGTAACACCTGCTTCTTTTTTTCTGACCGTGGTAGCAGGGTAAAAATAAATCTGGGGGAGGAGTACTGGTGGAGGACCATGTGTGGCCTGTGGAGACCCTCTTGATGGTCCAGTAGTCCGAGATTGAGGCCACCCAGATGTGCTGGAAGAGAAGCAGATGTGCCCCCACCCGACCCGCCTGGGCGGGCCCAATCTCAAGACGACTTAGCCGGCTCACGTCCACTGGACGCCTGGCCTTTGGTCGCTCAGATGCCGGCCGCACCGCGAATGCGCAAAACCAAGCCTCGGTTTCGTCTGAGATTGCGCATGCGTGGAAGCGCGCCAGATCCGCAAGCCAGAAGGGGATACCGCGTCCTGGAACGCAGGAGCATTCCAGGCACCATGGAGGGAACAAAAAACAAAACAAAGGGAAGAAGGCGCATGAGGGGAAGACACAAAGGGTGCACATATACACAAACTGCTGCCATGGAGGAATCTTCAGACCTTGCCAGCCGATCCTCCGTGTCTGGGCATACAAAGGCTGTCCCCACCACTGGACACAGAAACCTGGAGCCATGCACCCACCCATGGCTGGGCCCTGGGCTATCTTGACACTGCTAAGAACGTATGCCCGGCACCAACCTCGATCGATTGGACATCCGTAAATGCGAGTACATTGCTTGTAGGTCCAATGAGGAGGACAAAAAAGGAACGCAGTCTCTAGTGGTGAGGTCAAATAAATGGGAGTGGGGTCCTATAGCATTGGAGAGGAGGCGGGTTTAACCCACACGTAGACTGCCATGGAGTCTGTCAGGAAAACAGCATTTTTGCTTGACATAATTGGATGAGGATGTCAGCAGAGCTTACCCTCATTTACTAAGGTCTGCAGCAACTGCACTTTCAAAATGCACAGTCTACTTGCCTTTAGTAAATGTACCCCTATGTCTGAGCCTGTCTTAAAGAAGAACTTCCTTAAAATAGTAACAGATAGTAACAGACTGCTTAACAACCTGCAACTGTTGAGACAATTAACAGAGTGCAGGGGTCATAGATATGAAATACACAAATACGATTAAAAGGGTCAGTGACATGTTACACACAAGGATCAGAGGTGTGTAAAACACAGAGTGCATGGGTCAGGAGTATATATTGCAGAAAGTTCTGGCATCATGGGTGTGCAAAGCCCTGAGTGCAGAGGTGAGTGGTATGTAATACACAGTGTGCAGAGGGCAGGAGTGAGTAACACACTGTGTAGGGGTCAGATGAGTGCAAAATTCTTGCATGCATAGCCCTTTCACCCTCTGCAAGCCAAAATTCCATCCTCCTCCCAGGACATATATTCCTCCCTCTGCTGAAATGTCCACCCCAGCACAAATATTCTTCTCTCTGAAATATCTCCTCCCAGTGCAAGTCTTCACCCCTCCCCCTAAATTTTCACCTCCCATCACAAGGCTTCCTCACCACTAAAATCAGAGCCAAAGAGGAGCTCAGAAAGATTTCTTTGGCTCTAAATTTTATTACACTGATAAGCAGTGTAGCAGGACTGCTGTGGCGGTGAGCGGTCTTGGGACCCAGAGCACCCAGCACAAGATGTGGGGCACATCCCTGGTTGCATGCACTGCCTCCTATCTTGCCATCAAAGAAATTGTACCTGTTTATAAGCTCTGCCTTGTAATTTTTGGCCAAATGCACCACATTGATAATTGTTAATGGATTGTACACAACTGACTCCAAATCAAGCATGACCAATTTTCAATCCTCTAGAAAGGGAACAGTCATGTAACTGACAGAATATCCAATGCTATATATCTGCCTTCATTATAACCAGGTCAGTCTCAGAGCTGTAATGGCAAAATAAAACAAAGAGGAGGTAATACCAGGTGCTCAGAGGGGGAAGAGGAAAGTGCTCCTAGGACTATTGTTAGGCTACTGTCTATGCATGAAAGTATCTTTAAATTCTGTGGATCCAATGTAAATTATCCAGGTAGCCCATATGCTCATATACTGTAAGTAGTATGGAATCATGAAACTGTGTAGTCAACTCCTGAATTGGGACCTGAAATGGACCAAAAGACGCACAGGGCTCCTTTGCAAATTCGCACCGGAGCCACAGCAAAGATATGTGAACCGGCTCCATAGAGAGCCGGTCAAAATATCCTGCTATTGCGAAATGGATGCAGGGAACCCGCATCCAATTCACAATAGTGTGAACCCAGCCTAAAGCTTGGTTAATTTGGAAACCCATTTTTTTATTGTTGGGGTGTGTGTGCGTTTTTCCAAAGCCATGGAATTACTGCCCTGGTAACTAAAATAAAAAATGGAGAAGATCATTTTTTGGCTGTAATAATGGAGCCTGGGAGTATGGAAAGGAGGGCAATTTCTGAAGACAGAAATGTTCAAGCCCATCACTGGTTTATATGTCAAAAAAACTTGAGCTCTAAAAGTTTGATTAGTCGGCAAGACCACCAAATATGTAACATAATCCCAGTCCCCCTCTCATATTGCAAACAGAGGTCAGATGCAAAGGAGAAAATTCTCTAACTATCATGGTTTGAGAATATAGCTTCATTATTGGGCTGAGGATGCTATACAAGCCTTGTGGGGAAGAGTAAAATATCTTCTAAAGGTCAGTTTTATGCAACAGTTTTAGTCTAATGCCCTGTACACACAATAGGATTTTCCAATGGAAAATGTGTGATAGGACCTTGTTTTTGGAAATTCTGACCGTGTGTAGGCTCCATCACACATTTTCCATAGGAATTTCCGACACACAAAGTTTGAGAGCTTGCTATAAAATTTTCCGAGAACAAAATCCGTTGTCGGAAATTCTGATCGTGTGTACACAAATCCGACGCACAAAGTGCCACGCATGCTCAGAACAAATTTAGAAATGAAAGCTATTGGCTACTGCCCCGTTTATAGTCCCGACGTACGTGTTTTACGTCACCGCGTTCAGAACGATCGGATTTTCCGACAACTTTGTGTGACCGTGTGTATACAAGACAAGTTTGAGCCAACATCCGTCTGAAAAAATCCATGGATTTTGTTGTCGGAATGTCCAATCAATGTCCGATCGTGTGTACAGGGCATAATTCTTCTTCCCAAAATTTTAAATGAGGGAGAACATACGAAAAAAAGCGAAAAAAAAGAGAAAAGCGAACATACTGTTGTAAAATGGGATAAAGCAATGAGAAGAGGTGAGAATAGCCTTCCACGTTGAGATACAAAGCCTGAAATGATGTAAGTTCCTTGTGGATCTTGCCTTGTTTGTTAAGTTGGTCTTACAATCCTCGTATTTGAAAATATTGCAACCATCGGCTGCGGTCAAGGTCCTTGGTAAGTGATCTAGGCAACTGGAGATGATTGTCAGTGCTTTGGCTACAGAATTAGGAGATCCATGTGAGCAGCAGAGATATAAGACACAATGATGCTCTAAGGGAAAAGCTGGATTCCCTATAACCGGAGTCATTAGCTCCACATAGGAAGAGATAGCACAATATCCAATCACATAGTCAATAATCCAATTGAGAGGAGGGATGCAGACAAGAAAGAGGAATGGTGTCGGCAGTGCTTAGGGATGAATCCATAGTAGAGAGGCAAGAGGTAAAAAAGAGCATATTGGCTACCCACATGGAAAAGCCAGTCCAAGATATGAGCTAGGAACACTGACCTATAGTAAACAGCAATGTGTAGTGATGCTCCGTCCTCCCAGTTGTTTTGACCTAGCCAGTATACAAAAGCATAAACTTTGTAAGACAAAAATCAACAGTATTTTAAAAAGTCATAGTGCTATACGGCCTAACTAAGAGTGTATTTTTACTCCCTAAGTCTGTTAAGTGATGTCTGTAAGATTAGTGTTAATTCAGTCAATATAGGTGTGTAAAATAAGAATCTGCACCTCTGAATATCTATTTGTTGTGGAAGCCCATTGCAAAGGAAAATTATCTATGAGATGTTGCTTATCACCTTTAGGGAAGCAAATGTCAAGTGTGACCGATTTGTGGACAATGACCATAAAATTTCCAAAGGCCTTGAATGTGGCAAATTCCCAAAGGATGGCAGGAAAGGCAATGGTGGGGTGGGAAACATAAAGGAGGAAATCATCTGTGTATTAGACCATTTTGTGGTGGTGTTTTGATGTAGAAATATTGAGCTTCATACACACTTTACCTTTATGCACACCCTAGTCTAGCCCTTCATGACAACTCAAGAGATAAGGCAGGAGTGGACAACCTTGGAGAGTGCCATTGGGTCAAAAGGGAGCCATTAAAACAAATTCTCCCAGTAGGGAAGTAATAAAGAGCCATCATTTTAGCAAGTAAAGGTTGGGGGTATCCCAATTTGTTTTCTCTGTTTTCCTGGGTGGTGGGCGGGCTTTCCTCTGGCTCACAGGTGTTGCCAGGCACCCTGGCTGTATGTGAGCTACTGCAGCAAGTGTGACACTGTCAGTGACAGCCTGGTCTCAGCAATGGGAGTGCCACAGACTACACTTAGGACTAGAGAGTCTGTGACAGACAATGAACTGATATATATGAAACTTAAAATCCAAACTTGTAAGGGGATACCATAACAGCTCATAGGGTGAATGGGGAAGGGGGGGGGGGGGTGTCTAGAAAACTCAAGCAGGGGCAGACATGTGACATTGCAATCTCTGCACTCTTATAGAAAGGGCTGGCCCTGTGAATTTTTAGAACCCAATAGGTCAGGGGCGTCAGACTGGAAGCCCTCTAGCTGTTGCGGAACTACAACTCCCATCATGTCTCTTTGGGAGCCATGTTTGTAACTGTCAGCCTTGCAATGCCCCATGGCACTTGTAGTTTCACAACAGCTGGAGGGCCGCCAGTTTGACACCTGTGCTCTAGGTGGTAGAAAGGAGGTTAATACAAGTTGGGATCCAAAAGGTAAGGCCCCAAAATGCTTTCCTGTCTTTGGTGGGGGAGGGGGGCACAGAACAGCCAAAAAATGAGAAACAAATGTTAAGGCGCAGGTATTTGCACCACTCACAATGGAGCCACAGCTATAAAATATGTAGGAATGACATTAATGAGGGCACAATGCATATACAGTGCCTTGCGAAAGTATTTGGCCCCCTTGAACTTTTCAACCTTTTGCCACATTTTAGGCTTCAAACATAAAGATATAAATTTATTTTTTTTTGTGAAGAATCACCAACAAGTGGGACACAATTGTGAAGTGGAACGAAATCTATTGGATTGTTGAAACTTTTTTAACTAATAAAAAAATGAAAAGTGGGGCGTGCAAAATTATTCGGCCCCCTTGCGTTAATACTTTGTAGAGCCACCTTTTGCTGCGCTTACAGCTGCAAGTCGCTTGGGGTATGTCTCTATCAGTTTTGCACATCGAGAGACTGAAATTCTTGCCCATTCTTCCTTGCAAAACAGCTCGAGCTCAGTGAGGTTGGATGGAGAGCGTTTGTGAACAGCAGTTTTCAGCTCTTTCCACAGATTCTCAATTGGATTCAGGTCTGGACTTTGACTTGGCCATTCTAACACCTGGATATGTTTATTTGTGAACCATTCCTTTGTAGATTTTGCTGTATGTTTGGGATCATTGTCTTGTTGGAAGATAAATCTCCGTCCCAGTTTCAGGTCTTTTGCAGACTCCAACAGGTTTTCATGCAGAATGGTCCTGTATTTGGCTGCATCCATCTTCCCCTCAATTTTAACCATCTTCCCTGTTCCTGCTGAAGAAAAGCAGGCCCAAACCATGATGCTGCCACCACCATGTTTGACAGTGGGGATGGTGTGTTGAGGGTGATGAGCTGTATTGCTTTTACGCCAAACATATCGTTTTGCATTGTGGTCAAAAAGTTTGATTTTGGTTTCATCGGACCAGAGCACCTTCATCCACATGTTTGGTGTGTCTCCCAGGTGGCTTGTGGCAAACTTTAGACAAGACTTTTTATGGATATCTTTGAGAAATGGCTTTCTTCTTGCCACTCTTCCATAAAGGCCAGATTTGTGCAGTGTACGACTGATTGTTGTCCTATGGACAGACTCTCCCACCTCAGCTGTAGTTCTCTGCAGTTCATCCAGAGTGATCATGGGCCTCTTGGCTGCATCTCTGATCAGTCTTCTCCTTGTCTGAGCTGAAAGTTTAGAGGGACAGCCAGGTCTTGGTAGATTTGCAGTGGTCTGATACTCCTTCCATTTCAAAATGATCACTTGCACAGTGCTCCTTGGGCTGTTTAAAGCTTGGGAAATCTTTTTGAATCCAAATCCGGCTTTAAACTTCTCCACAACAGTATTACGGACCTGCCTGGTGTGTTCCTTGGTCTTCATGATGCTCTCTGCACTTTCAACAGAACCCTGAGACTATCACAGAGCAGGTGCATTTATACAGAGACTTGATTACACACAGGTGGATTCTATTTATCACCATCAGTCATTTAGGACAACATTGGATCATTCAGAGATCCTTGCTGAACTTCTGGAGTGAGTTTGAGGCACTGAAAGTAAAGGGGCCGAATAATTTTGCACGCACCACTTTTCAGTTTTTTATTTGCTAAAAAAGTTTAAAATATCCAATAGATTTCGTTCCACTTCACAATTGTGTCCCACTTGTTGGTGATTCTTCACAAAAAATTAAAATTTTATATCTTTATGTTTGAAGCCTGAATAGTGGCAAAATGTTGAAAAGTTCAAGGGGGCCGAATACTTTTGCAAGGCACTGTATGTCCACTGCAGCTAATAAATATCACTATTCCCCCCAAAACAGAACAGCTGGTTGAAAGGATACATACCAAGGAAGGGAGTGTTACCTCGAGGAAAAGGCCCCTTTCACATGGGGCGGATCCGCTCAGTGGACTCCGCCAGCTCAGTGGGAGATTGCACCGTTGATCTCCGCTAAGCCAGCGGATGACATGTCCGCCTCTGCTCACTGAGCAGTGAGGGACCTGTCAGAGCCCCGCTGATTTCTATGGGGAGATCGGACAATTTGTTTTCATCAGATCCCATCCGATCCACTAGACGGATGGCAAATCCGTGTTTTGAGCGGATCTAATTGGATCGGATGGCAGGCGGGTGTCAGCGGACACATCTCCGCATACATACGCCTGCCCATAGGAGTCAATGGGTGGCCTGCTGAGATCCGCCTGAAAAATGGACAGGTGGATCCGAGCAGGCTTATCGTGTAAAAGGGGCCTTATATTAGTGGGACATATTCCATGCGTAAGAGAGGGCTCTTTTAAACATGACGACTCTTCAGGTCCGCCTGTCAGATTTTCAGGTGGACCTGAACGGATGCTCCATGTACCTCTATGGAGAGACGGATGTCAGCGGTGACATGTCCGCTGACATCCGATCTGCTCCGCTAAATTCAGACGGATGGAAACCCTATTTTCCATCCGTCTGGCAGATCAGATTGGATGAAAACGGACAGGCGGATCCGTTTTCATCCGATCCCCCATAGAGGAGAACGGGGCTCTGACAGGTCTGTCTCTGCACAGGGAGACATCCACTTGCTCAGCAGAGATCAACGGATCGCTCTCTGCTGAGCAAGTGGAGTCTGTGAAAACGGACATGAATGTGTGAAAGGACCCTAAGGATTTTTTTTATAATAATCATACATTACAAAGTGGTTTGTAATGACACCCTTTATATGTTACATTGATTTTATAGTGAACGTGAAGCAAAAACCTTGATGAACCTCAAATGAAAATGCTAAATTCTTTTCTTCCCAGCAAAGAGAATCTGATATACAATAAGATTGACACGTGAGTGGTCACATGCCAGCACAGGATCATTATTTAAGAAGCAAGTAACTAGCAAAGCAATACTTGGAAGGAGAACACTGGAATCACACCAATGTTCTGTACTGTGCCTGGTATTACAGGTCTGATGTAATATATCCCGACAGGCTCAGACATGCATAGGAATCAAGTGTTCTGAACGCCAGCCCTCGCTGTGCTGATGGATCAGACCCTCATACAATAAAACCATGCACAATCAAATCAAGCATGTCAACAGCGTTTACATAATAAACTTGCAATGTACTGTGAACCGAAGCTCATCACGATTAATCTCATTGTGTTGTCACAGTTCTGTTTTTTCAGCTTGTCTTATAAGTTGTGTTGTAAGATGCTTTTTTTTGCTATAAAACCGTCATCTAAACAGTTCCTAATCTCCAAGGACTGTCATAAGTTCTCAGACCATGTTACTGGAAAATGGCACAGTTTAAAATGAACCTCTCCATGACCCAAGTATGTGATCTTAGTGGTACCTGAAGTCCAAACAGAATAAATAGCACGCATATGCAAATTTTGACTTTTTTTTGCAGAAGTCAACAACTTATTCTACAGGAAAATAAATGACTCTCAGAGGACAGATGAGCATAGTTTGTGTGTACTGATTATGCACTAGTGATTTTTTTTAAATAACATATTTAGTGTGTATACTGCAGCAGTGATTTCTGTACACTGGTAAAGAAAATGGTTGCTAAGTTGCCTGACAGGTCACCCCTGTGTGAACCGACACTTAAGTATAACTAAAGGCAAAACTTTTTTTTTAGATAGAGTGGAGATGGATCAGAATGCCTGTCAGTTTTTATTGCTGTCTGTGTCCCCATTAAGGAGATTCACCCTCTCTATTTTTCCTGTTTACCATTATCATTGAAAGTGACAGTAAAAGAAAATCCCAAATTTTGGGTTGCCTCCAGAGGGGTACCACAAGAAGACACAGTGCTCATGTGCTGGCACAGAAAAGGGTAACAGGGGGAGAGAGCAGAGAGATAAGCTTATGCGTCTGCTACTTTTTCTTCATTGCCACTTAAAGTGGAGTTCCACCCCAAAAAAAAAGAAAAATTAGTAATGTGTTTTAAAAAAATATAAAAAAAACATTTGGAGAATTTTTATTTTCTACTCACCTCTAAATGCCTGTTGCTAGGGGGTCCCTCGTAGTCTGCCTTCTTCGGTGCCTGGGCTCCTGACATCACTTCCCTCGGCGCAGGAAGGGAGATCGCCTCTCCAACCTCCCTCTTGTCAATCATCTGGGACACGTGACCAGTCTCAGATGATTGCGTGGCCAGTGACGGCATGCGGCGCGGTTTTCGCATGCGCAGTGGGTGCCCGGCTGTGAAGCCACAGCTGGGAGCCCACAGTTAAAATGCCGGCGCCGCCGAGCGGAGGGGTAGACGTGCGGGGCTTCGATCCCCCACATCGCTGGACCCTAGGACAGGTAAGTGTCCGATTAAAAGTCACCAGCTGCAGCATTTGTAGCTGCTGACTTTTAATTTTTTTTTTTTTAATTGGGAACCCTGCTTTAAATTTACAAGTTGGGGGCAGGGAGGTGACCTAGTATTATCTAAAGTGATTTTAAATGATCACCTTGTAAAAACAGAAAATTTATATCAAATACTTACCGTAACTTTCCTTTCCTGATAGGCTCCATGGCAGCATACGTGTGGGTAGGCCCCGCCTCCATAACTACCCAATAGGACCCCACTCCCATAAATCTTTGCTCTAGGCTGCTATCCATGTTCCGTAACAAGCCTACTCCAGACATTTGGGAGGGAATCCTGCTGCCATGGAGGCTATCAGGAAAGGAAAATTACGGTAAGTATTTGATAAAATTTTCCGTTTTCCTGACAGGCTCCATGGCAGCATACGTGTGGGAAATAACTCGCCAAACACACCCGGGTGGGCAAAAATGTTTGAGCAAAGAAACCAAATTTTATTTAACATTGTCAACCGCCAATACTTGTAAACCAAAATGAATGGATGACAGAGCAGCAGGTTCAACACAGTAATGAGAGACAAATGTGAAGCCACTCTACAAATGATTTCAGGAGCGACATGCCGAGAAGCTGCCCAAGAGGTCGAGATACTCTGGGTCGAATGCGCCGTCACTGCCTCTGGAGGAGCCAAGCCCTTTGCCTTGTATGCCCTCTGAATGGTCTGAGCCTGATGGCTCCTTTAAAGAACTGACGGACCAAAGCATGATTTGCCCATGAAACTCCTGTGAAGGCCGAGATGGCTGACACTTGAACTCTTAGTGAGCTGACTGCTAAAGACAAGTCAAGTCCTGATTGAAGAAAACTCAGCATGTCTTGTACTGCTGGAGAGCTACAAGGATTCGACCTGGAAGACATATGATCAGTAAATCTAGACCATATACGCTCATATACCCTATTAGTACTTTTACTTCTGGCACTAAGAAGTGTTGGAATAGCTTCTTCAGGACAACCTAGAGCTTCCAGCCTTCCCCTCTCAAGAACCACACCCTGAGGTGTAGGCAGGATGGACACGTGTGTAACGTCATGCCTTGAGACAGTAGATCTGGCCTGAGAGGTAGGGGAACTGGGTCTTGATAGCTGAGGAGTGATAACAGAGGGAACCAGGGCCTGTTGGGCCAGAAAGGAATCACTGCAATGATCTCCACCTTCTCTGTTCTGAGCCTCCGGAGAAATTGAAGAATCACTGGTACCGGAGGGAAGACATAGGCCTTCAGAAATCTCCACTGATCCGAGAGAGCATCTATCCCATATGCCTGAGGATCTCTGAACCTCGAATAATATTTGGGCATTTTGTGATTGCATGGGGAAGCAAACAGATCTACCTCTGGAGACATTCCCAGGGTCAGAAGCCACTCGAACACCTCTCTGTGGAGAGACCACTCGTTGTTGTCCATTTGAACACGAGAAAGGAAGTCCACCTGTACATTCTGAATCTCAGGAATGTAAACCGCAGAGATGTTGGACAAGTTCTTCTGAGCCCAGCTCATTATTGGTACTACTTCCTGTATCAGGGACCAACTGCGAGTTCCACCTTGCTTCTTTATGTAAGCCACCGCGGTTGTATTGTCCAGCCTTAACATTACTGATGAATTCATTATTAGATGGCAAAATGACAGGAGTGCCTGAAAGGCGTCCCTCAGCTCCAGTATGTTGGAGACAACCCCTCGAGAAGAGGAATTCCATCTGCCCTGAGCCACATCTGAAAGGCAGTGAGCGCCCCATCCCCGATTGCTGGCATGCGATGTTATTGTGATCCATGAGGTGAGAATGATTGAATGGTGATTGCGCAGGTTTTTCCATTGAAGCCACCAAAGGAGAGACGTTCTCATGGTTGGAGTAATATGTATGCGCTGGATTTGGCTGAAAGAATCCCATTGGTGAAGGAACCCTTTTTGGAAGGCCGTGTATGCCATTGGGCCCACTTCACCATAGGAATGGTGGCTGTCATTGTGCCAATTACTTTCAGGCATTGGAGAGCAGAGAGGTGAGATGGCGCAAGGGCTGCGTGTATTCTGTCTCAAATCACTCCAATCTTCTCCTCTGGAAGGGAGATGGTGCCTTCCATTGTGTTGAAGTGAGCCCCTAGAAACACAAGGGATTGTGTTGGCTCTAGATGGCTCTTCTCCAGATTCAGGAGCCACCCAAATTTTTGCAGGGTGGAAATGACTAAGCTCTTGTGCTCTAAAAGTTGGTCTTTGTTTTGAGCTAAGAGAAGTAAGTCGTCTAGATAGTGGTGGAGACTAACCCCTTTGACACGAAGAAGAGCCACAACAGACAATAGGACCTTGGAAAAGACCCGAGGTGACGTTAGACCGAAGGGTAGACACGTGAATTGCAGATGCTGATCGCCTACTGCAAAGAGTAGGAACTGTTGGAAGTCCAATGCTACCGGGACGTGAAAGTAGGCATCTTTTAGATCGATTGAAATCAACCAGTCTCCCAGATGTACAGACTGTTGAATTGTAATTAAGGATTCAATTTTGAACTTTTCCTTTCGGATAAAGGAATTGAGATGAGTTAAGTCTATGACTGGTCTCCATGTACCGTTTTTCTTTTGTATCATGAACAGGGGAGAATACATGCCTTTGCCTCATTCGTTTTCTGGAACAGGAATGGCTGCGCCTTGATCCAGCAAACAATTCACGTAGGTTAACAGGACCTGCTTTTTCTCTTCTGAACCTGGAAGAGATGTAGGAACAAATGTGAGTCTTGGGGTGTTGTTGAAGACCCACTTGTGACCGGAGGAGACCGTCTTGATGGTCCAGTAATCCCGGATTGAGGCCGCCCAGACATGCCTGAAGTGGCGAAGACGAGCCCCCACCTGGCATGCCTGAGCGGGCCCAATCTCAAAAGGACTTAGCGGAGTCCTGGTTGCCAGAGGAACCACCTTTTGTGGGTTTTCTGAAAGAGGACTGCCTAGATTTCCAGGACCTTGAAAACTCCCGCCCAGGCCTGGAGCTGCGCGCTTCCCTAGCGCGATCAGAATTTTGTCTTCCAGGAAAATTGCGTTTCTGATTTTGTAGGTGTCGGTCTTGAGGGAGGAAACCAGACTTACCACCCATGGCCCGGGTTATGGCACTATCAAGCTTGTTGCCAAATAATGAAGTTCCTTCAAAAGGAATTCGGCACCAAGCTTGTTTGGAAGCCAACCTTGTTTGGATCCGCCAACCATGGACCAAGCCATAAGGCATGACGTGCTGAAACAGCTGCCAACATAACCCAGGACATCAGGCGGATGCAAACAATAGAGGCCTCCCCAAGAAAAGCCGACGCCAGCCTGATCTCCTGGATAGGAGAATCTTTAGCAGTTTCAACAGAGATACCACTTAGGAACTCATCCACATTATCAGACCAAGATTCTAAAGCTTTGGATACTGCAGCTATCGCAAGTACTGGCTTGCATGCCATTCCTGACGTCAGGTAAATCCTTTTTAGATCTGAATCAATTCGTCTTTCCAGAGGATCTTTAAAAGATACAGTGTCTTCTAAGGGAAGAGTTACATATCTTGCTAGTCTCATCAGTGCTGCATCCACCAAAGGAGCTGACTCAAGGTGTTTTACTTCCTCTTCTTTAAAAGGATACAGTTTCAAGACTTTTGATTGCATGGAACTCTTTTTGTCCATCTTGCTCCATTCCTCAGATATGATATCGCCCAGCTCAGAGAGAAAAGGAAAATATTGTTACTCCTTATTGAGCTGCTTGAAACATTTTCTCTGTTTTGGGGGGGAAGTAACCGGATCTTCCCACTTCAGGGCCTCTCTTACTGTTTTCACCAAAGAAGGGACTAAAGCGTATTCAAACCCCACGCCAGGATCTTCCAGATCCGATTCGCTGTCTGAAACAGGAGCAGAATGGCGACTTGGCTGGGAAGACGCCCATGTCTCATGTACTGAACCTTCTCCCACTGGAGGGCATAATGGGTCTGATGGGGAATCACGGGGCTGTTGAGCCTCTCTTTCCTGCAGAGATTCTTTCACAACCCTGCACCATCCCCCTCATCTGCAGCTTTAGAGAAGCAGTGATGACAGAGAGATTTGTCTACTGGAACAGGCATCCTGCACCCCAGCATGATGTTTCTGATCTCTTGCTAGAGTGAGATGAAGGGGGGTGAGAAGGATTTTTACTGCGCTGTTCAGATCTGGAAGGAGATTTATGATGGCTAGACCTGGAGGAAGATTGCCGGTGGTATGATTTTGATGATCCACTTCCTTTATGGGAACTACGGTGTGGATCAGACCTAGAAGGGCTGTAAGGAAAGAAGCACAGAAAAGAGAGAGACAGGAATCAGCTAGTGTCCTAGAATCCTACTCTCAATCCTTGTACAGGTAGAAAGGCATAACTGCAAACATACCTGCTACAAGCGGGCTGGCCACTAGGGGGCAGTGAGGAATCCATGGTGTCAACACAATAGGAAACTGCAGAGACAGATTCACACATCAGCTGGCTGACAAAAGACCTCAACCCCCTAGACAATAGAGCTTGTCTTACCTTGAACCGCCAAAATAGTTGCCCCAGGAAGTCGCCGTATCCCCCACGAACATTCCCGGGGGTTTGTAAGCTTTCCACAGCTTTTAAAAGTGGCGCCCGTGACGTCATCGACGGCATCAGACGCAAGATGCTGGCGCGCATGTGCGAACCAAGCCTCGAGCACGCCGGTACCCGGAAGTAATAGAGAGAGCGGCTGCTGGAACGCAGGAAGCGTCAGCGCCAACTAGGACATCAGTGATGAGGGAGAAACACACAGGAAAAAGGTACAAACAACACATAAACACTGCTGCCATGTGCATACAAATATAAAAACTTACCCCCCACCTATGATCACCTGAGCCGAGGAACCGCCATACACACACACACACCGGACTTGGTAGCAGATAATGGTCGCCTGGAACATTAGGCAAACAGACCGTGCGCACATAGATGAACCAATTTCAATCTTCAACGTTACTCTGCTATACGGCTGATTCGATCGTAGGGAGGTTATCTTCAGGTAGGAGAACCAACACCTGGTCCTACGGAGGAGGACAAAAAAGGAACATGGATAGCAGCCTAGAGCAAAGATTTATGGGAGAGGGGTCCTATTGGGTAGTTATGGAGGCAGGGCCTACACACATGTATGCTGCCATGGAGCCTTCAGGAAACAATCTATTCAGTTTAAAATAGAAATAAAAGGCAAAACATTTGTGTATAGATATAAAACAACATTATAAATATCTCTTCTCCTTTTTTAAAAGTGATCACATTCCCTCTGTTCTCAGCTGCATAATGAGATCAGGAATGAGACACAGCAGCACATTGATCTTCCCAGTGAATGGCTGTGTGTATGTGTGTACGTGAGTTCCCAGCATAGCTAAAGAACTGATCATGGTGTGTTCTCCTGCTTAGTGTGGTCAGTTTATAATAGGGTCAGAGGGACTGACAGGAACACCGGGTATTTCACACAAAGGAAGCAATACAAAGAGAACAGGATACTTTTTCATATTTTTACTGTACATGGCTGTGGATTTTCAAAGAAAAAGGGATGATCATCTTCCATCCAGGGTTGACTATCCATATAGTCAATATAGTATAGACATAATTCTTCTATAATTCCCCACTGTAACTACTAGACATGTGCAATTCGTTTAGTTCCGAATTAGTTTTTTAATGAATTTTGACAAATTCGTTAATTCTGAAATCTCTGAATTTTTCAATTTCCGAATTTTCAAATTTCAGAATTTCGAATTTCTGAAATTCCGAATTTGCGAAATTCGAATTTGCGAAATTACGAATTTCAGAATTTCCGAATGTCGAATTTTCGAATTTCGAATTTCCAAATTTTCAAATTTCCGAAATTCGAAATTTTGAAAATTCTAAATTCGGATATTAGAAATCTCAGAAATTCGAAATTCGGATATTTGAATATTCGAAATGTCATAAATTTAAAAATTCTAAAATTTGGAAATTTGAAAATCCAAGAATAAGAATGAAAATCTGAAAATTCAAAAGAATGAAAATCTGAAAATTCAAAAACCTGAAAATCTGAAATAATTTGGCTGTTAGTGAACGTAACGAGTACGAATTTATCTGAAGTTGAAAATTATCTGAAACAATGAATGCCGAACAGCCAAATTTGAAAGGAAATTCCAATACCTATATTTTAATAGTTAGTTATTATTTCAAATTTTACTGATTTTCTTTCTTTTTTTCAGATTTTCAAATTTGAAAATTCGGAAATTTGGAAATCTGAAAATTAGAAATTAGAAAATTAGAAATTCGGAAATTAGAAAATTTGGAAATCAGAAAATTCGGAAATCCGAAAATTCAAAGTTCGTAAATTTGGAAATCCAAAAATTCGTAAATTTGGAAATCCAAAAATTCGAAATTCGGAAGTTTGGAAATCTGAAAATTATAAATTCGGAAATTAGAAAATTAGAAATTCGGAAATTAGAAAATTTGGAAATCCGAAAATTCCAAATTCGGAAATTTGGAAATTCTAAAATTTGTAAATTTGGAAATCCAAAAATTTGAAATTCGGAAATCTGAAAATTAGAAATTTGGAAATTAGAAAATTAAAAACTTCGGAAATTAGAACATTCGGAAATCCGAAAATTCAAAATTCGGAAATTTGGAAATCCAAAAATTCGAAATTCGGAAGTTCGGAAATCTGAAAATTAAAAATTCTGAAATCCGATGATTCAAAATTCGGGAATTCGAAAATTCGGAAATTGGGAAATCTGAAAATTTGGAAATTTTGAAATTTGAAAATTCAAATTTTTGTTTTTCCAAAATTCCGAATTTTCGAATTTCCGAATTTCTGAAAAAAGCAAAAAAA
Source organism: Lithobates septentrionalis (assembly GCA_037952835.1). Taxonomy (NCBI): domain Eukaryota; kingdom Metazoa; phylum Chordata; class Amphibia; order Anura; family Ranidae; genus Lithobates; species Lithobates septentrionalis. The sequence continues at coordinate 2,307,032 of JBBDGP010001068.1, read as the reverse complement.
CGAATGAAACTAAAACGAAACAAAAAAACGATTTTTTTTGTCAGTGCACATGTCTAGTAACTACAGGGTGTGTGCTGCCCCAGCTTATCTACAGAGGTAGTGTTCTTGCAATGCAGAGTCCATCAGAGGCATTCCTCCAGTGCTGGTATCTTCGGGGGGAACTCCAAGTTCTGATGAATTTACATCCAGGTGGTAATGAGCAACATCATTCTGCTCCTTGCAGGTGTCGTTCGCTGTCTTACTCCCTTACGGGCATCAATCTTAGCTCTCCATTAGGCCTTTGTCATTAACATGCTGTTGGAGGTAACTCAAACCAGAACTGACCCTAGCCGGCCCTCTCAGGTGTTCTCTCGGGGGACTCTTGTACCGGACCCCTGTCCCCTATATATATCACAGGATTAATAGGGCGGACCCAGAGAAGAACCCACCAAAAGACCAAAGAACAATCCTTTCAACAATCCATTAAATTTACATGTTTTCTTTTACGAGAACTTGCACTACATAGTTGGCAAATCTAATGGAGATTGCGCAATCAGATTGTAATGTGTGTGGCCAGTTTCTGCAACTCAGAGACAGCCTGTGACATAGACTGTAAAATTAGTAGGTGGATTAAAAAAATGAAGACTGGCTTTCAGTTGCCAAGAACTCTGTGAGTCACCACTAAATGTTAGCTTCCATTAACGTACTCACACCTCCACTGAGTTATGCCGCATAAACAGGATCGGACATTCCGACAACAAATGTTCGATGGGAGCTTGATGTTGGAAATTCCGACCGTGTGTAGGCTCGACTGGACATTTTTTGTCGGAATTTCCGACAACAAAAATTTGAGAGCTGGTTCTCAAATTTTCCCACAACAAAATCCATTGTCGGAAATTCCGATCGGGTGTACACAATTCCGATGCACAAAGTTCCACGCATGCTCGGAATCAATCAGAAGAGCCGCACTGGCTATTGAACCTCATTTTTCTTCGCTCGACGTACGTGTTGTACGTCACCGCGTTCTTGACGTTCGGAATTTCCGACAACATTTGTGTGACCGTGTGAGTGCACGACAAGTTTGACCCAACATCCAACGGAAAAAGACGAGTTTGAGCCAACATCCATCGGAAAAAGACAAGTTTGAGCAAACATCCAACGGAAAAAGACGAGTTTGAGCCAACATCCATCGGAAAAAGACGAGTTTGAGCTAACATCCATCGGAAAAAGACAAGTTTGAGCCAACATCCGTCGGAAAAAGACAAGTTTGAGCCAACATCCGTCGGAAAAAAATCCAGGATTTTGTTGTCGGAATGTCCGATCGTGTGTACGCAGCATAAGTGTGTTCGTTGTGTGCTAATAAGCTGTCATTAGTTGATCCAAAAGGGCTAGTAACCAGTGAGTCACTACCTGCAGGCATGTTATAGGAACATGTGTACATGTATTCCGGCAGTTAGCAAAGTGTTAGCTGTCTGTTAATACATTTGTTATGCCCCTCACTACACGTGACTGAGGTGTATTCGGGCACACTGTTAACTCCTCTCATACCAATGCATTCCAGTAGGCGCAGAATCCTTTTGAACTTTTATTGATACAAGATAGAGTAAAACTGTAACAGATACAGACAAAATGCAATTAATAAAGATCATACAATTAGTGCCTACCTATCTATCTATCTAGCTGAAGATACAATTAGTAAACATACCGAAGATGGATCCGGATGGCTAACGTAGAGCTTAGCAGCAGATGTGTATGCTTCCATGGTAGGAAAAGATGAAAATGGTGGAGGAAGCTGATGCAAGGCCTGATGGGATTGAAAGTACGGAGGCTTTCATGTACCAAATCTAGCCAGCTATACTAAATGACTACATGAAATAGATATAGCGCAGTTATGCAAATGGTCGCTAGATGGCAGCATAGAGCAATCTAATTAAATCAAAGGGTAAATAGGAAAATCACAAGCCTTATTAAAGAAGGCATGACACTCCCCGCTTGGTTTCCCACGGATACCACACATCATGGCACTCCGGAGGAGAGTAACAAAATAAGTTCAGAAACAGGTCTGAGGAAAAGTTTAGGCTGGCCTTGCCTAATGACTTTGAGCTCAACTTTTCTGACGTTTCCATCTTCACTGGGAAACACTTGGGTTATCAAACCCAAAGGCCACTTGTTTCTCTTGGATTGAGAGTCTTTCATGAGAACGATGGCACCAGGCTGTAAGTTGGGTTTGCTGTCTTGCCACTTGTTCCTGGTCTGTAGATTAGACAAGTATTGTTTCTTCCACTTGTTCCAAAAGGTGTCAGCTAACACTTGTACTCTTTTCCATTGACGTCTGTATAAGTCCTTTGTGTCTAGATTGACTGGAGGAGCTGTGATCACCTCAACTTTCTGAGTGAGCAAAGTGGAAGGTGTAAGCAAGAAAGGATCTTCAGGATCATTAGGTATAGATGTCAAAGGTCTGGCATTCATTACAGCTGATACTTCAGCCATGAAGGTTGTCAGAGTCTCATGTGTGAGTTTTGAAGTTGTAGCTCTTTGTAAGGACTCCCAAGTGGAGAATTTGTGGAAGCGCTTGGATCCCAACAGTTGGTTAGAAATTGTTGTATGTAGTGTGGAAACCTGAGGACGGATATCTGAGTCAGATTCAGGTTCTAGCAGTACATATGTCTCCCTTACTGGAGTGGTAGGCACTGACTTGTACAGGAAGGGTGGTCCTGTGAGCCATGTAGTGTCTTTGAGACGGGATGCTGGTACAGACCTTGTAGCATGATCTGCTGGGTTATGATCAGTTGAGACATAATGCCACTGGGTGGGCTGTGTGGACTTCCTGATTCTTAGGACTCTGTTGTGTACATAGACATAGAATCTCCTACTTTCGTTGTAAATGTAACCCAACACTACCTTGCTGTCTGTGTAAAACTCTGTGTCCTCGAGTTCTAGATCCATCTCAGATGTAATAAGTTCTGCTAGTTCTACTGCTAGTACAGCAGCACACAGTTCCAATCTTGGAATGGTGGTTTCAGGACATGGTGCTAGCTTGGCTTTGCCCATAACAAACCCAATATGAACTTGGCCCTCGATGTCTACTGACTTGAGGTAGGTTACTGCTCCTATTGCTTCAACTGAAGCATCGCAGAATACACATAACTTTGTAGACTGAACCCTTGTGAGAGGAAAGTGGGTGTATGGTCTATGTATGTGTAGGTTGGATAAACTCTTTAAAGAGTCTCTCCATGTTACCCATAATGTCTCTTTCTCAGGAGGTAGTGGAGAATCCCAATCACATGTGTCTGCAGTAAGCTCTCTAAGCAGAATCTTACCTTGGATGGTAATTGGTGCTGCAAACCCGAGTGGATCATACAGGCTGTTAATGGTGGATAAGACACCTTGCCGTGTGAAGGGCTTTGTCTCTTGGTCAACCTGAAAGGTAAGGGTGTCAGACTTGAGGTCCCAGTTGAGTCCTAGGCTGCGTTGCATAGGAAGGAAGTCTGTAGCTAAGTCCTGATCTTTGAAGTCACTGGCATAATCTTGGGAAGGGAAGACCTCCATGACGACCTTGCTGTTTGATGCTATCTTATGCAGTCTGAGATTTGAAGAGGCAAGCGTGCTTTGAGTCCTCTTGAGTAGACTTATTGCAGCTTCAGGTGAAGAAAGTGATTTCAGACCATCATCTACATAAAAGTCTCTTTCAATAAACTGTGTAACGTCTTTCTCACCTTCTTGGGCAGATAGCTTAAGTCCATAGATGGCAACAGCAGGAGATGGACTGTTACCAAAAAAGTGCACTTTCATGCGGTATTCTGTAATGTTTTTAGTAGGGTCATTGTCTTTGAACCATAGGAATCTCAAGAAGTTCCTGTGTTCTTCCTTGACTTGGAAGCTGTGGAACATTTGCTGAATGTCTGCAACTATGGCAACTGCTTCTTTGCGGAATCTGATGAGAACACCAAGAAGTGTGTTGTTGAGATCTGGTCCCTTTAGGAGGACATCATTTAATGAGACCCCTTGATGCCGTGAGCTGGAGTCAAACACTACCCGGATTTTACCTGGCTTCTTGGGGTGGTAGACATCGAAGATTGGTAGGTACCAGCACTCTTCATTGTCTTTTAGAGGTGGGGCTATCTCAGCATGGTCATCCTCAAACATCTTACTCATGAATGAGAAGAAATGCCCTTTCATTTCTGTTTTTCTTTGAAAATTGGATCTGAGGGAAGAAAAGCGTTTCAAAGCTTGTTCACTGTTGTTAGCAAGACGGGGTCTCTGCGCTTTGAAAGGCAGGGGTGCCACCCAGCTGTTTTCGTTGGTTTTGTAGAATCCCTGTCTCATTATCTCCAAGAAGATATGATCTTCAATAGATGGGCCAATTTTGTGATCTTCTTTAGTCCTTTGGAAAACTGAGCACCCTAAATGATCTCTGTCTTCATGACAAAGAAGATTAGCGGTGTAAGGGTTGGAATGAATTACACTGGCAGGCTTCTCTCTTACAAGGAATCTGTTGGTGCAAGGCTGAAATAGGGATGGACGCCCACCTTCTAGTATCTTTGTAAAGAGAGAGTTCACGCTGGTTGGTTTGTGAACACTCCCTAGGCATACGTTGCCTATGATGACCCATCCTAGATCTAGCTTCTGGGCATAGGGGGAGTTGTGGGGACCATTGATTTGTTTTCTCACCTTGTGAACTCTGATGATGTCTCTCCCAAGGAGAAGCGCTATCTCGGCCTTAGGATCCAGTTCAGGGATGAGATGTGCTATGCCCTTCAGATGTCCATGATGAAGTGCCACCTCTGGTGTAGGGATCTCCTCTCTATCAGTTGGGAACTGATTGCACTCGATTAGAGTTGGCAGAGGCAGGGTTGTCTGACCATCAAAGGATTCGATTTGGTAACCAATGGCTCTTCTCCCAGTTTCTTCACTTACCCCTGTACAAGTCTTAAGTAAGTATGAAGAGCCGGCTTCCTTGATTTTGAAAGTGTCAAAGAAGGCTGAGCTGGCGAGTGATCTGTTGCTTTGATCGTCCAGGATCACGTATAGCTTCACTGCCTTTTCTCTGCGACCCGTGGGGTAAACTGTGACAAGACAAATCTTAGAGCAGGATTTGTTAGACAGACCTTCTCCACAGACTTGGGTGCACCGGGGTGTAACTACAGGAGGTACTGTGTCTTGTTGCTCCCCGCCATGCTCGTCCACTGTGGGTGAGGGGGTAAGAGTCCATGGCGCTGGCCCTGGATGTAGAGCTGTGTTGTGCTCTGAGCTGTTGCACTCAGAGCAGTTGATGCTCACCTTACAGTCTTTCCCAAGGTGAGAAGTTGATGCGCAGCACCTGTAACAAAGTCTGTTTTCCTTGAGGAAGGTTCTGCGATCTTGGAGAGTCTTTTCTCTAAAACCTCTGCACTTTGACAACGAATGAGGCTTCTTGTGAAGAGGACACTCTCTGCTTGGATCCTGTGTTGGAGATACACTTGTTTTGCGTACTGCAACAGGTGCGTCTTTGAAGTTGCGGGTTAGAGCAGGCTTACTTGACCTAGGGTAAGCAGAGTCAGATGATGAGATGTCAAAACTAGGATCATTTTTAACCTTTGCTTGATAGCGAATAAAGTCCACAAAATAAGAGAATGGTGGGAAGGGGACGTTGTGCTTTTGCTTGTATTTGGAGCCTCGTGAAATCCAGGTTTCTTGAAGGCTGTAAGGTAGCTTTTGCACTATAGAGTTAACGCCACGGGCTGTGTCCAGAAAGGCAAGGCCTGGCAAGTCTCCTTCTGCTTTGGCTATTTGGAGTTCTGTCACTAGGTCACTCAATTCTCTTAGCTTCTGGTAGCCTTTGTTAAGAATCCTGGGAAAGTCATCTATTCTTTTAAAAAGAGAGTTTTCTATAACTTCTGGGGAACCGTAACATTCATCAACCCTTTCCCATATCATGCTCAGCCCTCTGCTTGGGTAATTAATGTTAATGTCTCTTATTCTCCTTGCATGCTCTGACGACTCATTCCCCAGCCAATTGACTAAGAGGTCGGCTTCTTCACTTGCATTTAGCTCAAGGTCTCTTGTTGCATTTCTGAAGGACGAACGCCATGCTCTATAACTTTCAGGGCGATCGTTAAACTTTGCAAGTCCCTTTGCTAACAGTTCACGTCGTGCTAAGAACTTGAAGAAATCTGACATACCTTGATTATTGTGTGAGTAGCCAGGGGGCGCTCTGTTGTGCCAGGAACTTGGTGGGTATTTGCGGTCATCAGAGATACAGTCGCTGTGTCTTTTAACCCGTCGTTCTTCATTTTCGATTTGGTCAACTGTGATGTAGTGTTTTGATAGCCTGGCTGCAGAATGTGCTGAAAACTGACTGAGTGCGGGTTTACTTTCTTGCTTGACGTAAGGCATGTGAATGGCAGGGGTTGATTCCGCTCTCGGTGCTGTAAGTGGGCAGCTGTCTGGTTCGGCGTGTCGCCGCACATATTCTGAGGTACGCTCTGTACCGTCGTCAGGAACGGATTTTCTTTCAAGTACGTTGCTGAGCCGCTCACTGGTGGGCTTTGCAAGTTCTTCTAAGATGTCTGCCTCGGCCGCAGCAGCCGCTGACTCCTTCTCTGCAGCTAGTTCCTCCAATGCAGTTTCCATACGTAACTTTTCTAATTTAAGTTGCATCTCGGCCGCAGCTTTTATTTCTTTTTCGGCGAATGCAGCTTTTATTTTGGCCTCCTTTGCCGCAAAGTCAGCTTTTACTTTTGCAGATTGCGCCTTTGCGCGGGCAATGGCAATTGTTTCGCTTTTCACTGACCTCCTTGTGCTCGTGGAGTAAACTTCTGACCTTGTTGTGAAGTGCTCTGACTTTGTCTGTGACATGGTGTCCGGCTATATGGAAGCTGATAACACTGCTGTATTACTGGCGTTCTGTATGATAGCCGTGCTTAGAAGCCTTTGCTTTGCTGCTGTTCTGTATGCCAGCCGTGCTTAGAAGCCTTCGTTTTACTGTTATGCCCCTCACTACACGTGACTGAGGTGTATTCGGGCACACTGTTAACTCCTCTCATACCAATGCATTCCAGTAGGCGCAGAATCCTTTTGAACTTTTATTGATACAAGATAGAGTAAAACTGTAACAGATACAGACAAAATGCAATTAATAAAGATCATACAATTAGTGCCTACCTATCTATTTATCTAGCTGAAGATACAATTAGTAAACATACCGAAGATGGATCCGGATGGCTAACGTAGAGCTTAGCAGCAGATGTGTATGCTTCCATGGTAGGAAAAGATGAAAATGGTGGAGGAAGCTGATGCAAGGCCTGATGGGATTGAAAGTACGGAGGCTTTCATGTACCAAATCTAGCCAGCTATACTAAATGACTACATGAAATAGATATAGCGCAGTTATGCAAATGGTCGCTAGATAGCAGCATAGAGCAATCTAATTAAATCAAAGGGTAAATAGGAAAATCACAAGCCTTATTAAAGAAGGCATGACAACATTGTTATTGAAATCTGCAGTAGATGATCATGGGGCTGTTAGCTATTTATGATTCACTAGATGGAGCTCATAGTACTGGGAATACTCATCTGGAATGCTAAGGATGATGTGCCTGCTGTTTTGTGTTCTGAAACATTTGGAACATATTCAGAGTTCCCAGGAAGTGATGGGAAATGTCTTAATGGGAACACAAACAACAATAAATATAATACATAGACATTCTAACCCTTTTCCATTAAGTCAGGGTTTTAAATTGACTACTCCTTTAAGTGGATGTAAACTCGATTCATGAAATTTGACTTATGCACATACAGTGGGGAACGGAAAGTATTCAGACCCCCTTACATTTTTCACTCTTTTTTATATTGCAGCCATTTGCTAAAATCATTTAAGTTCATTTTTTTCCTCATTAATGTACACACAGCACCCCATATTGACAGAAAAACACAGAATTGTTGACATTTTTACAGATTTATTAAAAAAGAAAAACTGAAATATCACATGGTCCTAAGTATTCAGACCCTTTGCTCATTATTAAGTAGAAGCATCCTTTTGATCTAATACAGCCATGAGTCTTTTTAGGAAAGATGCAACAAGTTTTTCACACCTGGATTTGGGGATCCTCTGCCATTCCTCCTTCCAGACCCTCTCCAGTTCTGTGAGGTTGGATGGTAAACGTTGGTGGACAGCCATTCTTAGGTCTCTCCAGGGATGCTCATTGGGTTTAAGTCAGGGCTCTGGCTGGGCCATTCAAGAACAGTCACTGAGTTGTTGTGAAGCCACTCCTTCATTATTTTAGCTGTGTGCTTAGGGTCATTGTCTTGTTGGAAGGTAAACCTTCGGCCCAGTCTGAGGTTCTGAGCACTCTGGAAAAGGTTTTCGTCCAGGATATCCCTGTACTTGGCCGCATTCATCTTTCCCTCGATTGCAACCAGTCATGCTGTCCCTGCAGCTGAAAACACCCCCACAGCATGATGCTGCCACCACCATGCTTCACTGTTGGGACTGTATTGGACATGTGATGAGCAGTGCCAGGTTTTTTCCACACATACCTTACCATACGCTTAGAATTAAGGCCAAAAAGTTCTGTCTTGGTCTCATCAGACCAGAGAATCTTATTTCTCACCATCTTGGAGTCCTTCAGGTGTTTTTTAGCAAACTCTATGCGGGCTTTCATGTGTCTTGCACTGAGGAGAGGCTTCCGTCTGGCCATAAAGCCCCGACTGGTGGAGGGCTGCAGTGATGATTGACTTTCTACGACTTTCTCCCATCTCCCGACTGGATCTCTGGAGCTCAGCCACAGTAATCTTTGGTTTCTTCTTTAGCTCTCTCACCAAGGCTCTTCTCCCCCGATAGCTCAGTTTGGACAGCTCTAGGAAGGGTTCTGGTTGTCCCAAACGTCTTCCATTTAAGGATTATGGAGGCCACTGTGTCTTAGGAACCCTAAGTGCAGCAGAAAATTTTTTGTAACGTTGGCCAGATCTGTGCCTTGCCACAATTCTGTCTCTGAGCTCTTCAAGCAGTTCCTTTGACCTCATGATTCTCATTTGCTCTGACATGCACTGTGAGCTGTAAGGTCTTATATAGACAGGTGTGTGGCTTTCCTAATCAAGTCCAATCAGCATAATCAAACACAGCTTGACTCAAATGAAGGTGTAGAACAATCTCAAGGATGATCAGAAGAAATGGACAGCACCTGAGTTAAATATGAGTGTCACAGCAAAGGTCTGAATACTTAGGACCATGTGATATTTCAGTTTTTCTTTTTTAATAAATCTGTAAAAATTTCAACAATTCTGTTTTTCTGTCAGTATGGGTTGCTGTGTGTACATTAATGAGGAAAAAAAATGAACTTAAATAATTTTAGCAAATGGCTGCAATATAACAAAGAGTGAAAAATTTAAGGGGGTCTGAATACTTTCTGTACCCACTGTATATCTGTAGTGTTTACTTATCTCTCTCCAAAGCCCTGAGTCGTGTGTGTTTCTGCAGTTCATTCCTCTGTTATCATCATGATAACTTCTGACAAGTTCTCAGAGACGGGAAATAAAAGCAACCTGAAATTTGTCGGGGAGGGTGCTATAAATAGATTAGCAGAGAGCTTGTTTTGTCACAGCACAGCTCTGAAAGTATCTTCGTTCTTCTGTGTATGTGGAGTGGGGGTGTGTGCCTTTCCTCCAATCAGCTGTCTCCCAGTGTAAGCCAAGACTACACTCCTACTGCTGAATGAGGAAGTGAAAATTCTAACCCGATGTATGAATTTAAAAAAACATAGCAATCTGAAGAGAGCAGATACTTATGTAGGGAGATTTGTTTAATGCCTGTGTATCATCTGAGGCTGTTCACTTCACTGTGTATATGTGAGGGTTTACATCCACTTTAACTATCTCTATACACGCTTGACAGTTATTGAAGCAAAGCAATGTGGGACTTTGAGCCTAGATTCACACTAGCGTGATCTCGGGGGTGCTGATCACATGCGATCTCTGAGCAAGGTGAGTTCAGCCATACACTTGTATGGCCGAACTTGCATTGGATTTGCACAGAAAATAGTGCAGGGACTTGTTTTTCCCTGCACTAGAATCAGATCGCATGGGTGTTCTTACCAACGGATCTGGGAGTGTCACTAACAATGTAATGACACCCGCAGCGGTTCGCAGAAGCCAGTGTCAACTGCCTGTGGGAGAGGAGCGATGTAATCGTGCTGATTCCCACATTGCATCAGTGTAAACCTAGGTTCAATGTCAGATTAGAACATAATAAGGTTTGAGAAGGGAGCGAGATCACTTAGTAATGCGGTCCCCCTCCTCCTTCCCCCGCTGCCGGGCCATTTAACGAAAAGGCTTCACTACCGGTTTCCCTTACCACAGATGGCGGTGTTCTGTCAATATCTCCAACCCATCAGAAACTCCAACCATGTCACTTCCAGTTTCTTTAAACCCTTAGTAATTGGAAGAGAAAACATTTGGGAGATATGGGACTTTATGGGTGCAAAGCATTGAAACAACAATATGTAAAAGGTATATACAAATTTTATTAAATGAACAATGTCATAAAAACAATACATACAATATAATCATGGCCATAGGTGTGTACAAAGCATCCTATTGATGACAATGATTTACTATAGTCACGTTCATGTTTTCTACATGTTTTGCCGTATGGCTTCTTCAGGAAAGAATGTGGAGGTGCGTTTATTTTAGATATAAGAACCTATAATTTGACAACTTAAGTTATGCAACAGAGACAGAGAAAAATACAGATTAATAATTAATCAAACATAAACAAAATATGTCTTTTGTAAATTTATGGCTGCACTTTAATGAGAGGCAAGAGACAATCATTAAAACAAAAACAAAAACAAAAACCAAAACAAAAACCATAAAGAATGAGATCCAGTACTGCATCCACATAACCATAAACCACCCAATATCATCTAATTTTTATCACTGTTTAGGCCCCCACACTCATATCATGAGGTAGGGCCTTTTTGGTTTTTGTTTTAATGAATGTCTCTTGCCTCTCATTTAAGTGCAGCCATAAATTTACATAAGACATATTTTGTTTATGTTTGATGTATTAATCTGTATTTTTCTCTATCTCTGTTGCACAACTAAAGTTGTCGAATTATAGGTTCTTATATCTAAAATAAACGCACCTCCACATTCTTTCCTGAAGAAGCCATACGGCAAAACATGTAGAAAACATGAACGTGACTACAGTAAATCATTGTCATCAATAGGATGCTTTGTACACACCTATGGCCATGATTATATTGTATGTATTGTTTTTAAAATAAACGAACCCCTGCGTTCTTTCCTGAAGAAGCCATATGGCGAAACATGTTGTCAGAGGAATAACAGAAACTTTGTTTGCCAGTACCGGCATTTCCCTGTACGCCTGCGTGGCAGAATGGCTAATAGGCGTATGCGGGTACGCGATTCAGCAGACCGCGTCACGGCGTAACGGCACACATAGACGTGCAAGTCAGCGAACGGCGAAACGGCGTAAGCACGTACGCACGTACGCATCTTAGCCGCACATGTGGGTTCCCCTATTAGCCCTATAAAAGGCAGCCCAGCTCTCTGGCTTATTGCTGGTTTGTCATTTCAGCTTCTGTGTTCCTGTTCCTTGTTTTGCTATTGACTCCTGCCTGTTGTGACCCGGATTTCCTTGACCATCCTTGAACTTCTCCTGCACCTTGACCTCGGCTTGCTTAACGGATTCCTCTTCAGTCTGCTCCAGTGTTTGACCCCCGGCTTCTCTTTAAAGACTTCGCTACTGCCTGCTCCAGTGTTTGACCCCCGGCCTGTCTTGGACTCTCCTATTGATTGATTCCTGTGTATGACCTTGGCTTGTTTAAACGGACTTCCTTCCTACCGGCTTGCTGTGTTTGACCCCCTGGCTTCTCTACATACTTTGTTCCAGTTATCTACTTCAGGACCAAGTTGTTGGAGCCCCAGTCTGATTCCTCTGCTGATCACCGTCCGGGTGTACCCTGCACGGACTACTACCAGACAGAAGTTCAACACGCAGGCTCCTACTAGTGCCTGGCGACCCGTGCCTCTCTGTGCCCGATACCCTCTGTGCCACCTCCAGGGGTATAGCGCACTCAGCTGCAAGGGGAGCCGCTCTCAGCATCTCGGCCCTGGTGAGTACCCTGACACATGTAGAAAACATGAACGTGACTACAGTAAATCATTGTCATCAATAGGATGCTTTGCACACACCTATGGCCATGATTATATTGTATGTATTGTTTTATGACATGGTTCATTTCATAAAATTTTTATTTACCTTTTACATATTGTTGTTTCAACGCTTTGCACCCATAAAGTCCCATATCTCCCAAATGTTTTCGCTTATCTAAACGGATGTTGGTGCCATATCTTATGTAGATTCTGATACTTGTCCAGCACAACATAATTTACCTTAGTAATTGTAGATTTTGAGAAATTGGTGGTTGGACACAACACGGCAACCAAATAGAGACCGGTACAAAAAGATTGAGCTGTTTTGACAGCACAGCGGCTAACGAGGACAAAGTTGTCGCCACCTCGGAGGCGGGCATTTTGTTGGCTAGTATCGGAGCGAAGTAAGAATCTCCACTGATACTATCCTGCACCGAACTCTATTCGGTTGCCGGTGTTGTGTCCAACCACCAATTCGTCAAAAACTCCAATTACTGCTGGTTGAAAAAAAACGGAAGTTAAGTAGTTGGAGTTTCTGATGGGTTGGAGAATTTGACAGAACAGCGGCAGCAGCAGCACCCGAGAGCCAATGAAAACATCGGTTGGGCTCAAGCACTGGTAAGTGTCCTAATAATAAAAGTCAGCAGCTACAGTATTTGTTGCTGCTGACTTTAAATTATTTGCTGGAGGGGGCAGAACCCTGCTTTAAACAGAATTCTAGGTATGGATATATTATACATAGGTCCAGCTTGGATCAATGTAACTATGTATAAAGTATATGGGGCCGATGCCTATGGCAGCTGGAAATAACTGAAGCAGACCCCACTACTCCAGTGATCTCCATTTGCTTCTGGGCCCCGTACTGAGTAGCTGCCCTGCTGGATTATGAAAACAGGAGGCTGCTTAGCATGGGCGCCTTTAAAAGAATGCTTTGCATTTTCTGAATGAATGCAAAACTTCCTCTGATTGGACATCAACCCCCAGCCTCCCTACCTCGTCCAATTAGAGAATGCTTTGCATTCATTCAGAAAATACAAAGCATTTTTTTAATTGTGTAAAGGGAAAAAAAATCGGCGGCACATCCAGGGAATAAAAACAGCTTCTTTATTGTGCACAATCTATTAAAAGTGAAGACATGCAAAACACACATGACCCAAGGAGGATCAGCAGATCATTTTTTGAACGGTGCCTGTGCTAAGCAGCCAAGCTCTGTGTTCACAATGCAGTAGAGCAGCTGCTCAGTGCGGGACCCAGAAGCAAATAGAGATCACTGGAGTATCGGTGTCTATTTCATTGATTTCCAGCTTTCTGCAGCATCCGCCCTATATCCTCTATACTGTACATAGTTACATTGTTCCAAGCTGGACCCATGTATAAAGTATCCATACCTAGAATTCATCTGTAATGCTCGCAAAATAACCCCTATAAATCTAGAGCGGGGGTCAGAAACTTTTCAATCACGATCTACCTGTCGACCACGGGGAGGTGACAGGTAGATCGCGACCACGTCCCTGCTTTGCTGACTCGTGTCACTTAGGCACTGCTCCTTCCCCTTTGCCTCCGCCACTCCGCCACTCTCACAGCAGAGCGGAGAGTGGGAAGCAGCACAGTTCTGGAAGGAGGATAGGAGCAGGAGCTGTCCAAGTTAACTTTTCAAGTTAACTGGCAAGTGATTGGTTGCTAGGACACAGGGCGGTTCTAGGGACCAATCACCAGCTTGTTAATATAAAAAAATAACTCCGGCATTTCCCTACCGCCTTCCAGAAATGTGCTGCCTCCCGCTCTCCACTCTACTGTACAGCTGTGTAGGTAGGAGAGTGAAAGAAACTGCTGTATGTGTTTGGGGGATGATATGAAGAAGCCAGAGGACACTACTTTGGGGGGGCAGAGGATATTACTGTGTGGGCGGCGGGGCAGCAGACACAGCGTGGGGGGCAGGGGACACTGCTCTGGGGGGCATAAGACATTACTGTGAGGAGGCACAGGACACTGCTTTGGGGGGCACAGGACACTATCATAGGGGGGGCACAGGGCACTACTGTGGGGGCAGGGGGGCACAAGACACTGCTTTGGGGGGCAGAGGACCCTACTGTGGGGAGGCACAGGACATTGCTTTGGGGGTACAGGACACTACTGTGGGGAGGCACAGGACACTTCTTTGGGGGGCACAAATACTGCTTGGGGGGCAGAGAACATTACTGTTGGGGGGGACACATGACACTGCTATGGGGGGGCACAGGTCATTAACGTGTGGGAGCAGAGGACACTACTGGGGGGGTAGAGGACACTACTGTGGGGGGGGGGGTGAGAGGGGCAGAGGACATTAATGTAGAGAGTAATTTGAAGGGGAAGAGGGGGGGTGACAGAGGACACTAATGTGGGGGGGGGGTGGTCAGAGGATACTACTGTGGGGGGTGATGTGCAAGGGGGGCAGAGGGCACTACTGTGGAGAGCGATTTGAAGGGGAGAGGGCAGAGGACACTAATTAGTAGGGGGGGCAGAGTACACTACTGTAATGGGTGATTTGAAGGGGGCAGAGGATAGTACTATGACACACTGTGTTCTTCATGCCATCTTTCTATTAGGGCAGGGGTAGGCAACCTGGGGTTCTTCAGCTGTTGTGGAACTACATTTCCCATGAGGCATTGCAAGGCTGGCAGTTACAATTACTCCCAGAGGCATGATGGGACTTGTAGTTCTGCAACAGCTGGAGGGCCCCAGGTTGCCTACCCCTGTATTAGGGACTTGATAGTTTTTTTTAATGGTGCCGCACCCAGGGGATCTTTGATCTCTTTAAAGCGGGGTCCCATCCAAAAGTGGAACTTCCAATCCTCGCCCCCTTACATGCCACATTTGGCATGTAATTTTTTTTTGGGGGGGGGGGGGAGCGGGTGCCTAGTTTTGAGTGGGACTTCCTGTCCCACTTCCTGCTTCCGACTTCGGGCCGCTTAGGCGACTCCTCCTCTCCCCCTAGGCAGCCCCTCCCTCTCGGCAATCTTCTGGGACACGTCACAGGTCCCAGAAGATTGCCTGTCCACTCGTGCTTGCGCAGTACGCGAAGCCGCAAGCTGTCATGGCGGGGTGCCCACAGTTTCAACGAAGGCGCT
Organism: Lithobates septentrionalis; assembly: GCA_037952835.1. Taxonomy (NCBI): domain Eukaryota; kingdom Metazoa; phylum Chordata; class Amphibia; order Anura; family Ranidae; genus Lithobates; species Lithobates septentrionalis. Next base: position 2,291,790 of record JBBDGP010001068.1, on the reverse strand, counting down.
GTGGAGAGGAGTGGGAGAGGAGCGAAGCTCTGTGCGGCCGCATCGCTGGACTGTGGGACGGGTGAGTGACTGTTTATTAAAAGTCAGAAGCTACACTTTTTGTAGCTGCTGACTTTTAATAAACGAAAAAAGTCTGGAACTCGTATTTAATGTTGTCCAGGTCGATCTCCATCTCTCAAAGGTTGCCTACCCCTGATCTAGAGTCTTCGTAGACATACTGAAGCCAAACACCATAAGTAAAAACTAGTCTTGATGGACTACCACAGATTTGTATAACAAATATATTATAGTAACTATTGAATGCTATATTTAAAACTAATTCAGAAATAAAACAAAATAGACATCAGTCATGAGTCGGCATTTATTTTACAAAATGTTTAAACCTAAGAATGCGCTGTCTTGGTATATCCTGAGCCTCGGGTGTTTTTGTACCAAGTGTTTTGGTGTGTTTTGTTGCATGGCAAAATGTGCGTCAGCTAGCTGCGATTGGGGTGCAATTAAGAAATAATGGAACCATGACTCTGGGGCTGTATGGGGGATGGATGTTGTTGGCAGATTTAATCATAGCCTACAGACGTAACTGTCTGGATCCTGAGAAAGAGCAGTTTAGCACAGATAATGTAGTGAGGATAGGGTAGGGTTGGATTGTTTTTGTTGCTTTTTAATATGTGCTTATTTTAAATTAGAACTATAGGCAAAACTTTTGTTTTTTTCATTTTGGATAGAGAATGGGAGGGTTATAACCCCATCAGTTTTTTTTTACTTCTCACGCTGTGTTACATTGCGAAGATTTTCCTTCACTTCATGTCCCATACCTAAACAAGAAGTGACAGGAAATCCCTGAAATTCCTTGAGGACCCCCAGGCCCTAGGTACTAGTGTACCCATTGGAAAATGTCCCCTCAATTACTTTTCTGAGAACAACCCAAAATTTGGGATATTCTTTTACTTTCACTGATAATAGGGCACAGATAGCAGTAAAATCTGACAGGAGTTCTAATCCCTCTCCACTCCATCCAAAACTAATAAAAAGAGTTAGTTATACTTTAATATCGGCCCTGTGTGGCTTCATTTTGTACTGCTTGGAAATGTTTGTATTTCTATTGCAGCACTTGTGAAGGTGCACTGTTTGTATCTTCTGTTAAAACTTGGATAAAAAGAATTTTACAATAGAAATAATGGCACTGCAAACACAATGAGCATTTTGGTATGTTCTTGAAAATGCGCCAAAATGCTCATCGCGCTTCTAAGAACACACAAGTGTGAATCGGGCCTGAATAAAAACTTCTGGATGCTGCTGTTTGAAGATCTTTGGTGTGCTGGCACATACACTATATAACTAAAAGTATTGGTACGCCTGCCTTTACAAGCACATGAGCTTTAATGGCATCCCAGTCTTAGTCCGTAGGGTTCAATATAGTTGGCCCACCCTTTGCAGCTATAACAGCTTCTACTCTTTTGGGAAGGCTGTCCACAAGGTTAAGGAGTGTGTCTATGGGAAGGTTTGACCATTCTTACAGAAGTGCATTTGTGAGGTCAGGCACTAATGTGGACATTCTACGTGTTCTATCGGGTTGAGGTCAGGACTCCACCCCAAACTCACTCATCCATAGGGTTGCCACATCATCCCTTTAATCCATGACACATATGAATTCCACAGGTTCTGAGGCTGATTTAATGCAGATAAGGCACCAAGTGAGTTTAATTACCACCTTAATCAGCCACAGAACCTGTCTAATTAAAGTGTGTCCTGGATTAAAGGGATGATGTGGCAACCCTACTCATCCATGTCTTTATGGACCTTGTTCTGTGCACTGGTGTGCAGTCATGTTGGAAGAGGAAGGGGCCCTCCCAAAACTGTTCCCACAAAATTGGGAACATGAAAATGTCCATGTCTTGGTGTGCTGACGCCTTAAGAGTTTCCTTTACTGGAACTAAGGGGCCAAGCCCAACCCCTAAAGAACAACCCCACACCATAATGCCCTCTCGACCTTCTGCTTGGCGGGCAGGCAGGCGCCCCCCCTGATGATGCAAGTGTGAGCCTGAGAGAAGTGGGTGGACGGGTGCCCCCCGATGATGCCGGCGTGAGCTTGGGAAAAGTGGGTGGACGGGTGCCTGGTGAGCACCAGGAGAAGCGGGCGGGCAGCCCCCCTCGGTGATGCCGGATTGAGCCCTGGGAGAAATGGGTGGACGGGTGGGCGCCCCCCTGAAGATGCCCGGAGTGAGCACCAGGAGAAGCGGGTGGGTGGCCCCCCTCGGTGATGCCGGATTGAGCCCTGGGAGAAATGGGTGGACGGGTGGGCCGGGCGGACCCCGTCGATGATGCCGGTGTGAGCCTGGGAGAAGTGGGTGGATGCGTGGGCGCCCCCCCCCGAAGATGCCCGGAGTGAGCACCAGGAGAAGCGGGTGGGTGGCCCCCCTCGGTGATGCCGGATTGAGCCCTGGAAGAAATGGGTGGACGGGTGGGCCGGGCGGACCCCCTCGATGATGCCGGTGTGAGCCTGGGAGAAGTGGGTGGACGGGCGGGTGCCCCCCCGAAGATGCCCGGAGTGAGCACCAGGAGAAGCGGGCGGGCGGCCCCCCTCGGTGATGGTGGATTGAGCACTGGGAGAAATGGGTGGACGGGCGGGCCGGGCGGACCCCCTTGATGATGCCTGTGTAAGCCTGGGAGAAGTGGGTGGACGGGCGGGTGGTCGCCTCTGATGATGCCTGGCATGAGCACCGGGAAAGGAACAGCCACGAGACTGCTGCAGCCGACCGCCGCTCTGCAAGGAAACCGGAAGTGACGTACGTCGGCTGTAACCCTGAATGTGAGCCAACGCAGGATCAGACAGAGGAGGAGGGATATTCTTACGTGTGTAAAGGCAGGTGTCCCAATACTTTTGGTAATATAGTGTATGTACGTTGATCTTTGGGTGTAGTGACCCCGGGGGCAGGTGACATGAATGGGACTGGACTATGGTGGAGAGAGACTGACTTCTCATCTCCCCTGTCAGTAGTGAGCGCTGTGTCCTGCAGGGGGCGCCAGTGCCGTAGCGGGAGAAGTGATTTAAATGAGCTGCCCGAGTGCGTGCCGGTCTCTGCAGGAAGCTGAGCTCAGCATTTCTCACGTGTAAGTGTCCGGCATCTCCCGGGGACGCCCCATAGCAGCGGCAGTGCGGAGCAGGCAGGTGTAGCCGCCTTTTCTTCCCTTCCTCCGGTATGACCTTGATGAGTCCCCTCTAGGTGTATGATACATGGAGGTACCCCGTCCAATGACAGCTCGGCGTCTTCCCTGTCCTCCATCCCGGTAATAGATGTACAATGCAGTGATCGGTGTGTCATGTGCTGGAGGCTTGCTGAGCATTCTATATAATGGGGGAATATATTGTATTGTTAGATCTCCTCTTCTATCAGTCCCACACAATGACTCTGCCTCCTCCTCTCATTGCACCATCTCTAGGTTCACATCTATGGGATAGATCGATATAGATATAGATAGATAGATAGATATATCTATATTATTTTTTATGTGTATGGTTGCATTTCTACAGCAACGCACTACAATTTATTTATTACAGGTACTTCTAGAATCCATTTAACTTTATTTCTTCTTGGTCGCGCTCACGTCTATGTAGTTTCCCACGATGCGTTTTTTGGAAAGGTGCAGCCCCTGTTCACATTGGTACGATTTGTGAGGTCAAATCGCATGTTAAAACAGAGCCTACTGCCAGCAATAGGAGCGCTCCAATCGGTGCGACGCCGCACCAATTTTCAAAAGTAATTCCTGCCCTGCTTTTGGCTACTTTTGAGGGCGATTTCGATAGACAACCTGTGCAGATGTCTTTCAAGTTGCTCCCGAAGTTGGACTGAAATGTGGCTTTGAAATCGTCCGGGTTCAGCTGAATTCACACAATTTCAAAGCTGTGTTCAGTGTGAATGAGGGGTATTTTTTTTTTTTTTTTTTTTTTTTTACACTCAGCACTGTGTTTTTGTGCCCCCAAGCCTTCAATAGAATTGCATAAAAAAAAAAAAGGTATGTCTTCCTATATGATGACCGATACCTCCTAACAACATCAATGCTTCCCAAAAAAAAAAGCATCAAAAATGCATAACGTACCTGAAACCGTGCCACAAGACTGCATCAACTGCACATGTATATATGTAAACCTAATCTTATAGAGAACGGACTGGTAATATAGAGGTGGTGATGGAGATACCCCCGGGCCCCCTATATACAAAATTACAATTTTCTGAATTTTATAATGCCAGGAAAATATAATCTGTAATTGTCTATAGAAGTTTGTACACTAGTATGTGGTAGTCATTTGCACCATATGTGTTTGCTGCTGGACAAAACGCACTTATGGTGCACTGACCAGGCACTTTGCTTTCTGTCCTATTGTTTTGAGTCCCCAAGTTCTGAAAAAGTAGGATCTGCTGCATTTATGTGCAGTGTATGTTGCAACACACTGGTGTATAAAGGTGAAGTCATTTTGCGACATTTCATAACAACATTTTTTTAGGAGGGAAAAAAAAGGTCAACTTGCACCGCCCCCCATAAGTCTGCCTCCTAGGTCCCTGCTGCATGTACCTCCTGTAGGTGATCAGAGTTTCACCGCACACACAGCCCAGTGCAGCAGTCTTGGGGTTTGAAAATTTTCTTCCTCTTCTTTCCCTGGGAATGCCGGCACAGATCAGAGCGGTTCTAAGTGGTCAGAGCAGTCAGGTGACTGTGCTGACCAATCACAACCATTATGATCTATCCTTAGGCAAACTGCACCAGGCTGCGTGGATGGTTAATTTGTATCTCCCATGGAGGTAAGTGCAGCGGGGACCAGAGGGTGGGGAGGGTGTAGGATGTTGCGTCACCTTTTTCTGAAAAGTTCATCTATCGCTTTAAAGCATCATTTCAAAAGGGCGCCCATCTTGCATGCAGGCTGCTTTTGCTCCTTGATCTGTCCAAGCTGCGTGCAGGTAGCCTACAGAGGTGTATGCAGACACAGCATCTACACACACTGGCTTGAATCTGGGCTGTCTAGGCTGCTGCAGCTGTGTCCACGTCTACCTGTATAGGCTGCCTGCACACAAGGTGGATGCACTTCACATGTGCATACACAGCACATCATTGGGGGACTGGGTAAAAACCTGAGACACCTGGCCCCCTGATGATGTCATAATAGGAGATGGCAGCACAGGACATGGAGTGCGGTGCCAAATGCAGAAAGTTTCAGCAGATAACACTGGATTTGCTGGCTCTGTGAGGGGTTGATGACACAGTGGTACAGGTAAGAGAACAAGAAAAAAAAAGGGACGTTTGTATTTCACGGGTTTTTTTTTTTTTATAGAGGCTTTTGGAAAAGGGAAATCTGCATAAGTGGTGTGACTGTCCATGAGATGCAAATACCAAAATCTGTATAGGACCTATTCCATCTACTGAGAATAGGAGCTGTAATTGGTGATCACCTGAAAATGCTATATGCCTGGTCTCCTCTGGTTGCGGATTAGAAAAAACTATGTAGTTGACGTCAGAGGAATTTAAAGTTGGTCTACATACAGGTGATCCATTTTCTGTGTAACGTAGCCAGGCAACTAGTATTTTCAACACAAGCGGTCAGGTGCTGAACAGGTTGTCTTTGACCACAGCTAAGATGGAGACTAGTGCTAGGACAATCTGGCCATGTGGAATACTTTTAGCTTAAGTGTTGTGTAGCATTGTGTATACCCACAGACTATCTTGTACAAGACCTTGTGTGTTCTCCAATGGTATTGTGCAGTGTACTCTGACCAATCTGGGCATTGGGCCACTATTCCTTCTCTCAGGCTTGTAGCTGTGATCTACAGAATGGCTTTCCTGCATTGTGAAGAATACACCACCTCCAAATACACCCTGGTGAACTCCATAAAGCATATTTGACACGTTTCTGGCAGTGGTTTCCATTCAAGTAGTTAACTGCCCACACTTTAAGACACTGTCGCTATGGCAACAGATTCCTAAAGAACTACCACCATAGGCTAGGAAACTGGTGACAACGTAAGATTGGCTCTGAGTTGGCATACGGGAAGATGGCAACACTCAGAATGGGGTATGTCTATACAGGGAAGTGATCATCAATGTGACCGCTCCCCACACAGGTATCATTCAGCGGTTGGATCAAAGGGACTGGGTATACTGGTGATGGTATTACCCCACTATGACGGCGCCAATCTTTGGGAAATGGACCCACTGATAATGGAGTACTTTGGCGCAGTAGTGGGCTTAGCACTATATGGCCATATGGTGTGACCAAATCCCCATTTTTTTTTTTAATATGTTCAGGTGTTTTAAATAGCCTTGCAGGATTTAATGTCATTTTTGTATGTGCATTATAATCTATTCTGTTCTGGATTTTGTTTTGTCATATTTGGGAAATGACTTAAAAGGTGGAATGTGGACTTTATGGGGAACTAGTCCCCATGGCCTCGTCGTCCGTTCTGTGGGTTGAGGTTGATTAGGGGGCTGAGACTAGTTCCTATCAGGGCTGCCTTACTTTTGATTGACAACAGGTGATGGTGAATTTGTAAGCTGCTATGGGACTGAATCGCAGCTAAGGATCCACATTTTACTGTGCCCTGTCAATCAGTCGCATAGCAGACCTGATGGGGGACTAGTCTTCTGGTGCCCCATCAGGTCCACTGCAATACAAAAGGCCCTGACAGTGTTCCTGTTGGTGTAAGACCCCTTTCACACTGGGGCGGTTTTCAGGTGCTTTAGCGCTGGAACTAGCCTCTGCTAAGCGCCTGAAAGCCGCCTCCTATTCATTCAAGTGTGAGTTTTCACTCTGGGGCGGTGCGCTTGCGGGACGTTCCGAAAAGTCCTGCAAGCAGCATCTTTGGGGCGGTTTTGGAGCTACGTATTTAGCGCTTTCAAAACTCCCTGCCCAATGGAATGAAAAGTGCTTCCAAAGCGCTGCAACATGGGAGTTTTTAACACACTACTGACCAAAAAGTGCGGCTTAAACGGTGCTAAAGCGTTGCGCTAAATGTTCAGTTTGGACACACTGACAGATTTGTGGACCTGTTCTAGGTACCTGAACTGGGCACAAGCTCTGAACATTTGCAGCGGCACTACAGTTTTTTTAAAAAGCGTCTATCACATTCTTTATAAATTCCCCTAGTCTGTTTTAACAAGTTATTGAGTAGTCTACAGATTTACTGAAATTTTGGTTCCAAACTGCCAGCCTTAGCCTACATTCACAGTTAGTGTTCCGTGCACACAAGCAAAATTGCGCCCCGCATATGTTTGTTTTTTTTGCGTTTTTGTACCACACACAGGGCAGCCCATTCATTCGAATGTTTTGCCATCGGGACTCTTCTAGCCAGCTTAACCACTACCAGCCCACAAAATGGGCAGCGTTACCCTATAGACTGACCACGACAAGTGAAAAATAATGCAAAGAGCGTGGGGGAGCAGGTCACAAGATCAAGGGTGCTGAGGATGATCCAGAGTTAAGTCCAAATGACGGACCCGAGGTAACCGCTGACACTGCCCGTTTGTCACTAATTCAGCGATCACTTGACTGAAGATCTGCTCAGCAGCTAAGGTGCATCTTAGCGACCACAAACCGCTTATAACCTGAAATGCAAAGCTTCCCCAGAAAGACATCTTAAAATGGAAATTTAGTCTGCCTGCCAGGTGGCTGTGCCTCCTCCCACCCCACAGGCGTCTTGATTATGATGCATGCACAGATGTGCACACAGTTTCTACTCACCTGGCCATCGGGTGCTAGCAGAACCAGTCGGCACATCTGTGCATGCATAGGGGAATTTTGCACAAAGACAGGGAAAGTATCGAACTTCTTGGTAACAGTCTTTGCATGTGCGTGGAAAACCTTTAGTGTGCACAGATGGGCAACACAACTGGCACGTGCACAGATGTCAGTGGGTTCTTTTGGGACCTCCATGTGGCACATGTGTAGGGGGCGGGGAGAAAGTCTCGCCTAGGCGGGAAATGCGGAAGTAAAAATAAAGTACTTTGTTAAAAAAGAAAAAAGAATTGTGGGAGAGGGAGGAGGCAGAGCAGCACAGCATGACTAGAGTGAAGACCTGCTTTAACAAGCACCATAGCCCTCTATTAAGAAAATATTTTAGTCACTTGCTGACCTTGCTATAGCTGAATGATGTTTACAGCGTGGTTGTCCAGTTCTGGGAGTCCTCCCAGAAACATGCCCCTTGTGCCGCACACTCTGTGATCATTGTGTCCTTTGGATGCAGCTGATCATAGATCACATTGGCCCTTTACCACGTGATCAGCTGTGTCCTATCACAGCTGATCACGATGTAAACACACTTGCCAGTTATCCGCATTCCTTTCCTCACTCTGTCACAGCTTGAGGAGAGGACAGCCGGTAACTGGCAAGTGTGAGGGCCGTTCACACTGCTGTTCTGTTCAACATTGGATGTGATTCGCACCGCAAATCATATGCGATGTCTGTGCAATGCAAACTCAGGCATACAGATTGTATGGCTGAATTGGCGTCTGATTCGGAGCAAACTCACACAGGACCCTTTTTTTGGTCTGCAGCAGAATCGGCTTGCATGAGCTTTCACACCCATGCGATCCGTTTCCTGTCCGAATTTGCAGTTCGCTCTGCAATATGCAAACTGATTTGGGGGTGTCATTAGCTTTCTATTAACACTCCCAGCAGTTCCCATATGACAGTGTGAGCTGCCTGCTAGTTGTATGCGAAGTGGGGAACCGCACTGGATTCGCAAAGGTTCCCGCATCGCTGCAGTGTGAACCTGCCCTTAAAGGGGACATCACTAATAATCAGGGCACTGATCATCAGTACAGCCCCAACAGTGGCCATCGGTGAAGGCGAAAAAGGACCCGTTTCCAAAATGTCATAATCGGAAATACAATTTTCTCGAATCGTCTTCCAGGGCAGCATCTGAGAGATAGGCTCCTCCTCCCTAAAACAGGAAACACATTAGTCCACCATTATAAATTTCACACTCTTACCTGTGTGCCTCAGTTGTTTGTGTTTCCTCCGGACCCACAGGAGCTGCAAAAACGTTTGTTATTTTATTTTCACCTGTCTCTGTGCTTGTTGCAGGAGACCCCCTGCCAGCATCCCATACAGCCCAAGGGGCTTTGGGAGGGCGAGCAGGCGCAGCACTGGGCAACATTGCTCAAAGCCTGAGATTTCGCCCCTACTGAGGGTTCTGCAATCATCCCCCCAGGCTGCAGGAGGACTGTCATCCCCACCCCATGCCGCTGTTTAGGCCTGTGTATGCTTCTGCAAGCACCCCCCTCTGGCTTTCCGCAGAATCTGGAGCCCGCCAGGGGGGATGGATACATGCATAGATGGGCGCCCCCCCCCGCCGCCGCCGACCGCCGCCGAAAACCCCAGCAGCAGAGGGTCTAGCAGGGAGGGTTCTGTACCTTCTAATTAGGTCCCTGGTGGCTGCGGCTGTCCCCCCAAACGAATCCGCCGCTCTCCGGGCGGCGCAGCATCGTCCTCACCGCCACAGGCCGCTCAGGAAGTCGGGGGTGTACCAAGATGGCGCCGAGGAAGTTCCGCTTCCGGGTTGGCGGCCATTTTCCCGTAGTCTATCTACTGCGGAGATAGAGCAGGGACACCTAGGGGCGGGAAGTTAAAAAAAAAAAAAACAGAAAGAAAACAGAATACAAATAGCAAATTTGTTCAATGCTACCCTTCACTACCAGCACGGTTACTCTAGAATACAGTGTCATGTGCAGGTGTGTCCACCAACCTGCACGGGGTCAGCCGGGGGCGGGGCCGGAGCTTATGCAGGAAGCAGATAAAAAGGCCTCTAAGCAGAGGATCCTGGTGGCTGATCATGTCTGACGCTTCCCCACCCTGCCCTGCAGATCCTGCAAATCAGGACAGCTCCAAGGTAAGCCAGAATATTCTTGAATTATCTCTGCCTTAACCTCTTTACTGCCTATCTACAGGCAGTTTTTTTGACCACCTATCTCACGGGGTTTTTTGTTCTCTATGCTCGCTTGCAGGCAAAGACCCCTGAGGAAAGGAAGGCTAAAGGCAAAACATGTGCCTCATGCAGCCACAGGCTTTCCCCAGATTGGAAAAAGCCCCTGTGTCAGAAATGCTTAGACAAAATGGTGGCAAAAGAATCACAGGGATTTTTGAAAGACCTGCTCAATTCTTTTAAGAAAGAAATTCAGAGCACCATGGCACCACTACGCTCAGCTATCGAAAAATTAGAAACGCCAGCAAGTGTCGCTCAGGCCAGTATCCCATCTACCAGCGGAACACACATTCCGAGGGAGAACAAGGTACAGGCAGAACAAGAGGTGGATTCAGATGAATCTGAACAATATGAATCAGAAGACGGTATCTGTTCAGACTCAGAGGAGGAAGATGACACGACAGACTGCAACCTGTTTCCTTCTGAGGACACAGACAGTCTTCTCAAAGCCATCACTGACACTCTAGGCATTAACCACTTGACGACCGCCTCACGCCGATGTACGTCGGCAAAGTGGCACGGACAGGCAAAATCACGTACAGGGTACGTGATTTGCCTTCCGCGGGTGGGGGGTCCGATCGGACCCCCCCCCGGTGCCCGAGGCAGTCGTCGTTTGTCCAGCGGCGATCGGTGGTGAGGGGGAGACCATCCGTTCGTGGCCCCCCCCTCGCGATCGCCGCCGGCCAATCGAATCATTCCTTTGCTGCTGTATGCTAAACAGCAGCAAAGGAAATGATGTCATCTCTCCTCGGCTCGGTAATTTCCGTTCCGGCCCGAGGAGAGAAGACATCAATGTGAGTGCACCAACACACACACACACACACAGTAGAACATGCCAGGCACACAAAACACCCCGATTCCCCCCCCCCCCGATCGCCCCCCAATCACCCCCCCCCCTGTCACAAACTGACACCAGCAGTTTTTTTTTTTTTTTTTCTGATTACTGCATAGTGTCAGTTTGTGACAGTTACAGTGTTGGGACAGATACTGTTACCCCCCTTTAGGTCTAGGGTACCCCCCTAACCCCCCCTAATAAAGTTTTAACCCCTTGATCACCCCCTGTCACCAGTGTCACTAAGCGATCATTTTTCTGATCGCTGTATTAGTGTCGCTGGTGACGCTAGTTGGGGACATAAATATTTAGGTTCGCCGTCAGCGTTTTATAGCGTCGGGGACCCCCATATACTACCAAATAAATGTTTTAACCCCTTGATTGCCCCCTAGTTAACCCTTTCACCACTGATCACCGTATAACCGTTACGGTTGACGCTGGTTAGTTTGTTTATTTTTTATAGTGTCAGGGCACCCGCCGTTTATTACCGAATAAAGGTTTAGCCCCCTGATCGCCCGGCGGTGATATGCGTCGCCCCAGGCAGCGTCAGATTAGCGCCAGTACCGCTAACACCCACGCACGCAGCATACGCCTCCCTTAGTGGTATAGTATCTGAACGCATCAATATCTGATCCGATCAGATCTATACTAGCGTCCCCAGCAGTTTAGGGTTCCCAAAAACGCAGTGTTAGCGGGATCAGCCCAGATACCTGCTAGCACCTGCGTTTTGCCCCTCCGCCCGGCCCAGCCCAGCCCACCCAAGTGCAGTATCGATCGATCACTGACACTTACAAAACACTAAATGCATAACTGCAGCGTTCGCAGAGTCAGGCCTGATCCCTGCGATCGCTAACAGTTTTTTTGGTAGTATTTTGGTGAACTGGCAAGCACCAGCCCCAGGCAGCGTCAGGTTAGCGCCAGTACCGCTAACACCCACGCACGCACTGTACACCACCCTTAGTGGTATAGTATCTGAACGGATCAATATCTGATCCGATCAGATCTATACTAGCATCCCCAGCAGTTTAGGGTTCTCACAAACGCAGTGTTAGCGGGATTAGCCCAGATACCTGCTAGCACCTGCGTTTTGCCCCTCCGCCCGGCCCAGCCCAGCCCACCCAAGTGCAGTATCGATCGATCACTGTCACTTACAAAAGACTAAAACGCATAACTGCAGCGTTCGCAGAGTCAGGCCTGATCCCTGCGATCGCCAACAGATTTTTTGGTAGCGTTTTGGTGAACTGGCAAGCGCCAGCGGCCTAGTACACCCCGGTCGTAGTCAAACCAGCACTGCAGTAACACTTGGTGACGTGGCGAGTCCCATAAGTGCAGTTCAAGCTGGTGAGGTGGCAAGCACAAGTAGTGTCCCGCTGCCACCAAAAAGACAAACACAGGCCCGTCGTGCCCATAGTGCCCTTCCTACTGCATTCGCCAATCCTAATTGGGAACCCACCGCTTCTGCAGCGCCCGTACTTCCCCCATTCACATCCCCAACCAAATGCAGTCGGCTGCATGAGGCATTTTCTTTATGTCCTCCCGAGTACCCCTACCCAGCGAACGCCCCCAAAAAAGATATTGTGTCTGCAGCAAGCGCGGATATAGGCGTGACACCCGCTATTATTGTCCCTCCTGTCCTGACAATCCTGGTCTTTGCATTGGTGAATGTTTTGAACGCTACCATGCACTAGTTGAGTATTAGCGTAGGGTACAGCATTGCACAGACTAGGCACACTTTCACAGGGTCTCCCAAGATGCCATCGCATTTTGAGAGACCCGAACCTGGAACCGGTTACAGTTATAAAAGTTAGTTACAAAAAAAGTGTAAAAAAAAAATATATATATATATATATATAAAATAAAAAAAAATAGTTGTCGTTTTATTGTTCTCTCTCTCTCTATTCTCTCTATTGTTCTGCTCTTTTTTACTGTATTCTATTCTGCAATGTTTTATTGTTATTATGTTTTATCATGTTTGCTTTTCAGGTATGCAATTTTTTATACTTTACCGTTTACTGTGCTTTATTGTTAACCATTTTTTTGTCTTCAGGTACGCCATTCACAACTTTGAGTGGTTATACCAGAATGATGCCTGCAGGTTTAGGTATCATCTTGGTATCATTCTTTTCAGCCAGCAGTCGGCTTTCATGTAAAAGCAATCCTAGCGGCTAATTAGCCTCTAGACTGCTTTTACAAGCCGTGGGAGGGAATGCCCCCCCCCCCCCACCGTCTTCCGTGTTTTTCTCTGGCTCTCCTGTCTCAACAGGGAACCTGAAAATGCAGCCGGTGATTCAGCCAGCTGACCATAGAGCTGATCAGAGACCAGAGTGGCTCCAAACATCTCTATGGCCTAAGAAACCGGAAGCTATGAGCATTTTATGACTTAGATTTCGCTGGATGTAAATAGCGCCATTGGGAAATTGGGGAAGCATTTTATCACACCGATCTTGGTGTGGTCAGATGCTTTGAGGGCAGAGGAGAGATCTAGGGTCTAATAGACCCCAATTTTTTCAAAAAAGAGTACCTGTCACTACCTATTGCTATCATAGGGGATATTTACATTCCCCGAGATAACAATAAAAATGATTAAAAAAAAATAAAAATGAAAGGAACAGTTTAAAAATAAGATAAAAAAGCAAAAAAATAATAAAGAAAAAAAAAAAAAAAAAAAAAAAAAAAAAGCACCCCTGTCGCCCCCTGCTCTCGCACTAAGGCGAACGCAAGCGGCGGTCTGTCGTCAAATGTAAACAGCAATTGCACCATGCATGTGAGGTATCACCGCGAAGGTTAGATCGAGGGCAGTAATTTTTGCAGTAGACCTCCTCTGTAAATCTAAAGTGGTAACCTGTAAAGGCTTTTAAAGGCTTTTAAAAATGTATTTATTTTGTTGCCACTGCACGTTTGTGCGCAATTGTAAAGCATGTCATGTTTGGTATCCATGTACTCGGCCTAAGATCATCTTTTTTATTTCATCAAACATTTGGGCAATATAGTGTGTTTTAGTGCATTAAAATTTAAAAAAGTGTGTTTTTTCCCCAAAAAATGCGTTTGAAAAATCGCTGCGCAAATACTGTGTGAAAAAAAAAAATGAAACACCCACCATTTTAATCTGTAGGGCATTTGCTTTAAAAAAATATATAATGTTTGGGGGTTCAAAGTAATTTTCTTGCAAAAAAAAAAAAACTTTTTCATGTAAACAATAAGTGTCAGAAAGGGCTTTGTCTTCAAGTGGTTAGAAGAGTGGGTGATGTGTGACATAAGCTTCTAAATGTTGTGCATAAAATGCCAGGACAGTTCAAAACCCCCCCAAATGACCCCATTTTGGAAAGTAGACACCCCAAGCTATTTGCTGAGAGGCATGTCGAGTCCATGGAATATTTTATATTGCGACACAAGTTGCGGGAAAGACAAATTTTTTTTTTTTTTTGCACAAAATTGTCACTAAATGATATATTGCTCAAACATGCCATGGGAATATGTGAAATTATACCCCAAAATACATTCTGCTGCTTCTCCTGAGTACGGGGATACCACATGTGTGAGACTTTTTGGGAGCCTGGCCGCGTACGGAACCCCGAAAACCAAGCACCGCCTTCAGGCTTTCTAAGGGTGTGAATTTTTGATTTCTCTCTTGACTGCTTATCACAGTTTCGGAGACCATGGAATGCCCAGGTGGCACAAACCCCCTCCAAATGACCCCATTTTGGAAAGTAGACACCCCAAGCTATTTGATGAGAGGTATAGTGAGTATTTTGCAGACCTCACTTTTTGTCACAAAGTTTTGAAAATTGAAAAAAGAAAAAAAAAAAAGTTTTTTCTTGTCTTTCTTCATTTTCAAAAACAAATGAGAGCTGCAAAATACTCACCATGCCTCTCAGCAAATAGCTTGGGGTGTCTACTTTCCAAAATGGGGTCATTTTGGGGGGGTTTTGTGCCACCTGGGCATTCCATGGCCTCCGAAACTGTGATAGGCAGTGAAGAGTGAAATCAAAAATTTTCACCCTTAGGAATCCTGAAGGCGGTGATTGGTTTTCGGGGTCCCGTACACGGCTAGGCTCCCAAAAAGCCCCACACATGTGGTATCCCCGTACTCAGGAGAAGTAGCTAAATGTATTTTGGGGTGGAATTCCACATATGCCCATGGCCTGTGTGAGCAATATATCATTTAGTGACAACTTTGTGCAAAAAAAAAAAAAAAGTGTCACTTTCCCGCAACTTGTGTCAAAATATAAAATATTCCATGGACTCAATATGCCTCTCTGGAAATAGCTTGGGGTGTCTACTTTCCAAAATGGTGTCATTTGGGGGGGTTTTGTGCCACCTGGGCATTCCATGGCCTCCGAAACTGTGATAGGCAGTAAAGAGTGAAATCATAAATTTACGCCCTTAGAAATCCTGAAGGCGGTGATTGGATTTCGGGGCCCCGTACGCGGCTAGGCTCCCAAAAAGTCCCACACATGTGGTATCCCCATATTCAGGAGAAGCAGCAGAATGTATTTTGGGGTGCAATATATATGTGTGAGCAATATATCATTTAGTGACAACTGTTTGTAAATTTTTTTTTTTTTTGTCATTATTCAATCACTTGGGACAAAAAAAATAAATATTCAATGGGTTCAACATGCCTCTCAGCAATTTCCTTGGGGTGTCTACTTTCCACAATGGGGTCATTTGGGGGGGTTTTGTACTGCCCTGCCATTTTAGCACCTCAAGAAATGACATAGGCAGTCATAAACTAAAAGCTGTGTAAATTACAGAAAATGTACCCTAGTTTGTAGACGCTATAACTTTTGCGCAAACCAATAAATATACGCCTATTGACATTTTTTTTACCAAAAACATGTGGCCGAATACATTTTGGCCTAAATGTATGACTAAAATTGAGTTTATTGGATTTTTTTTATAACAAAAAGTAGAAAATATCATTTTTTTTCAAAATTTTCGGTCTTTTTCCATTTATAGCGCAAAAAATAAAAACGGCAGAGGTGATCAAATACCATCAAAAGAAAGCTCTATTTGTGGGAAGAAAAGGACGCAAATTTCGTTTGGGTACAGCATTGCATGACCGCGCAATTAGCAGTTAAAGCGACGCAGTGCCAAATTGGAAAAAGACCTCTGGTCCTTAGGCAGCATAATGGTCCGGGGCTCAAGTGGTTAAAGAACAGAAAACCGCAGAACTCACTATACATGACAGAATGTACAAAGGGCTCCAGCCCAAGAAGCCAAGAACGTTCCCGGTACACCAAACACTTAAAGACATAGTCAAAAAGGAATGGGAAGACCCAGAGAAAAAGCTTTTCATCCACGCCACAATCAAACGCAGATACCCGTTTGCGGAAGCAGACACCAAAACCTGGGCTAAATGCCCCAAGGTGGATGCCTCTCTGGCAAAATCACGAACAAATCGGACTTGGCTTTTGATGACGCAGGTACCCTCAGCGACCCCATGGACAAGAAAATAGAAGCTCTCCTGAAAAGGGCATGGGAAGCAGGGGCGGCAAACCTAAATCCGGCTATTGCTTCCACCTGCACAGCCCAAACCTTGCTAATCTGGCTAACCCAGCTGCAAGATCTATTGGAGAACGACACGCCCAGGGAGGAACTAATTAAAACCATCCCCACACTAACTAGAGCGGCAGCTTTCTTGGCAGATGCTTCAGCAGAAACTGTCAGAATATCCTCTAGGACCACGGCACTACTAAACTCGGCCCGCAGAGCCCTGTGGTTAAAATCCTGGGGGGGGGGATGCACCTTCCAAGAACCGTTTGTGGCATACCATTCACTGGAGACCTACTGTTTGGTCCCGAGCTAGAAACAGTCCTGGATAGGACTGCAGCAAAAAATAAGGGGTTCCCTCAAACCAAGAAGAGACAAGGGAAGGCGCCCTTTCGGCATTTCAAGAAATTCAATAAGCCAGGGGCAAAAAAGCACTGGGGTCAACAAAACAAGAAAGGCAAAGGTGAATTCATCCTCAAGCCTTATACCCAAAAGAACAAAAAACAATGACTGCCTTCAGGTGGGGGGCAGATTGGCGGCTTTCTCCCCCCAATGGGAGGAGATAACAGAAAACAAATTCATATTGCGCACCATAGCGGACGGTTACGCAATAGAATTCTCCAACCGCCCCCCAACCAAATACTTAGCAATACCATACTTAGACGACCTCCTGTTCTTTGCGGACTCAGCAGCAATCCTAGAAAACAACCTGCGCACGAGTATGAACTATCTGCAAAACCTGGGATGGTTAATAAACGCAGAGAAATCGCAAATGATCCCAAGCCAGAGAGTAGTGTACCTGGGATACGTGCTGGACTCCAGACTGTCAAAAATTTTCCTAACAAAGGAAAAAGACGTAAAAATGACACAAGCAATTACGTCCCTGCTAAGGAACCATTCCACGACGATCAGGCACGGAATGTCCGTACTAGGACTGATGACGTCTTCCATTCCAGCCATCACCTGGGCACAAATTCACATGCGACCCTTACAGAACTACATTCTGTCCCAGTGGGATGGCAGGCAAGCATCCCTAGAAAAATCCATTCCCGTCCCCGCCACAGTCAAACACTCTACTGGTGGCTCAACCCACTTCGGGTCATTGAGGGGCGCAGATGGGCTCAAGTCAATCCAGTCAGCATCACCACCGATGCAAGCGCCCTAGGATGGGGAGCCCACATGGAAGGGCGGTTCTCGCAAGGGAAATGGACACCCAAATGGGCACAAGCCTCCTCCAAACTTGAGAGGGCTGAAAGCTGTGGGGGAAGCGCTAAAAGCCTTCAAGCCAGCATTACAGGGGAAGGATGTAAAGATACAATCAGACAACGCAACGACAGTCGCATACCTAAACCGACAAGGGGGCACAAAATCCCAAAAACTGATGAGACTGACACAATCTATCCTACTGTGGACAGAAGTGAACATAAGATCGGTATCCATCTAAAAGGAACAGACAATACAGTGGCAGATTTCCTGAGCTGGAAAACGATAAAACACACGGAATGGTCGCTAAACCAAACAACCTTCACTCAAATCACCCAGAAGTGGGGAATACCCGAAGTAGACCTATCTGCTTCCAGGGCGAACGCAAAATCTCCGATATTTTTCTCCCTGGACCCTACAGATGGCAACAGCGGGGTGGATGCTTTCAACCAAAACTGGAAATGGCATCTGTGCTATGCATTACCTCCAACTGCCATAATCCCAAAAGTAATCCAAAAAATCAAGGCAGAGAAAACAGTGATACTAATAGCACCACACTGGCCCCAGAGAGCATGGTTCAGTCATTTAAAAAATCTCAGCATACAACCTCAGCTGACACTGACGGACCGCCCGGATCTACTGTCACAAGGCCCAGTCAACCATCCGAACCACAAAATCTTGAAGCTCTCGGCTTGGTTACTGAGAGGGTAAAACTCAAGAACAAAGGCCTGTCAGACAGAGTAATCAACACCATCTTCAACAGCAGAAAGCTGGTAACGAGAGCCATCTATGAGAAAATAAGGAAAAAATGTGTTTCTTGGTACGAAGACAGACCAATCTCCAACGGTGGGATAATTCCAATAGTTTTGGACTTCCTACAAGATGGTGCAGACAAAAACATATCACCAAGTACCCTGAAAGTACAAGTTGCAGCACTTTCCTTGGTCATGGATACTAGACTAGCGGAAGACCCGCTGATAAGACGATTCCTCATAGCTCTTAAAAGATCCAAACCAGCCAAATTGTACAAAACTCCCACCTGGGACATGGGCACAGTACTTAAGGGCTTTCTTTCCCCTCCGTTTGAACCTATCGAGGACAGCTCAGACAAAAACCTCACGTTAAAAACTGCGCTCCTTCTGGCCTTAGTATCCGCCAGAAGAGTGAGTGAGATCCAAGCTCTATCTTCAATAGAACCATACTGTCTAATACATCTGGACAAGATAATTCTCTCTCCAGATCCGGCCTTTCTACCCAAGGTCTCTTCTACATTTCACAGAACCCAAAACATCGTCATACCCTCACTTCCAACAACCATGGATAGTAGGAAAAGAGACATTTACAGCAAACTTGATGTAAGGAACACGCTCATAGCGTATCTCGAAAGAACAAAGGAATGGCGTAGAACGACCTCCCTCTTCATCCTCTATGCAGGAATCAACAGAGGGAAACAAGCTTCAAAAAGCACCATCAGCAGATGGATAAGGATGGCCATACAGATTACCTATAAGGCACAGAATCTCACTCCACCTAGTGAAATCAGAGCGCACTCAACTAGAGCCTGGGCAACCTCGGCCGCAGAGAAAGCAGGGGCAACTCCGGAGCAGATCTGTAGGGCAGCGACATGGTCGAGCTTCAGTACTTTCGCTAAGCACTACCGCATAGACCAGCTGTCTGACCAAGACCAAGCATTTGGTCGTAAAGTGCTCCAGTCTCTAACCCCACCCTAGTAAGTATTGCTTGATATATCCTCTCGGATGCTGCCCTGGAAGACGATTCGAGAAAACAGAGTTGGGTACCTGGTAACTGTTTTTCTAAGAAGTCTTCCAGGGCAGCACTAGTTCCCACCCTTGAAGCAACAAAAAACAGGTACAGAGGGGGAGCTTGCAGCTTACAGGGAATTCCTTCGGTGCTTTAACATAACTGAGGCACACAGGTAAGAGTGTGAAATTTATAATGGTGGACTAATGTGTTTCCTGTTTTAGGGAGGAGGAGCCTATCTCTCGGATGCTGCCCTGGAAGACTTCTTAGAAAGAGTTACCAGGTACCTAACTCTGTTTTTCATTTTTTTCAAAATTTTTAGTAGTTCATTTGTTTAGCAAAAAATAAAACCCAGTGGTGATTAAATACTACCAAAAAGCTCCATTTGTGTGAAAAAAATAAATAAAAATTTCATATGGGTACAGTGTTGCGTGACTGCGCAATTGTTCAAAGTGTAACACCAGAATTTGTCTTGGCAGGAAGGGGGTGATAGTGCCCAGCAGGCAAGTGGTTAAAAACAAATGGGTGATAATCCCGTGGGGCCATCTTTTTTTTTTTTTTTTTGGCCCTAACATTGCCTTATTCATGGCTTTGCCTTGTGAAGGCCTGAGGGATTGTCAATTGCAGTGCATTCTTTTTTCTTTTTATACCTTTGTGGAATTTATGCTACTGTGTTGCAATGTGTTGACGCCTGTTTTGAGACCTTTATCTGCGCTGCAAGAAAAAAAAAAGCATCATGTCTTCATTTTTTCTGAGCACAAATCAATAGAATGCTTAGGGGAACTAAAACGCTTCATTGCTGTACAGCCAAGGAAGCTGCTGTCTTGGCCTCTGATCTGCAGTTTCCATTTACAGATGTGATCAGCTATGACACCAGCTATTTGAAGGTTTGACAGTTCGTTTGGAAGCTCAAGCAACCGTGACATTTAATCATTCATGGTATGTTTTGGTGAAACCTTTTAAATCGTTTAGTTCAACTTTGTTGTGGACTGGACATAGCAATGGTATTTGCTTTGTCCTTGTGTTGAGCCTACGTTCATCAACGCAGCTTAACGCACTGAACGATCACTTAGGGATTGTTTAGATGGTTTTGTGAATTGCTCATGTCTGCCTTGATGGCTGCAGTCGCATTAAATTCTTTTTTCTGTAACATGAAGACTGGTATTTTCACAATTCCAAGCTATTAATGTGCTTTTATTTTGACGAGTAAGCTGTAAATAGGCTTTATGTAAATATATAGTGAATAGCAGAATAGCCCTATTCCTGGAGCTGCATGTGTCGGGTACACTGTTGTAGGTCGTGCTTTGTAAGAATTCTGTCTCATTACCCCCCTTGTAGTATCACTTTCCAGACCTTCTTTAATAGTTAAGTAGAGGTCAGGTTTCGGGATGTATGGATGCCGTCTTGATGCATTCTTTATGTATAGGGTTTCAGCAGCAAACCCTGGTGGTAGACCTGAATTGCTCTGACAGCACAGGAGTCTGCTATGGCATGTCATGAGGTCAGCGTGGTGTATTATCAATCAAGTAACTAGAGGTAAAAAATTGAGTGGTGACTTTCCTTTTATGACCCCGGATAGAAATAGCTTTGTTTTGATGCCTCCTGCAGTTTGCAGTAAAGTTGTGGCTGATATGCTGCTTAACAGGATATAGTGAAAGTTAGTGTTGGGATTCAGCTCTGGAGTATTTCTTGGTGGGGGTGACTTTGAAAATACTTTCCCTCTGACTTGTATACCAGTGGTGCACCGAAGGGAAATTTTGATACTGAAAATTCAGGCTGCACTTGGCCAAAACCAAACATTGTATACCCTTTATTATATGTTTTTTTTTTTTTTTTTTTTTTTTTAATTTTTATCATGAATTTAAATGGATATGAATTTATTGTCTGCCATTATCGACATGTTTAGTGCAGGAAAGGCTCAAGAACAAGGCATCCCTTTAAATTCTATGTATGTCTTCACATTGGTCCATTGTGCTGACATTAAAAAGCTTGCTTGCATTTTTGGTAGAGCTGCACGATTTTGGCTAAAATGAGAAATTCGTTTTTTTTTTTGCTCATAATAAAGATCATGATTCTCTCACGATTCTCGCGGCGTAACATCTTTCGCATTATACAAAAAAATTGGGCTGACGTTACTGTATTTTTTTTTAAACATTGCATTTGAAATACTGCTACGCAAATACAGTGTGACATAAAATCTTGCAACAACCATCATTTTATTCTCTAGGTTCTCTGCTGGAAAAAGAGGTATGTATGTATGTATATGTATGTATGTATATGTATGTATGTATATGTGTGTGTGTATGTATATTTGTGTGTGTTTGGGGGTTCTGAGTAATTTTCTAGCAATAAATATTGATTTAGGTTTAATCTTATAAAGCAGAGTTCCACCCAAAAATGGAACTTCCGCTTATCAGTTCAACATCCCCATGTCACATTTGGTACCTTTCAGGGGGGAGCAGATTATCCGTTCATGACCCCCCCCACCTTTCAGGGGGGAGCAGATACCTGTCTAATCCAGGTGTCTTCTGGGAGACACACAGGTACCAGAAGATAGCAGGGACCACTCGGAACGCACAGCGCATCTTGTGCATGCGCACTAGGGAACCGGGCTTTGAAGCCGCAAGGCTTCGCTTCCTGATTCCCTTAAGGTGCCAGCGCCTCCACCCAGAGCCAAAGGACGGGTCAGCTTCGGGTGAGGATATCGCGGGCGCCCTGGACAGGTAAGTGTCCTTATTTTAAAATTCAGCAGCTACAGTATTTGTAGCTGCTTTTTTTACATTTATTTTTTTTTTTGCAGGCAGAACTCAGCTTTAGGTGCTTAAACTTCCCTCATCTACAGCCAGAAGTTCATTACTTTGATCTAAGAAGAAATGTTACTTTGTTTATACCTATACACAATGTTGTGATAAAATTTGGCAGGCAGACTTGTTAGAAAGAATTGTGAAATGCTGTTTTGAAGATCGGGAAGGGAAAAGAATCACAATGTCGATTCTTAACCGTGCAGCTCTAATTTTTGGTCAGTAAAAAAAAAAAATGCACTAAAAATGCTCCTCTCTGTTGAAATGCATTGAAAACACTGCAAGAACGCACCAATAATGCACATTTTTGATGCGGTTTTATGAGTCACTCCCGTGTGTGTGTGCAGGAGTGAAGTCATCACGACCATTCAAATGGCCAGAGCCTGCCATCCTGGAAGGAAGACCGGGTAAACATGGAAGCCCTGTCAGCAGTGACAGCGTGCCACTGTATGCAGGGGCGGACTGACCAGTTGGTCATTTTCGCCGTGGTCCGAGGGCCTGGTTGCTGCAGGGGGCCTGCTGGCGCTACCTGCTGAAACTCTCAGGTCTCCTGCGGGCCCCTGGTGACCATCTTTTTGGATCTGCCTCAGAGGGTACAGGGGCGAGCGCTGCCAGGTCACACAGAGGGGATGACCAGATTACCCAGCGACCGCTCTGTTATCTGGTGTCCCACCTCCTGGCTCCTTTAACGGACATTGCACTGGTCCAATGCCGGGGATGTAAGATCAGGCAGGACATTGAGTGACAGCGGTGCCAGTTGTAACAGCGAGAGATCTGTGTGATCTGGCGGCTTTCCTCTCTAACCCCAAAGCACTGATCAGGCTGCTTTTGATGGGCGCTGGTGGTGAGGCTGCCTTTGATGGGCGCTGGTGGTGAGGCTGCCTTTGGTGGGCGCTGGTGGGGGCTCTTTCCAACAGACATTGACACAGAGAGGACCTGCACGCAACGTCGTTGTGTTGCTCCGCGCACTGGGCCTGCTGCAAACCTTTTAGTTCTACTGTCCCGGCTAAGGCCTCTGCCTGCCTCCAAGTCCCTCCATCACCTCAGCAAACAGTGCCCGGAACAGCAGAAGAGGAGAGGACACACCAGCCAGCCACAGCAGGGCTAGGGTGCGAGCCAGCCCTCCACCCACAGTGACCCACCCATGCCTGGGAGCCAGCCGCAGAGGACACGGGTACCAGCTACAGTATCCATAGTTAAGGTAAGGTAAGCTACACAGAGCTAATTTTATTTCTGTTTTGTCAGGGGTTGGTGCAATGATGAGAGTAATGGCACAAGGAGGAGGTCCCGTGAGGACCAGAGTGAATGAAGGTGTTTCACGTCAGCTATGAGGGTGAGCAAAATGCAAGCCCTGTCTATCATTGAACCGTTTTTTTTTTTTCCTCTTTCCGGAATGGGTAGTGTTAAGAACTGACTTGGGCTTTCTACCAATGGTTTCAATAGTATTTCATAGGTCACAGGAAATACTTCTCCCAACCTTTTGCCCTTCACCATCTGGCACTAAGGAAAGGTATACTGCACTATGAAAATATATCTTCTTGCATCCTATCTCGAAGTCACAAGGATTCAGAAGATTGAATTCTCAGTTTATTTTGTTCTCAGGTCCGCGTAAAGGGTACACCATAGGAAAGATGGCTATCAATTAAGCCTACAAAGCTTCAGGGGTAGTTCCTCCCGCAGGGGTAGTGGCCCAATCGACCGGGCAGTAGCAACTTGCTGGGCAGGAAGAGCAGGGGTTTCACCAGGAAGGGCCTGCAAGGTAGGGGTTTCACCAGGAAGGATCTGCAAGGCAGCTACGTGGACAAGTTTTTTTCCACCTTTACCCGCCACTACAGGTTGGACTTGCTCTCAGCATCAGAGCAATCGTTGGGCAGGAAAGTCCTGCAGGTGGTGGTCCCACCCTAGAGTAAGTAGTCTTATTTCCAGGTACTGTCCTGAAAGACGAGGTGAGAGAACCTTAGTTAGACTTACTGGTAATGGTATTTCTATGAATCTTTCAGGACAGCACCAATGACGCATCCTAATTGTGTTATAAAATGTGAAGTTATTGCTATGTTCTGCTTATCTAATTTCAGCATCGCTGGAGGTACTCTATAAACAACTGAGGCCATGGTGGAAGTAACAGGTCTTTAGAGAAACTAACTGCAGTGTTTTCTGGGAAAGTGGGTGGAGCTGCGCTCTCTCAAGGTGCTGTTTTGAAAGACTCGTATAAATACCGTTACTTGTAAGTTTAAGGTTTTCTGTACTCCTTTTTGCAATTTCGGGCTGCCATTTAAATTGACATCTGTGCAGAAACCTGCACAGATGTCTGTGAAATTGCGGCCGAAATCGGGACTGACATGCGGGAGTGACATGGTTCCAGTAATCCATGTCCTTAGTCTGCTTGTCTTCAGCAAACTGTTTGCAGGCTTTCTTGTGCATCATCTTTAGAAGAAGCTACCTTTTTGAACAGCCATCCAGACCAATTTGATGCAGTGTGCGGCGTATGGTCTGAGCACTGACAGGCTGACCCCCCCACCCCTTCAACCTCTGCAACAATGCTGGCAGCACTCATATGTCTATTTCCCAAAGACAACCTCTGGAAATCATGCTGAGCATGTATTCTCGACACCTTTGGTCGACCGTGGTGAGGCCTGTTCTGAGTGGAACCTGTCCTGTTAAACCACTGTATGGTCTTGGCCACCGTGCTGTAGCTCAGTTTCAGGGTCTTGGCAATATTCTTATAGCCTAAGCCAGTGAAGGCGAACCTTGGCACCCCAGATGTTTTGGAACTAAATTTCCCATGATGCTCATGCACTATGTAGTGTAGTTGAGCATCATGGGAAATGTTGGTCCAAAACATCTGGGATGCCAAGGTTCGGCGTCACTGGCCTAAGCCATCTTTATGTAGAGCAGTGGTTCTCAACTCTGGTCCTCAGGACCCACCAACAGGCCAGAATTTAGGTATTACCTTGGAGATGCAGACTAGAATACTGCAATCACTGAGCAGCAAATGATATCACCTGTGATGTATTTCAGTTATCTTGCAAACCTGGCCTGTTAGTGGGTCCCGAGGAAAGGAGTTGAGAACCACTGATGTAGAGCAACAATTCTTTTTTTCAGATCCTCAGAGTTCTTTGCCATGAGGCACCATGTTGAACTTCCAGTGACCAGTATGAGAGAGAGCGATAAAACCAAATTTAACACCCCTGCTCCCCATTATCAGGTGAGACCTTGTAACACTGATGCTAATTGGGCCTAATTTGGACATTTTCACTTAGGGGTGTACTCACTTTTGTTGCCAGCGGTTTAGTCATTTTGAGGGGACAGCAAGTTTTAAACTATTATACAAGCTGTACACCCACTACTTTACATTGTAGCAAAGTGTGATTTCTTCAGTGTTGTCACATGAAAAGATATAATAAAATATTTACAAAAATGTGAGGGGTTTACTCATGTTTGTGAGATACTGTATGTATATTAACGGCTTGCCGCCCGCTGGCTGTCATACGACGGCCAGGCGGCACAGCTCTTGTTCTGGGAGGAAGTCATATGACGCCCTCGCCTTCCCAACCCACCAGGGGGCGCGCGCCGCCGACGGCAATCGCACGCGCCTGCCGTTTCACTGGGCACCCGGTGCGCGTGCCTGGCGGCCGCGATGTCCGCTGGGCACACGCGATTGGCCGGCAGGACGTGGATCTGTGTGTGTAAACACACAGATCCACGTCCTGTCAGAGAGGAGAGGAGACCAATCTGTGTTCTCAGTACAGAGCAACACCGATCGGTCTCCTCCCCTTATGAGTCCCCTCCCCCTTCAGTTAGAAACATTGCCTAGGAACACAGTTAACCCCTCGATCACCCCCTAGTGTTAACCCCTTCCCTGCCAGTCACATTTATACAGTAATCGGTGCATTTTTATAGCACGGATCGCTGTATAAATGTGAATAGTCCCAAAAATGTGTCAAGTGTCTGTGTCTGACACAATATCGCAGTCACAATAAAAATCGCAGATCGCCGCCATGACTTGTAAAAAAAAAAAAAAAAAATAATAATAAAAATGCTATAAATCTATCCCCTATTTTGTAGACGCTATAACTTTTGCGCAAACCAATCAATATACGCTTATTGCGATTTTTTTATTTATTTTTTTTTTTTTTTACCAAAAATATGTAGAAGAATAAGTATCGGCCTAAACTGAGGAAAAAATTTGTTTAAAAAAAAAAAAAAAAAATGGATATTTATTATAACAAAAAGTAAAATTGTGTTTTTTTTTTTTTTTTCAAACTTGTCACTCTTCTTTTGTTTATAGTGCAAAAATAAAAACCGCAGAAGTGATCAAATACCACCAAAATAATGCTCTATTTGTGGGGAAAAAATAATCAAAATTTAATTCGGGTACAGTGTTCCATGGCCGCGCAATTGTCATTCAAAGTGTGACAGCGCTGAAAAATGGCTTGGGCAGGAAGGGGGTTATAATGCCCTGAGATGGTTAAAGATGAATTTCCGTGCTTGACATGTCTTGAAGCCTGTTTCCTCTTGTCCTTATTTTTTTGCTGCTGCCCTCTGTACTTGGAAAGTACTGTATATGACAGCGAATATGAAGACACTATTGCTCTTAACTTCATCTTTTTTTTTTTTTTTTTTCAATTCATCTTTTTACTGTGTTTTTATATGCCTTTTTTTTCGAGTACCTCATTTTTGACAGGTGCGCACTTCCATTTCCGCTTGGATTGCCTAGACGTGGAGAACTCTCAGGGGCCATTAATTTTTCCCACTGGCTAACAGGTGTAATGACCTCCGTGTCACTGTTTGTTTCAGTTAAATAGGGTCTGGAACGGTGAGCCTAGTCTGTAGAAAAGAGAATGAAGGAGGGACAGGCTGTGCTCTCCTCACAACCAAGGATGTGTGCAAGAAACCACAGCCTGCTGATGGATCAGAAGCCTGGCGTAGAGACAAGTAGGATCATTATTATTTAATTAGAAGCTATTTAATCCTCTTCCGCCTATTCAGTAGGTTTAGCACTTTGAAACTACTTTCCAAAAAACAACTGAATTTTATGCCACTATAACTAACTAGACACACAACTCTTCTAACTTACACAGCCAAGAGCTGTACAAGCACCAAATTGTACATGAATGTTGATTATCTTGTTAAAGACATCTGGAAGTCAGTGGGATGTATTAAGGCAGCACATAAAAACATTGTTACAAGTTGATGTGTTGAAAACAGGAAAATGGGCTTACCTGACTGGTCAGGGTGCCCATGCTGGCCCGTGTCCACAGCCAAAAGCGCCTACCATGGGCACATTAACATCAGAACTGGACCACGGAGCAATGAAAGAAGGTGATCAAGCAAGTAAACTATGTTCGCTATGGACCAACTATGAAAATTATGCGATTAAGCTGCTGCCCCCACTAGGACTACTACCATTGTAGAATAAGTGGAATAATTGGGTTTGTGGAGTGCATATGGCATGCTTATTTCTGGTGTGGGCACAGTGGTGTGTAACCTCTTTTTAAACACACCTGCGGGTGATGTGCTAATAGTGACTAATCTCTGCTCAATATATTGAATGTCAAAACAAATTTATTCATTTTTTTTACTTTTTATTGATGTACAAAAGACATGTTGGTACAATGAGCACAATGAAAATACAGTTCAGTATGCAATTATGTATCATATTTACAGCTGTATATACAGAGATCAGTGATACATTTTTTGAAAACAAATATTTAAAACCACTTGCAGTATATATGTGCATCCAATAGCATATTGCAAATCTCTTAAATTTTGTAATTGAAATAAATCTCTATGCAAAACACATAGGGGGTTATTTACGAAAGGCAAATCCACTTTGCACTGAAAGTGCACTTGGAAGTGCAGTCGCTCTAAATCTAAGGGGTAGATCTGAAATGAGTGGAAGCTCTGCTGATTTTATCATCCAATCATGTGCAAGCTAAAATGCTGTTTTTCATTTTCCTTGCATGTCCCCCTCGGATCTACAGCGACTTTACTTCCAAGTGCACGTTCAAGTGCACTTGCAGTGCAAAGTGGATTTTCCTTTAGTAAATAACCCCCAATGTCATGTGCAATAAAGTGACAAGCGCTGTGTCCAAAATGATTCCTTGGCATCTGAAATAGAATTCAAAAAAAGAAACAGAAAAAGTGACATACTATGAAACAATATAGAAGCCCAAAATCTATTGTTTGGGTTCAGAAATCTTGTGGTGTGCTGGTGATGCCACACGTGCTCTCCCATTCTTTTCTCACTCACCAGAAGCTTTACCCTTTTAAGGGTTGTAACAGTGTTCACAGCACTCTGTGGCTGTATACAGGATCCAGATCCAGGGCTGTCGTGAATTCCTCCCAAGTTCGTCTGCCCATCCAGATCACTCACATGTAGAGACAATAGGGGGGGCGTAAATCCATTCTTACCATTTATTGCAAAGCATGTTTTTAAAATACACTTAAATTGTTTGAAATGTCATACAGCATTATTATTAGTAGGTTTGGGACACGAATGCGCTCCGCGGCCTTAGACCGGAAGTGACGCTAGAGGCTCCACCTTGTGCGTTTTCGTCTCACCGGAGTCAACCGCAGACCTTTTTAAAGGGGCACCGCACTATTGTACCCCTGCCAGAAATAATCAGCGCTATATCCACTCTGCAAACCCAATGAAAGAAGGTGGCCTGGTCCGATGGCTCAGGTTTTATTTTACATGTGGATTGGCAGGTGTGTGTGTCACTTGTCTGAAGAAGAGGTGGCACCAGAATGCAGTATGGGAAGAATGCAAACCAGTGGAAGCAGGAAACCTTGGTACTGCCAATTGTTGCTGACCAACTAAAGGCCTTCACGGAAAAAGATATTCCCTAATGGCTGTGGCCTTTTTTCATAATCTGAAAAAGGATAATTCGCACATCACAAAAATGTTTGATGTGCTGGAAAAACAAGTTCAGTCCATGGAGGCCCCATCTTGCAAAATAAAGACTTAACGTGGTTATAAACTTCAGTCATGAAATCTGAACAAATTACCTATATCTAGTGTTTCCTTATCTCTCTCCAAGACTCTAAGTGTCGTTTCTCTCTGGTGCTTCATTTCTATTATCAGCACAAGTCACTTCTGAGAGGTTTTCCTGACATAGGAGATTAATTTGTGATGGGGAGTGAGCTCAGAATGGTGCTTGTCTATTCAGAGTACAGCTCTGTATCTTTCGTTCGCTGTGTGATTGGGGGTCTGTGCCTTTCCTTCATTCAGCTCTCGCACAGTAACTGCAGCTCTCCACCCCCTCCTCTGTGATACTAACAGATGGAGAAGAATTTTAACACAATTCTGCCTTTTTTGAAAGTGTGTAGGAAAGAGACTGCAGATAAACAAGTAAAACTTAGTGGGGAAAATAACTATTTGATAGCCTGCAGTTTTTTTATGTAAGTTTGCCCACTTACAAAGAAATTAAGAGTCTGTAATTTTTATCATGGGTGTATTTTAAATGATAGGCAGAATATCAACCAAAAATACAGAGAACACACAAAACAAATGCTATAAATTAAGTTGCCGTTGAGTAAGTAAAATAAGCGATTTCCCCGAGCAAAACATTACTTCGTACTTGGTGGAGAAACCCTTGTTGGCAAGCACAGAGGTAAGACGTTTCTTGTAGTTGGTGACCAGGTTTGCACACATCTCAGGAATTTGGTCCACTCTACTTTACAGATCATCTCTAAATCCTTAAGGTTTCTTGGCTGTCTCTTGGCAACTTGAAGTTTCAGCGCTCTCCATAATTTTTCTGTAGGTTTAAGGTCTGGAGACTGACTAGGCCACTTCATGACCTTAATGTGCTTCTTCTTGAGCCACTCCTTTGTTGGCTTGACGGTATGTTTTGGGTAGGCGTCATGCTGGAAGACTCATCCATGACCTGTCTTCAGTGTTCTGGCTGAGGGAAGAACCTCCCTAGATTTTACAATACATGGCTTGTCCATTGGCCCCTCAATGGGGCAAAGTTGGCCTGTACCTTTAGCCGAGAAATAGCCCCAAAGCATAGTCGAGTTAATGCTAAGAGCTCAATTTTGGTCTCATCTGACCACAGCACTTTCAACCAATCCTTCTCTAAATCCTTTAGGTGTTCATTGGCATGACTGTGTGCCTTCTTGAGGAGAGGGACTCGCCATGTTTGGAGGAAGAAAAATGCTATCTATGACCCTAAGAACACCATCCCTACAGTCGAGCACGGAGGTGGAAACATTATGCTTTGGGGCTGTTTCTTTAACCACTTGCTTACTGGGCACTTAAACCCCCCTCCAGTCCAGACCAATTTTCAGCTTTTAGCGCTGTTGCACTTTGAATGACAATTGCGCGGTCATACAACACTGTACCCAAATGAAATTTTTATACTTTTTTTTTTCCCCACAAATAGAGCTTTCTTTTGATGGTATTTGATCACCTCTGCGTTTTTTATTTTTTGTTAAAAAAATTGAAAGACAGAATTTAAAAAAAAAAAATTATATATTTTTTATATTTTGTTATAAATTTTTGCAAACAGGTAATTTTTCTCCTTCGTTGATGTACTCTGATGAGGCGGCACTGATGGGCACCGATAGGTGGCAGTGATGGGCACTGATGGGTGGCGGTGATGGGCACTGATGGGTGGCAGTGTTGGGCACTGATTGATGGCAGCACTGCTAGGTGGCACTGATAGGTGGCACTTGTGGGCATTGTTGGTGGCACTTGTGGGCATTGGCAGGTGGCAATAACAAATGGCACTTGGAGGCACAGATGAGGCATCTGTGCCTCCTTCCTCTTCAGGACCGATGTCCCTTTCACATAAGCCGGTGATCGGCTTTTTTTTCCTCCTCACGCTCTCAGCGTGAGGAGAAAACGAAACCGATCACCGAGTCTTGTTTACATCATGTGATCAGCTGTCATTGGCTGACAGCTGATCACATGGTAAGGGGCCGGGACCGGCCCCTTACTCGGATCTGTGATCATCCGAGTCTCCGTGACTCGGTGATCACAGCGCGCACACCGCGCGCCCTGCAGGGAGCGCGCGGTGCGCGTGTACAGGGGATGACGTCCTCCCGGAGATTGAGGTCCGCGCTGTAGCAGTCATTCGGCTATGGCCCGGACCTCAAGTGGTTAAAGGTACAGGCTGACTTTGCAGCATTGAGGAGCCAATAGATGGGGTCATGTATTGTAATATCTTGGATGAGACCTTTCTTCCCTCAGCCTGAACATTGAAGATGGGTCGTGGATGGGTCTAAAAGTATGACAATGACTCAAAACATACCGCCAGGGCAACAAAGGAGTGGCTCAAGAAGAAGCACATTAAGGTCATGGAGTGGCCTAATCAGTCTCCAGACCTTAAACCTATAGAAAATTTATGAAGAGAGCTGAAACTTTAAGTTGCTATGAGACAGCCAAGAAACCTTAAGGATTTAGACGAGGATTGTAAAGAGTGGACCAAAACCCCTCCTGAGATGTGTGCAAACCTGGTCAACTACAAGAAACGTCTTATCTCTGTGCTTGTCAACAAGGGTTTCTCCACCAAGTACAAAGTCATGTTTTGCTTGGGTATCAAATACTTATTTTGCTCACTGAACTGTAACTCCATTTAAAACATTTGTATCATTTTTTTTTTTCTGAATTTTTGGTTGATATTCTGTCTCTATCATTTAAAGCGGAGGTTCACACAAAAAATGAACCTCTGCTTTTCGGAACCCTCCCCCCCCTCCGGTGTCACATTTGGCACCTTTCAGGGGGGAGGGGGGCGCAGATACCTGTCTAAGACAGGTATTTAAACCCACTTTCGGCATAGACTCCCATGGGAGTCTATGCCTCTTCCCGTCCCCACCGCGCTGTCTGCTGGGACACACACGGGTCCCAGAGACAGCAAGGACCAGTTAGGAAGCGCAGCGTGACTCGCGCATGCGCAGTAGGGAACCGGGAAGTGAAGCCGCAGTGCTTCACTTCCTGATTCCCTTAGAGAGAATGGCGGCGGCAGCACCCGAGGACCGAGGGACGTTTCGGGCTCGGGTGCCGACATCGCTGGACCCTGGGACAGGTGAGTGTTCTTATTTTAAAAGTCAGCAGCTGCAGTATTTGTAGCTGCTGACTTTAAAAAAAAAAAAAAAAAAAAAAAATTTCGTGGGACTTCTCTTGAAATTACACCTATGATGACAATTTTATAGACACTTTATTACTTTTGTAAGTGGGCAAACTGACAATCTGCCAGGGATCAAATAATTTCCCCACTGTATGTAGTAGGATTTGTTTTATCTGTGTATCACCTGAAGTCAGTCACTTCACTTGGTATATTGGAAGGTGTACAGCCACTTTAAAAGAAATGCTGCTGACCGCTTGGTGCCAGATATGGCAACATACATTCAGAGGTCTAGCAGCATCTATGCCTCAACGGGTCAGGGCTGTTTGGGTGGCAAAAGGGACCTACTCAATATTAGGTGGGTGGTCGTGCTGGATCGGTGTATATTCGTAGTGTGGGTGTTAATTATCAAAAGTGTTTATTAAACCTCATAAAACATTCCAGTGTACATACATTGGAGATATATTAGTAGTTTACGTGTGTACACATACACGGTGTTGACTCTTGTGTTAGCTGTTTCATACAGTGGGTTTACTCCATGCCAGAAGTACACTTCAGGGCTTTTCAGGGCTTTCCCTGCCTACTTTTATGTAAAAGAAAGCAAAGTTCACAATGCATATCTTCCCAAGCAGAGGCTCCTCACCATCTTTTCAACAAAACAATATTCAAACCTCCTGGCTCTCTATCAGCCCTGTGGCTCAAGCCTCATGCTAGACTGTCATCTAGACTGTCTAGCTCCCATCCCCAGTGCTAGTACACAAAGCTGTACATCTTCCAGCTCTTTGTTTCCTTTACAGCTCTCAGCTGTTCCATCTCTCATATTTCTCTCAGGCTTGGGCCTTTGGTTTGGGGCACTTCTGAACCGCGGGTAAGACCCTATCTCTCAGCTTCTTTGCCTGCCCCGTCCTGGACAGCAATGTGCAGATGTGCACCTCTTGTCTCCCTTACAATCGCTGTCCCCTTGGGAGGGTGGGGCACTGACCTCTAATCCTGATAGTGCTAAAAGAACAGCACACACCTGTGCTATTAGTGGGCCTGTCTTCTCCAAAACCTGGCCCAGACCGCCTTATCACATATGCCTTATCACATAGTGGCATAGCCACATCCTGCCACAAAACACGCGGTGGGGAGACGCACTCTATATAATATGTATTATGTATATTTGAGATGCTTGAGTGTCAAGTGAAAAAATGGGTCTGATGATCCATAAAGGTAAGAATAGTATGTCTAGAGGAAGGTAGTGGAAATTGGACCAACATGTTTGACCATATTCCATTCTTCCAAAGAATTTTTTTTATGTAACAGTTCTGCGTTCAGTTAGTCAAAGGTAGAGAAAAAAAATGGCTGAGTGCTGGACTGCGATGACTACAAT
This sequence comes from Lithobates septentrionalis, assembly GCA_037952835.1. Taxonomy (NCBI): domain Eukaryota; kingdom Metazoa; phylum Chordata; class Amphibia; order Anura; family Ranidae; genus Lithobates; species Lithobates septentrionalis. The sequence continues at coordinate 2,258,287 of JBBDGP010001068.1, read as the reverse complement.
AACCATACAATCTAAGGTCTAGAATATTATAGTCTGGGAATGTGCACTGCATGGTTAGAATTGATGTATAATTATCCTAAATCATCTTGTATGTACTTGTTTTAGGACTTGCCATGTTTTTGTCCATAAACCAGTCTTTGATTGCAATCCAGTTTTACTACATTAAGCAGAAATAAGTAACAATTAAAAGACTGATTAGTGATGTTTGTTCAGTTTTATACCTTTTTCTTTATGCTCCCCATGTAAACCCCTTTTTCATGTTCTGTAAATGCTGGGTTCAGGTACATGTTCTTTACGTTGCAGCAGTGATGCATTACAGTTTGGATGCCTATTTTAGTTATGTGCAAATGCTAAGGCAAGTGTCCAAAATAATCGAGGTTTAGAGGATTCAAGGGGCTTCTTTCAAGTCAAAAAAAATTGGGACATGGCAATAAATACCCTTTTTGTAGACCCTGAAAAAATTAGATCTGTAATGTATTTCCATAGTCTGACTTTTTATCCCTTTTAGAAAAAAAAAAATTAACAAGTGTTTGCCTCAAACAAAATGAAGTACTAGTAATTATAAAGGGTAATGGCGAGTGAGTATATATCATTCATCCAAACGCCTTAATTGCATACAAAAAAAAAAAACACTAAGAGAATGAAGTTCTCTTTAGAGGGCCAAGACCTAACACTATGGTAAATACAAACTGGCTTTATTAGTGCAAAAAAAATTCCACAGCAAATTAAACAAAAAAGAGGGCAAAGATAAATGGCTGACACAGACAGTTTAAAACTAGGAAAAGGT